>JANEYF010000104.1:0-235049 GCA_029963845.1 Rhamnusium bicolor
ATGCCAAATCGGACAGTTTTAAAATTTTTTTTTTTTGATTTTCGTAATTTTTTGGATATTTTTTTAGTATCCATCAAAAAACTCATTCAGGTAAATTTTGAGATTTTTTTGATTACCGGTTCAAAAAATATCGAATTCTGAAGAAAAAACCTTTTTTTTCGGTTTTTTCGCTTATAACTTTTCAAAATTGGTCCAAATTCAACGTTATTTTTTCAAAATTTTTGTCTTTCCATGTACTTTCCAAAAAAAAATGTTTAAAAATTTTTCGAAAAATTTTTCTGTGTTATTTCTTAGTTTCAAAATTTCAAAAGTCGTTTTCTGAAAATCATGCATATTTTGATTTTCCTGAAAATTTTTCATAATAAACTACTATATTTTCTGCAACTCATAAGCCCGGTCCGATCGTGGGCACTTCATGGCAACTAATTTTTTTTCGATTTTTGAAAATTTGAAAAAAATTTTTTTTTTACTTATCATTATTAATTCTAATTTTTGTCCACTATATATTATTATTCTTATTACTTTTAAGCATGTTTTACAATTTTACAGTTAAAGGGTTTTTGAAATTATTAATTAGTCGTTATATATTTTATAAACAAGTCCGTTTATAAACAATGGTAATAAAAGTATTTATTTAAGCTCGCAATCTTTTAAAAATTTTACATGTATGATCATTATTCGAAGTAAAATATTCTTTTTGTTTTTATATTTCCGTTGGCTACTGGAATAATACAATGCAATTTCTGTGTCCCTGTTATTGATTTTGCTGTTTTGTATCGCAGATCCAATTTTTCCTTTGCTCCAATATAACCATTTTCTTGCGAAAATTTTACAGCAATGCTAGGTAAACTACTTGGATGAGATGCCCATTCATATAATTTTTGAGCTGTCGTTATCTGGTTATCGATTGGCCGTTGAAGACTAGCTCTCGCTGCCATTCTTTTCACTGTTCCTCCAATACCGTCACAAGGTCCTTTACCATGAGCTGTAGCGAAATAATGCCATTCAGCATCTAAGTGAAAAATCTTCTTTGTGATAATAAATATTCACAAAGCTTTTTAAAATTTTTGAATTGCTGTGAAGCACCATCAGAAAAATAGAAAATTTTAGCTGCATTGGAGAAAGATTCTTTAATAAAATCGGTAATCATTTTAAGATACACATACACTGCGATCGCATCATGATTATTATTGTCGGAAATAATAACTAAGCTTCGATGAGTTATTTCACCGTTTTGCTTGTAATAGATCACAACGGGAAAAATCGTTGCTTGGTTATTATTCCAATGAAATCCCGGTGCTGCGTCTTGAATCACAAAAGCGTAGTTTTCAGCAAAATCACAAATCACTAAGAACTCATTATCTTTCAACGATTCTTTTGTGCTTTTCATAAAAGCAGATTGTTCTTTAGCAACAAAATCATGCGGTAAAAGTTTAACAATATGATCACAAAATATTTCAATAAATTCCAAGGAGCTCTTGATGATTGTTTCAAGGCTGCAACGAGGATTCGATATCCAACATTTATATGTGACATCATCGACTGCATTTTCATCGAAAACGGTTTCTAATAAGTCTTCGAGAACTTTTATTCCTGAGCAATTCGCACATTTAAGTGAGTAGCAATCGGATGATGGATTGGAACATAGTATGAGCTTAAAGCAATCCTTATATTGCTTTAAAGGAATTGTCAAATGGCGGGTTAGCGTTGCTAAATTAGAACCTGCCGGAAAATAAATTCGTTAACTTTTACAGTTAAATATCAAATTTTTATAGTATTTACCTAACATCATGAGTTTGATATTTTGATGAATAGCACACACACAAATAGTATGGGAACCACTAGATAATGCCAGTACACAATGCGAAGGTCTCAACGATGCAAAGCTAGAAAATCCTATCTGGTTGTCTGAATGTTGTTCTTTAAAAATTTTATATAATTCTTTCAAATTACATAAAATTAGTTTTTTTTGGATATGTTCTTTTTGGCCATCATCTTTTCGTACAGAAAGAAAATCTTTTTTTGCCGGGCAAATTGACACTTACATCATCGCTCTTATAAAATTCGATGACCTTGCATTTAATATCGTTGGATAATGCTCGTCCTAAAAAATTACAATTTATCAAATGAATGAAAAAAAAATACAGAAATAAAATGTAAGTCATGCTCATACTCTTTGTCAATAAAAGCATTTTACAGCAATAAACCTTACCTTTTTTTTTCTCTGGCTCTGATAAAAATTGCTTTTTTTCCTTAAGGGATTTTGATAATACTGCCATGTGTCTTGTAGCACCCATAACGTCACAAATCTTAATAATACTCCAATCACTAGGCAATAGTGTCAAAATTTGTACCTTTTGAGTACGAGTTGTACTCTCAGCATCGAATTTAGCTTTAAGGTTTTCTATAATGTCTTCATAATTTGTAGAATTCGCATAGAGGTCAGATTTATTATCTAATCCTAGTAACCTTGCAAATGTAGAACAAATTTCATTATATTTTCCTCTTAAGTAAGACTGCTGCTCTATTGCATATTTATCTATCGGAGATATATTTAATACAGGCAAAACATCGTTTATCACAGGTAGTTGTGTGCCAAGACTTAACTGTGATAATGTTCGTGTAAAAAATTTTTAAGAGAATGGTTAACACGATTATTATAAAAAAACGATAATGAACGATGAAAATACCTGAAGAAAATGAACGATCAATTAATATTGGTTCAGTTGTTTCACTGTTATCAATTCCAGTATCACTTATATTATCATCTTCGACATTCTCATCGACAACAATCTCAGGATCGTCAACAATAATATTGTTTTCCTCATTATCACTAGCTTTTTCGCTCACATCAGTTCCAGTGCTAAAATTAGTTGATGTGGATGCAACTGACTTTATTGATAGCAAATTTTTTCTGCAAGTCGCACACAAATAATCAAAACTGTTCAAATTCCACGAGTTTGGAACAGTCACACACCTATTTTAAAAGTTATAATATAATTCATTCATACTATTATCGCAATAATTAAGATAATTTTTTACAAAAATAGAAATTTAATTGTAACCTCAAAATTACTTTTTGAAAGATTTCAAAATTTCAAAAACCCTTTAACTGTGTAAAATACATACTTGAAAGTAATAAAAATAATAATATATAGTGACAAAAATTAGAAGTAAAAAAAAATTTTTTTTTTTCAAATTTTCAAAAAATCAAAAAAAAAAAATAGTTGCCATGAAGTGCCCACGATCGGACCGGGCTTAAAAGTTGCAGAAAATATAGTAGTTCATTATGAAAAATTTTAAGGAAAATCAAAATATGCATGATTTTCAGAAAACGACTTTGAAATTTTGAAACTAAGAAATAACAGAAAAATTTTTCGAAAAATTTTTTAAAATTTTTTTTGGAAAGTACATGGAAAGACAAAAATTTTGAAAAAAAAAACGTTGAATTTGGACCAATTTTGAAGAAGTTATAAGCGAAAAACCGAAAAAAAGAGGTTTTTTTTTCAAAATTCGATATTTTTTGAACCGGTAATCAAAAAAATCTCAAAATTTACCTGAAGGAGTTTTTTGATGGATACTAAAAAATATCCAAAAATTACGAAAATCAAAAAAAAAATTTTTAAAACTGTCCGATTTGGCGTGGAATGCCCCTTATATTATATATATATATATATATATATATATATATATATATATATATATATATATATATATATATATATATATATATATATATATATATATATATATATATATATATATATATATATATATATATATATATATATATATATATATATATATATATTATCACATTTAGCAATATTATAAATTATTATAAAAGGTTTAATAAATACAGTAGCATGCATACGTTTAAAAAATGAACAATTTCAGAAAACAATTTTAATTTAGTTTTAACATATGTGTTGTAGTTTTAAGTATTTATTGTTTATATCAAAAATGTAGTTAGTTATAAGGTATTTGCAAAGCCAAATTGGCCATAAAAATTTAATGAAAAACAAATAAAAAAACAAGAAAAAGGTGTCAAGTCGAAGTCCTGGATCTTCACTGGCAGAGCTGACGAGACACCTATTGTGTATTTCCTGCCATCGAAAAGGTGTCACCAATGTAGTCCCATATAAAAATTCACTTCAATCAACTCCAGTAGTATCAAAAGTTGCATAATTTCAGGGGAAAGATTTTACCTATAAAAGAGACAATTGTTATAGTATAAACTTTTAAAAGGGGAAATTTATGAAAATCTAGTGTAGAGTCAATGTAATTGAACTTTATATAAAAGTTAAATAAGCAACAATCAATAAACAGGGGAAAATATTGTAAATTATTTTAAAAACTTTCATTAAACATAAAAAGTGCATGGTCTGTAAAAGTGAATATAAACTGAAATAAAACTTACCAAACAGGGGTGCAGTAATGTGTTTAGATCAATGCCATAATAATTTCTCCAATATTGGGGTTGAAACATAAACATTTCTTGATTTTTGTATGTGTGACAGCATAGTTGAAATACATAATTTCATCAAAAATTAAACAGGAAATCCATCGATGTCCAAAGACATGCCATTAGGACAAAGAAGAAACTCAGTGCTTCGTGTGTGAGTGGGGGTAGCTCAAGACACAGTGTTAAAGTGTGTAAAAGGGGTGAAACCAATTTCGACAGCCTACAAAAAAGTAGAAACAAAAATATTAGTTTTTGAGTATGTTAACCTAGATATAAAAAGATTTGTTATCAGTAGTTATTTAGTTCTAGTTAGATAAAAAGGAGTTTGTTAAAAAGTATAGGGCACTTGTTAAGAAAATTTAAAAAAAATGAGATGTGAAAGATAAAAATTTTTATACTGAACGTAACATGCAAATTTACAGAAAATGCTAAATAAAGTCTCAAGAAAAGAATATTGTTTTAAAAAGGGAACAAAAAGGTAGTATAAAAGTTTTTATTTTCAAAATTAAAAATATTTGACATTAAAAAAATAATTTGTCACAACTAGTCAATTTTGAAATTTGGTGATTTTACTATATACAAAATTAAAGTAAGCAGAGAAAACAATGGATAGTTGGTTGTTATTGATAAAAAAAGGGGAGTTGGGTTGAAAAATTTGGAGAATGGAATGAAATTAAATAGAAGAAAGATTAATAAAATCAAGGTTAGGAGTAATTTATAGTAAATAGAAGGTTGTAAAATCAGAATTCAAGAAAATAAAGAAACCGTAAAAAAATTTGTAAGTACTTACGTGTGATAAGAAATCCAGTTAGACAAAACACAAAATTAAAGTAAATAAACTACACAAGCATATCAGGAAATTGGAGGGGCCATATCCAAACGTTAAAGCGTGGTAACTGCTGAGAAGTGAGAACCAAGAAACGACAGTTCGGCCAACCGCAAGGATAAAAATATAAGGTAAAATCTCGAGATTTTAAAATTTGTTGGGGTAATTTAAGTTAAAAATTGTAAATATATTTGTAAAAAAAAAATGTTTAAAAGATTTCATTAAAAACAATCTCCTTTATTGTTTTCTGAAAGTGTTTAGTTTTTTTTTTATGTGTACTGATTTTGTGAATTTAAATTTTGAAAATATACTATAGAAAGAACAAAATTGAACCTGCATCCTGAGAGAGAGTAAAAGAAAATAAAAGTAAGTAAAAACTTGTAAATTAAAATATGAGCTAGTCTGGGTATACAAGGGCATAAATATAAAATAAATACAAATTTAAAAATAAAGGCGCCAAGTTTCATAGATTTTAATAAAACACAAAATTTTCAATTCTATAACTGTTTAATAAAAACAATTCAAAATTTTTACAAAATATATAAATAAATAAAAAATACAATAAACCTTATTATCACAATAATATATATATATATATATATATATATATATATATATATATATATATATATATATATATATATATATATATATATATATATATATATATATATATATATATATATATGAAAAAATTTAATAAATAAACAAAAACCTGATATTCTATTTACTTCGTATTAATCATTTCTATAAAAAAAAACAAATTAATTATTTGGGTATGACGTAAACATCCTTTCAAATCTAAAGCCGGCCCGTTGAAATGCATTCTAGCGAGCGGAGATAAAGGGTCAACATACGACATATGCCGAGAACTACACATAGTAGCAGGTTTCCGGATACAGACGCTATTGAAATATGTACAGGGTTATTCATTATAAATTACCCACCCCTTATCATCGTTATTACTGCCTATAGAAAAAAGTACAGTGGCGTGCAGATTTCAGGGGGATACAAAAAAAATAATATATTTTTTTTAAATGGAATACCCTGTACATTATCAAATTTTTGGAATGATCCTTTGTTCCTGATTTCAAAAATATACTATATGATATCCCTACCATATACCGTTTTTGAGTTATTAAACGTCGAATAACTTAGTTAAACTGGTTACTGTAAATGTGGAAAAGTTAACATTATTAAAGTGAGCTATGAAAATGACAACTATTATGTTTGATAAGTGACATTTCTTTAATGAAATAATCAAAATAGTTTACACTGAAGAAGAAAAAGTCCAAATATTTACTTGTTATATACAAAATAACAAAAATAAACGTGCAGCAATAAGAGCATATAGGGTATATCCAAATCGACCAACACCATTAGAAAATACGTTCAAAAATATTTACCGAAAGGTGAATAATACCTCCAGTTTTATTAGAAAAAAGCATGTAGTTTAAGCAAACGAGGAAGACCAGCTAGATATACTGCTGCATTTCGATGGTAAGCCCATCCATATTTATTCACAATAGACTTTTGTGAAATATTGTATTATTTTTTAGAAAATTCTGAATGTAGTATAAATAATGCAGTCGATCAATTAGGTAAAAGTTATTCCAAAATCCAACGTACGTTAAAAAATAACAGCTACAGACCATATCAAATTTTACTCGTACAAGTTTTAACAGAGGCTCATAAAAGGAAAAGGCTGGACTTTTGCCGCCAGATGATTCAAAAGTTGGATGAAGGTCCCGATTTTTTTACTAAAATATTATGGACAGATGAATCATCCTTTTTTACGGCAGGAGTTTTTAATAGGAAATATCGAAGGTCGTGGGAAAACAAGTATAACAGAAAGAGATTGGTAAAACAAATAAGAAAATCTGTTAGCGTTTGGTGTGGAATTTTCAGAAACAAAATTGTTGGGCCTATATTTTATGATTATGCTTTAACTGGAGTTACCTATCTGGAAATAATTATCCCAGAAGCAGAAAATATTCTTTTGCAGAATTTTCCGGAAGCCGAACTTGATGATATGATTTAGATGCAGGATGGGGCAACTCCGCATAGTGTCCTACCAGTTCGAGATCATTTGAATAATGTATTCCCAATATGGATAGGGGAATAATGGACCTATTAAATGGCCACCTAATAGTTCGGATTTGACTCCTATGGATTCATTTTTTTGGGGATTTCTAAAAGGCATTGTCAATAAGAATAATAATAATAGTATTCAAATCATTAAAGACAGTATTCGACTTGAAATAAATAATCTGAATGTAAATGATGAAGCCATTTCCGGTGCAATTATAAATATAAGAAGACATTATCAATTATGCATTGACAATAATGGTGGACACATCGAACATCTTTTATGAGTTATCATTTATTTATATTTAAATTTCCTAAATAAATCTTTGTTAAACCATTTTAATTATTTGATTAAAGAAATGTCACATCAAATATAATAGTTGTAATTTTCATACCTCACTTTAATAATGTTAACTTTTCCATATTTACAGTAACTAGTTTAACTAAAATATTCGACGTTTAATAACTCAAAAACGATATATGGTAGGGGTAACATATGGTATATTTTTGATATTAGGAACAAAGGATCAGTCCAAAAAATTTAATAACATACAGGGTCTCCCATTTAAAAAAATATATTATTTTTTTGTATCCCCTGAAATCTGCATGCTACTGTACTTTTGATAGCATTTTAACAAAATTCAGTCATAACCTCACAACTTTAAGGGGTGGGTAATTTATAAACAATAACCCTGTACATGCGGATGGAAATTATAATATTTTCGCTTTAACCTTCTCTCCCCAATTATAAAAATTTATCTACCAATTTCCAGACCTAAAATATGCCGGATCGATTATATACTACCGTGTTTGTGAAAAACAATTGATAGGCTGACAACGTTGCAAGCGCCAGTCACAAACTAAATCGTACCCAAAAATATCCATACTAGAAATTTATCTATGACTTAATTTTCATGTTAAGCGTGTGTAGAATACCTCAGTGGATAATAGTCAAAGAACATTTTCTTTTGTTCTGGAAAATATATAATTCGAGCTGGCCGTTACCTACTAGGAAACAAATATGACGACAATTTCCAGAGTTAAATAAATTGAGAATAATATAAAGTATGCAGTGCGTGAAAACACGTATGGAATTGTTGACGAAACCACAGATGCAAGAAACAATAAAGTTGGAAATGTGTTAGTGCGTATTGTGCATCCAAACAACCCCAACCCATCTGAGTGGAAGACACATTTGAGAACCAGTAATAGATTGGAGAAAAAGATACTTGAACATCTTGTGCTGACAGCATTGAATAAATTTCAGAAACACGTTTTAATGTTAGTGACCGATGGTGCTCCGTATATGCCTAAACTAGGTGCGCCACTAAAAAAATTTCTCAAAATTTATTGCATATAACCTGTTTATTGCACGCCTTCCATAATATTGAAGAAAAAGTTCGAAGTAGCTAGCCCGACGACGCACGTCGACAAGTTAATCGCAAATACAAAAAAAAAAATTGTGAGGTCGGCTAAACGTATTTAAGAATTTCACAAAGTATGCCCATAATGGTAACTGGTAGTGGTGGGGAAGGCTGACGCCTGGCCACAGACGGGCCCTTTTTACCGACCCCCAGCTGTCCCCTCAGCTATGTGCTTCTCTTGCTTCCTCATCGAATCCTTTCGCCCTTCTGATCAAGGTCAGGATGTCACTCATTGCGAGGGAGCTCATCTCCTCCCTTAGAAGCGCCTCAGAACCGAAGATACTGTGTCTCAGGCGCCCAAACGTTTCACATTGTCCCAGGAAGTGGTAAGATTTCTCTTCATCACTCCTGCATCTTGGACATGTAGGGTCTTCCTTAATACCTATCAATGATAGATGCGTCCTAAGTCTGAAGTGGCCTATCAGAACATCGATTAAGAGATTCAGAGTTTTCCGACTCCGTCCCAGCAACCAGGCCGATCTCGATTTGTTCGGCCCCGTCACAAAATCTCGGGTTTTGCCTACAGGCCCTGTTGGTCCTCCAGTGCGACTTCAGTGTCTCGTGGGCCCACTCATTGAGTGCCGTTGTGACCTGCCTTCTTGAAATATCTAACATAGGCTCAGGCCCGTGACAGGGTTCCTCGGCTCCGAGTCTTGCCAATTCATCGGCCTTCTCGTTGCCTGGAACCCCCATATGTCCCGGGACCCATACCAGTCTCACTTGTTTATGCCTAACCAGCTCTTCTAGGGCATCCCCACACTCCTGGACGAGAGCTGATCTCGTCCTGGGGGAGCACACCGCCTTTAGAGCAGCCTGGCTGTCGGAGCAGATGTATATTATATGTTCCACCCCATTCCTAACCTCAGCCCTATCTGCCACCGCTAGGATGGTGTAAACCTCTGCCTGGAAGACCGTGATGTACGAGCCTAGAGCAAAACTCTCCTGTACTTCTTTGCCTTCCAGATATATTCCCGCCCCGGAAGACGGTCTAGTGGCCACCCGAGATCCGTCTGTGTAACACACCAGAGAGTCCAGGCGGAAGTCAATTCTTCCTTCACTCCACTCCTCCCTACTGGGAAGAGTGAGAGTGTAATCCCTTTCCAACCTTAGCTGATCTTTCGCTTCTCTCACCTTCAGGACGGAGAGAGGGATTTCCCTCTCCGTCAGTTCAGCAGTATGCCCATAAATTCTTGAACCACCACAGCCTGTAATAACGAGATAAAGAACATGGCAGCAAGCAACTTTTTATTATCATGAACATTTCGACAAAGTTAGATCTGTAATATTGAAATTCGATACCCAAGAATCCAGTTGTATTAAGGCAAGCCAGGGGCAATTTAACAACGAACGTGTCAAACACCGTTTTCTTACTATACATTAAAATTATGCTATGGAAAAATTACAAGCTATCTGGTTATGTTTATCCGAATCTTTTGAAATAATAAATAATGTAAAAATGACATAACAGACGTTAACAGATGACTCTTGTCGAGAAATTTAAAGACATTTTAAGTAAAAATCCGGATATTGACAATTTGTGTAATATTAAAAAGTGCCTAGATGATGGACGTGTAATTGAGCGAAATTATGCATTGCAAATATTTCGTCTTTGGATGCAGAACATTCATTTTCGAAATATGCATTACTATTTACACCCGATGTAGAAATTTAGCAGATGATACTATGGAATGTTTATTAATGATGCAAGTGTACGCTAACAGCTATAAACAACTGTTAATTAACATGATATACGAGGTAAGTCTTTGTAATTTACCATGCCCTCACAGACGCCAGTCAATTTCTTAAAACGAGCCGACTGTAAGATAACAATAAACTACCTACAGTTTCCTATATTTTACACATTCTTATCTGAATGCGCCAGTAATTTTTGGTCTTAAACTATTAGAAAAAAGAAATTGTTGTTTATTTATTAAAATATGCCGTATATACATATAAATGTATTGCGGCCAAAAAAAAGTAATCGATTTTTTATCAAGTAGTATGTAGGATTTTTACGTCAGTTATGTCAATTAAATTATTTTGGTGGGGTATTACAATGACACTGGCACTAACAAAAATAATAAAATATATTATGATTGATGCGTCACTGGTTAAAACCATATTTACAACGGGAAAATCAGTCGATTACTTTTTTTTGGCCGCAATGATACAATATAGACAAATTTTTCTTCAGTATTAAAATTCAAAGTGTTATAAAGAGGTTTTTGTATTTTTAGCTTCTATTTTTAAAAACACGATTTAAATAATTCCCTATTATTCTATTATTAAGTTATAAAAAGTCAACACATTTTATGTTGAAATGAAAGTGAAACTGAGGATAAAACTACATCGAGGTATGTAAATAAGGCATGCTAAATCGGCGATGTAGTGACAGATAGGGACTGGCGTCGGTAGAGGTATGAATGACGCCGCACGCAAGTTGTTGCATTCCCTCGACTCACGTCGCGACGCCCAGTCTGCGTACAGGGATGTAAAACATGTCAACTAAATATGAATTAGGTAAGTAAATTGTAGTATAATACAGGGTGGCATATTTAAAATAAACGATTAAAATTTATTCATGGAATTCATTACCCAGCATTGGACGAGGAAAAAATTAGGTGAAATTGAAGAATGCCAAAATGACGTAGAAGCTTTAATTTTCCGGAAAAATTGAAAATAAGAAAAAAATGTTTTTCTCAATTCAACATATCATCAAGGGCCTCACCATTTTGTTCTATGCAATTATATAATCTTTTAATAAAATTGTTTTTAAGAGTTAAAAGTAGAATTACCACTAAAGTCAATTAATAACCCCAGTAGTATCAACATTTTAAAGGGACCTTTAACTTAAAGGGAATTTTAGTGACATAAAAATGTATTATAAACTATAAATATCAGATAGCATTCCTATAGTTTAAATAAAAATTAGGTTTAATGGCTATCGTATTTATATCTCGATTTATGTTTTGCTGGAATTGCTGGTAATACATTTTCTTATCACTAAAACTCCATTTAAGTTAAAGGTTCCTTTGACATTTTGATAATACCGGGGGTAAGTAGGTAATGCAGTTTAGCACACAGGCTAAATAATTCTAATTTCTATGGTGTTTCATTTATTATTTATTATTAGTTAATGGTTTGGATAACAGTATGTGGCAGCCACAAACTGCCACTTATTTTTCTGGAGTAAGTGATGTTGTTAAGTACCCAGGATTACCAGGATAGAATTCTCCAGGTAGCACTACCTCAGATGAGAGTTCTAACGCCAAACTTCACTTTCATGCAGATTATTTTTAATTATTCGCTTCGGTTTATCGGCAGATTTAGGTAGAAAAATAAGGCAATAAAGATAATGTTCAATTCTTGTAATAAAATTTAAGGTTCCAATGAATTGTCATTGTGTCTGACACCCAGCGTAAGTAGTGTGTTTTCTAAACAACTAGGGCATTTCTATCACTGACTTGTTGCTAAAAAGTCAGTGACAAAAATCATGTTTCTTTCGGGATTTTGCACAGGTGCATACATGGAAAAGAATTTATCGTAATTCCCTGGAAACACCAACGTCAATTTCATAGAGCCAGAAAGACGGCCGCCCTACAGTCCTGAAGTAAATCCATTCGACGAATTTGCATGGTCATATTTTCTTCAAAGACTGCACGATAATAGCCGAAATCAATTTAATAATATTGAGGAGGTGCGACAAGGCTTAACACAATATTGAGAAGAATGTCTCAAACTTCTATGGCGCGGGGCATACACATCTGGTGGAGAACAGTTGTAGCAATTGTGGCTGCATGAAATCAAATTCAATTGGTATGATGTGCTAGAAGTCATCACCTACTTGTTAATTAGCGTTTGAAAGTATTAATTAATCAGTGTTTGAAAATATTGATCTTTTTCAATGATTCAATAATGTTACATTGGTTTTGTAGAGCGAATTTCATTAGTACCTACCATCTAATTATGGATTTCTGATATAATGTCCTTTACCATCTCATCCTGTTATTTACCTAGATAAAATTCTTTATAAATTATTTCTCTAGTTCATATTGTTGATATAATAGTATAAGCAATGAAAGTACTAGTAGAAAACGAGTCTTCCATTTTGACATTTCGATAATTTGTTCGTAATTTCTTAGAGCCAATTTTATTGCCTACATAATAAGACCAAGTTCATTGAAATCGGTTGAGAAATTGGCAAGCATTTAATTGGCAGGCAAAATATTAGTTTATTTTTTGTTCTAGATTTAAAAATATATATTGCTAAAACTAATGAACCGTTATAACTCATCGTAGTCTTAAAATGTAGATGGAAGTTCGTTCTTTCGAAATTGGGCATTTTGACAATATTCAATTAAAACGAACGAGCGCAAAGGAAGGGCTATTTTTAATTGCGTCCGCCATTTTGAATTTTGATGTTTCAGTCATCTTGATATTTTGTCTTTATAGCCTATTAAATCAACTAACTATTGACCTCAAGTTCGTTAAAATCGGTTGAGGAACAAAAATTTGGCAAAGAAAAATAGAGAATACGGTTATTTTCAGCCCACTCGGGAGAGGGTGTAAATTATTGTATTTTAAATTTTTTTGGCCGTAATTTTCTTATTTGATGTTCATTTGTTTTTTCTTTTTGAACTCGTATTCCTCCTAAAAAAAATACATGTATAGTTTTAGATTTATTCTAAGTGAAAAATCAAGCAATGAAATCGAGTGAGGCATTTAAAATACTCACCATGTATGTATCAACTTTAAAGCCTGCCGAGCATTGACGATTTTTAGTGTACAACTAAAAGTTGAGCTCCGCGTTGTGTACAGAGACAATAGCCCTACGACTAAAAATTGGATCGGTTGGGGAATCGACAGTGCGCGGTGTTTATCCAATTTCCACACATTTTTGTGGTTGTCACTCTACCAACTTTTAGTTGTACAACTAAAAATCGTCAGTGCGCGGCAGGCCTTAGTCTCAAAATGCTCATAGAACCATGTTTGAAGTGATTTTTTCAGCCGGAAGAAATATTATACATTTTATTTGTAATATACCTACACCAATTTTTAAAATCTTTACCCTCTCAAATAATACAAAACAGAAAATAAATGCTCTTTAACTGTATTTAGTGTTAATATAAAATTTAACTGAAAACACTTTTTTTTTGTTGAAGCTATTCAAGTTTCATAATAATCCAATCGAATCGCATTAAATTCCTAACTATAAAATACCAAATAATACAATATTACAAAAACACTGTCATTATTTAACCCCTGGCTAATTAGTCCCTTCTTTTTACCTGGCGTCCTTAATAGCGCGGCGTCGGCTAGCATTGTGGTTGGCGTCGTAACGATGACTCATGATGATGCCTCCCGTCGTGGCGCCTTCTTGTATTTACCTGTACTTTGCGAAATACTTACAAACCCCCTGGGTTTTACCTCCCTGTTATTTACATGCATTTTGTATAGGCTTCTTTCAGTAGCGCCGTCAACTCATTTAGTTACATAATAAAAATATAAGAAATACGTATTATACAGGGTGGACCGCTTTAAATTCCTCACCATCGAAATCTTGTACACAGTTGCACAATGTCATTCTTGACAAGGATATATCCTCAGATTTGACATACTAATACTAATTTTACCATTCCCGAAATATGTTTCAATGTTTTCATCGAATTGTTATTTGCGAATTGATTTGATTCAAATTTAGTAATACGATATTAGTCGAAATGAAGAATATAAAACTATTTATGTTATCCTGAAATGTAAATACTCTTTGGCAATAATCACCCTTTATTGGTAAAAATGAAATTAATAAGACTTGTTACCCGTTGCTATATAAAACACAGTTGCTTTCCAAAAATGCAACTAGATTTTCGCCTATACTAATAATCGTCATAAGAATTAACAAAAGTTATTAGTTTATTTTCTCTCTTTCGGACGAGAAGAGCTTCAGAATAACATAAAACGTTGTACAATATTCGACCGTTATCGGGTTTAACATGATAACTGAGCTCGCTTAAATGTACACATTTTAATTTGCGGTACGCTTGCTTATGGCATGTATAGCACATGTACATTTTCATCGACTTACAAATGGTTCTAGGGGTTGAAATCATCTTTTGATTATATTTGAAAACATCTATGTTATGTATGCATTTTTTTTCTGAGGGTTAATATCATCCCCTGGATCCCGTTGGAAGTCCATGAAAGTTTATATAGACAGTACTTACATCACTCGTAATACTTCCTAAAGATAATATTATGGATTGGACTGTAGTTTCTGTGTTATGGTTTTTTATTACCTGGGGGTTGTTCATCCCCTGTACTTCAATATGTTGTTTTGCGCCTATTAATTATTCAGTCAATTTATAATTGCTCTTGATGATGTAGTGATATGCCTGAAACTGTTTTTCGAAGTATGATTTTAAAATTATTTCGGGGGTTGTTTCTTCCCCATGCTCCCTATGGGAAAAAATGTATGTAAATGTTTTTCATACATCTCTTTAGTCAAAATTTAAATGTGCGCATTTAATTAGTTACAGAGTTAAATATTGTTTTATTAACCATATATGTTATCAAATATAATCAAAAGATGATTTCAACCCCTAGAACCATTTGTAAGTCGATGAAAATGTACATGTGCTATACATGCCATAAGCAAGCGTACCGCAAATTAAAATGTGTACATTTAATTTGTTGCGCATAATCAAATGTTTTTTGATGGACAACAATAAACATTACAACCCCGTACCGGCATCCATTTACTTCATTAATATTTTATGTCTAATACATCATATTGCTTATAAATGACCCTATTTTAATTTTGACGAACGTCTATGGGCTTTCGGGTGACTTCGTACATATGAGCTGCTATGTTGGGCTGCTGTCTTCACACCGGTATATAATAATATTTTAATGTAATATATTATAACAGAAATGTTCGGAATAATGATATCAACTTTTAATTTCGTTTTCGGTCCATTTTGGATTTTCACCCCTTCAAAACAACAAAAATTAGCAAATTGCTTTTTTTATGTAGCATTTTCATAAAAAAAAATGTATCCAATATTGTTGAAGTTTCAAAAGATGGTTTTTGTATTACGTTGTCAAATCAAGTATGTACGTCATAACCACAACGACTAGGGTTCCCTACTCGTAAACAGTCAATTTCGGGACGGATTGTCAATAGACAAATCCCTGACACTGACACATTTGCCAGATAGTCATCTTGGCACCATGGTACGCATTTTACCTAACTCCGGGCGGAAACACGGATACAAATGAAGCAAACAGCTCCACAGACTAAAATGTTTAGGGGGTGGTCTATTTAACCGTATTTTAAAACCCTATGAGCATCAAATGAGAAAAAAGTGGAATATTCAAAGAATTGTGACAATGGAAAGACAAAAAAACATATTTGCCCGTAAAATTAATAAATAAAAGTTCCTACACAACAATAACACTATAAAGCGTCAGTCAATCTCTTTATATTATTAAGTAAAATAATTTGTTTAAAATTTAAATAAACACGATTCAATCGTTTCATGTTTAATATATTTTATTTTCCCATTGTTTGTTAAAAATACAATCTCTTTATTATTATTTTTTTTTTTTTTAGTTTTGGGCTCCTACTCTCATGATCATTTTCATATTCCGATAAGCAGTAGTTTCTGAATAATTCAAGGAACTCATATTGGACAAAATCCATATAATATAGAACACAATCTAGTACAGCCATCTCTGTCACTACTGCCACTAAAACTCAAATAATACAAAACTACAAAAGAATAGTCATGTTTCTCAAATCCTGTACGTATTCTTTTGAACATACTCCATACTCCAGTCTCGATGCACCTACTCTGCATTCGGTAAATGAATAAGTTCGGCGCGCGGCGCCGGCGTTTCGCTGACGTTCTCGTTCTGAACTGCGACCGGTGGAGCAGGAGTTAAATATTAAATCAATTATTGAATCTATGAATAGAAATCAGAATTATAGTGTGGGTCAGAGGGAGAATTGTAGACTTTAGCATTTAGTTTTACAGTTTGGACTTGAATAAACAAAGTGGAGTAGATTATAAAGTACCTAACAACAACTAATTATTTTCATATGTGTTTACAGATCGAGCCAGGCCACAAGATACACGACTAGAGGTATACGCAATTTACAGTTGCCCGTCTGAATATGAAGTCCGAACGAAAGTTAATAATTGCGCCAGGGATCTTGCTGGGAGGAGCATACGACACAAAATGGATTTCAGTATTGCAAAAGCTGCGGCGGAGAGTGTTGCTCGTTTATTTAAAGAAATATTACTAAAATTATCTGAATGTTTCACAATTTTAGTGTTTCTTCCTAGACGCCACAGATAGTAAAACTCTAAAATTATGAAAAATATCAGAACAAAAAGTGATTCTAAAAAGATGATTTATATTCTCACACATAATAAAGAAAAATAACACCAACTCTAAAAAAATATAATATATTGCTATAAAAAAATATAATAATACGTAAATAAATAATTTGAGTTAGATACTCAAGAAGACCTCATTCTTGAGCAAGGCAATATCCTAACCTACTGTAAAAGCCCCTTTTAACATTCGCCCCATCGTGCTGGCAACAGACGAGCGATTGTAAACTACTTACACGGCTAATCATGTGTCTAATGGTCTGGCTCGATCTGTATATCAATATAGAATTTAAAAAATATGAATTAAAAATTAAACAAAACTGTGATTAATATTCAAGAATAAAATCTGTTCATCCTGTGCATTGATCTCTTAAAATCTGACCAGCCATTAAAAATTAGAGAGCTTGTTTTTCGGATGCGATTAACTGTTATTCCGAGATTCCGATGGATAGGTCCACGAACATTTCGGATTAACGTTTGGCTGGGAACAATCCGTACTAGAATAATCGGTACTAGAATAATCGGTACGATAATATTTGAAGGATCATTGAATGGTGCCAGATAACTAGGCTTTCTGCAATTTTATGTGTATAACAACATATTAAAATCTCATCAATTTATTTCTATAAACAATGAAAATAGAGGGTGAGAGCCAGATTTTATTAACACCCGGTATAATTCTAATTAATTTGGAATAATTTTTTCTTTTTCATTTTCTCTTAACTGTTATTTTGATTGTAATTATCACACATTTAAATACGATAAAAAATTAAATTAAAAAAAAATTACATTTAAACTATTATTTATGTGGTATCATTAGATTTAAAACATTATGTACAATTTACAAATCAATAATATATAGCGTGTTCTGTTTGAAAATCAAAAGTTGATACTTACCACTTTCGCTGAACAAGAACTGGAAAAAAGATAATTTATGTCAAAAAGTGACGTTTATTAAGTCCATACTCATCAGCTTAAAGTCACCACCTTCCGAGATGCACTATTACAAATAGTGCCAGAAAGAGAGCATCTCAGTAGGTAGTCATTTTAAGCTGATGAGTATTGTACAGGGTTATCAAGCGAAAATGTCCTTTTTTTGAAATAACCTGGTTATTTTTGAAGGTAAGACCTTCTTAACTAATTTTTTTTCGTAGAATTCAAATTTTGATTCAAAAAAATAATTGTGCATTGCGTTTAAGGATTATACTATTTTGCTTTATTTTTTTAAATAGAACACCCTCCCTGTATATTTTAAAATATTTAGATTATTCTCATTTTTCTAATTTCAATAATACTAACATATGTCATATTATCTCAAACAGTTTTTGATATATTTGGATTTCGGTGTTAATATCGTTAATAATTTTGTTAAATGTGGTTGCCTTTCAAAAGAAGAAGAATTAACCATGACATATTGATTTTTGAGGAACATTCCTTTGACGAGTAAACTGCATCTTTATTTCAGAAATGCCACTATTTTGTTTTCAGAGGCACCTACATTTAACAAAATCATGAACGATATTTAAATACCAAAATCCAAATATCTCAAAAACTTTATGACATAACATGACATGTATGGTATTTTAGTAAACAAAAAAATTAGGAAAACCGAATTATTTTAAAATATATTTGAAAAAATAAAGTAAGATATCATATTTCTTAAACACAATACGCAATTTTTTTCAAAATTTGGATTTTGCGATAAAAATTAGCTAATGAAGGTCTTTACACCTTTTTGATAACCTCAAAAATAACCAGGTTATTCCATGCTCATGTACTTTCTAGTTAATTCTATAAAATATTAAAGAAAATTAAATCATCATAGAATAACACTTAATTAACTAACATATTTAAAATAAACACAGAACCGGAAAATGCAATGCTTTAAAGTAATCAAATGAACGATACTAAAAATAAATAAGTACACAAAGGAAAATTCAATTTCCGCTGGTCGGTTCTGATTAAACTTATGAAGATGACAATAGCACTGGGCATCCTTAATACGTCTGCAGCCACAGGTCGCTCTGATCCGTGCAGCGAACAAGGTTGAGTCTTGACGTTGAAAGGACTTTTGTTCGGATATACAGGAGACAGAAGATTGTGCGGTCTGACAATGGTGTATTTTATAAATCACCGTTGCACAGGGTGAGCTGCAGATAAGCACTGCGGTAAATATATCGTTTTTATACATTAATGTTAAATATATATATATATATATATATATATATATATATATATATATATATATATATATATATATATATATATATATATATATATATATTGGTGAGAGGTATGAAACTTCTTATATGGTCTCGAATGCTACTATCCGACCGACATCCTAGATGTCTCTGTGGCGGATAGCGACTTGCATCACAGCAAGTACCGAGAGCGGCGACCCCTAGCCCAGGTGGACTAAACTAATGTTATTAAATATGATTTGAAGGAAACAACTACTCAGCGGGCAAATACCCCGACCTGCATTGAATTACACCTTCAAATCATGATAGATGGAAAGCCAATATCATTTGTCAATTCCTAACCAGACATAGATCGATTTCGAACTTATTTGTTCTCTTCAGTATGCCATAGGTTATGGAACAGACAAATGATAGTGGCCAACCTGCTAGTTATATACTAACTAAGGTGAAGTGAATAGTGGTGAGAGGTATGAAACTTCTAATATGGTCTGAATGCTACTATCCGACCGACATCCTAGATGTCTCTGTGGCGGATAGCGACTTGCATCACAGCAAGTACCGAGAGCGGCGACCCCTAGCCCAGGTGGACTAAACTAATGTTATTAAATATGATTTGAAGGAAACAACTACTCAGCGGGCAAATACCCCGACCTGCATTGAATTACACCTTCAAATCATGATAGATGGAAAGCCATTATAATTTGTAAAATTTACAAATTATCGCCTTGAAAGATGTGTGTAAATATTTTCTTTAAATCCGTCACAGCCCATAGCTCGTCTTTCATATCATGTACTATTTTTGAGTTTTGGGTGCATAAACTTCAAAATTACCATAACAGTTTCAATGTACATTAAGAAAAGTACAATAAGAAATTTTTGTTGATGATTTGGTTCCAAAATAAGCATTTTGTGTAGAAAACATATTTTATTTTCAAATCATTGTTCTGGCACTTAACCCCGTTTTCATTTCAAGTCTTTATTTATAAGCAATACATTGTTGACCTGCTGAAAAAATGTATAACTTTTTTTTGGCACTTGAACGGTACACATGTATGTATTATAACATTGAAATTTCAACACCCATTACATAAAGAATTAGGCGAAGGTCAAAAAATTGGATGCCACAAAAACTAATAACGATTAAAGATTTCACTATTTTTTTTAGTAAGTACTGACTTACAAAAAAATAAAATCTTTTTAACACGCGTATTAAATTTTTAAATTGTTCCATTTTTATTGCTTTGTGTTGCAAACATCATTAAGCTTCGAATTCCAAAACGTGCGATTTTCAATAATTATGTGAGTTTGAATAGTAGTTACGTAGTTACAAGAATCCCATATTTAATTTCGGGAAATTATGGATAGAGTTAGCCGAATGCGTACTGGGGCTATTGGCAGAACTACTGAACGTCAAGCCCTCTTAAGAATTATGACTCTATGGGACAGTTTTAGTGCAGTCAGATCTGTAGCAAATGAATGGTTAACGAATCGACGAACATACATCAAGTCTTTTTACCAAAGAATAAGTTTCTTTGGTCTTTAAACATATCGACCCCTCCTCATTTTACCATTGACCTAGAGGCACCAAGAAATAAAATTTGAGTGGTGCTAAGAACGTGCCCAGTGGGACGTAGAATAGAATCGAATTAGTAATGATGACTGATAACTGATGAATTCTGGTTCTGTTTGTAGGTTCATGATAGTCACAGTCAAAATTCACGGTCGACGTGGAGTCACAGTGGCGTATTTGGAAATTTTTTTAGGGGGCCCAGACAGAAAACAAAATATCATGTAGGTAGAGGTGTTTCAAAATCTTATGAGCCGTGAAATGCGCAAAAGCCGGAGCTTATTCCACGGTATAAGTGGAGTTATGCCTCTGCGCATATGGAGGTCAAAGCTCATAAGATTTTGAAATATCTCTAGTTAGGATATCGGTATCAAATTAAACAAATTTGAACATTTATTTATTTTCATTCTTGTGTCACAAAACTGACGTCTATAATAAGAAATGTATAAGTCGGTTTTTCTGCCTCGTTATCTTGTTTAACGCACTTAAAAAATCGATTTCTATTTCCTTGTGAATACTTAAAACCGCCAGTCTATTAAGGCGATTCTTCAACATAAAACAAAGAAAAATACATAGTTATTACCTGTCCAATAGTGTTACGAAGGTAAGTTTTCACTAACGTCAGAGTGAAAAACAACCGTTTACTTGTTGCAGCTGACACTGGTAGTCACCAGTAACTGGAACAGTCGCAAGATATTTATTGGGAAAAAGGTTTCATCCAGCCGCGACCGGTGAAATTGAGGTTATGTCATATCTTAGTATTGGAGCATGGGAACCAAGCGATACATTAAGGCGTAACTATCAAGACTAAATGAAGAAATTTTGCAGAAAAAAATTGCCATTGAAATTTGCGAAAAAAAAGTTGGAAAAATTGTGAGCCTTCAAAATTATTTTTTAAGCAATTTGTAAAATATTTATGAAACATTATTTTTTTCAGAATCGGGTGAAAAATATAACAAAGATTTCAAATTTCATGAAAAAATATTAATATTTTACAAAGTTGCACCTTTTTTGAAATTTGCACAGCGAAAAATGAATCTAAAATAAAATTTCAAAACGGTGTAACTTTATAGAAAACCATTTTTTTAAAGAAAATAAATTAGAAATAGATGAAAAAAGTAATATTCAGTTATAACCATAACATGTCAAAAATCATAATGCGCTACAATAAGTGTTAACGCGCTCGAATTCACTACGAGAGGTGCTAGTGTACGGAAAGGTCAATGTCACTGAACGTTAATGTTTACTATGGCTTTTTAACACTAGTTTTTAGTAATTTTTATAAAAATTAGTTGAAAAACATTTAACACAATGATGGCAGAAGAGGAAAGTAGTAATTTACTTGCTCAGTAGGGAAATTATTGTACTTATCAGAAGTGCCTTATGTCATTAAAGTTAGGTTATATCAAGAATGAGTATGATAAAAACAACGAATGTACATAATTATTACTCACAATTTTCTGTAATAGACTCCTTTGGTAACGCATAATCGTCAGGATTAAAATATTTCTCACAAACACACGAATGTTCGAAGGAGTAAAAGTTATCTCTATCAACCACTGTTTTAGGCGAGTTTTGTCTCTCGGAAACATATGTCCGCCTTTTGTTTCCGAACAAAATGGAACTGCACAACACTGAGGCACAATTAACAAGGTCTTTTATTTGCTGATGTACGAAATAATTATAATAAAACACTACAAACTTTTCCCGCGCCTAACAATAACTTTTGACACGACCTTACTCGACCAGTGGCGCCAACTGGTAAGCCTGGAAACGTTAGCCCTCTGTCACTATTCGTCAGATAAATATCACGGTAATCGAGCATTGAAATCTCGAGTTCAGGAAAACCCGTTCATGATCGACACATCGCGCATCGTTACATCCTGATAGTCATCAGCGTTCCCGACAGAAGACACGTTCAAAAAATTTGCTGAAAAGCGATCCGAGCTAAGCACATAATTATTATTATGAGCTCCAAGAATGGGCGCCTCCTTGTAATTACGTGACTTGCGTAGAAAATGATTATCAGATATTCAGTTTTGTGTAAATACAGCAGTTACTAGAGAGGTATGGTATGGAGTGCAATATAACATATGGAAGCAGGTCTTATTCTTCCTAAAAAAGAACATGAATGCACAAGAATACATTCACAAGGTCTTATAACCGGTTGCGTTACAGTATCTTCAGAGATAGGAAACCCCTATTTTCTAACAGGACAATGCCACATTCCATACTCTTGTCATAACTAGGAAGTTCCTACTAGATGCTTATGTGAACGATCTTTCATGATTCGCACGATTACCTGACTTTTCACTAATCAAGCATATATTGCATATAACAGTTCCACAAACTCTTCCGATGAGAGGTTCAGATAGTTTGAGACATAGTAGGTACCTCAAGAATACATCAACCACCTAGATCGAAGCATGCGTCGCAAAATTGGAGTGTGTATAAAATTACGTGGAACACCAACTTATTATTGTTACATCTATACTCGTAGATTCGTTTATTGGACGTCCAGGAGACAATTACTATTTTATTAACTAATCAATAATTAACAACAATAAATTAATGACTGTCTTAACTATAATCAAAATTGAACACTTATAAGTCTCGTTCTTATTTCTTCTTTACTCGTTCACGTTTAACTTAGGACTGAGTCTCGGCCCAACGCGCGTTTTATTTATACATACATTCACACTGTCTAAAACATTCCAGAATATTCCCGGCCGTTCTCGTACAATTCCAGTCTCATCTAACTAGTCTGCACAGTCCAGTGGCGTAACAATATCATTCAGGTGATGTTTTCTCAAAGAGTTCTAATTGAAGGAATTTATTCGAATGAATTCATTCGATAGTTGGAATCATTCATTCAGTAATTATTCGACAGTAGAAATCATTCGATAGTGCCCATCATTATTCTCGGCCCACCGTTCACCTTATACATACATCTATACACGGTCTAGAACTTTTCTGAACATTCCCGGCCGTTCTCGTACAATTTTAGTTCCATCTATCTAGTCTACACAGTCCAGTGGCGTAACACTGGACTGTGTAGACCCACTAAGCCTGAACGTCCCGGTCAGGCAATTTGTTTTTCCCTGCATACTTAGCTAGTCTCTCTATATGCACCACCTTCATCTTTGATTTTGGACTTTGCTGAATCCGGTATACGACGTCGTTTAGTTTGGTGACGACAGTGTATGGTCATTCCCAGGGCGGGTGAATCTTCTTTAGTTGTGGGTTATATAGCCAAACCAGATCTCCCGCCTGGAAAACCTCCTGAATTCGCCTTAAGATCATAACGAGCCTTCATGCGATCACTTGCTATGTCTGTTTTGTTGTTTCATGAATGGAGGCCCAGTATGTCATAAGGAAAAGAGGTAAGTGACGGTCCCAATCTCTTTGATATTCTCAACCACTTTGGATAGGTGCTCCTCCATAGTTTTATTATATCTCTCCACCATTCCATCTGATTATGGATGTAGAGCTGTTGTCCTTATCTTATGAATTCCCAGTAAGCGACACATCTTCAGAAACACCCCTGATTCAAAGTTTCTTCCTTGGTCCGAATACAACTCTAGAAGCACGCCAAATCGATATACCAGATTATCTACCAGAGCTTGGGCGACAGTGGCTGTTTTTTGGTTTGGTATGACATAAACTTCCGGCCACTTACTAAAATAGCCCATGGCAACCAAGATGTATTTATCTACTTCTTATCCGTGGACCCTTACTAGCCGCACATACTTCATATTTACGGCATCAAGCCTGCACATCTTGGCGGCTGTTCAACAAGTAGAATCGTTTGCGAACTTTTGTCAGAGTTTTGTTGCTGCCAAAATATCCGCCAGACGTTCAATTATGCACTTCCTGGAGTACTTTCAGTATGCGACACCAGGGGATTACCAGTATCATAATAATTTCCTTCCCATCTAAACTTTCCCAAGCTCTTTTCATCAGTCCATCCTCTATTTTAAAGGAGTCTCATTGTATCCACAATGTCCTCAGCTCCACTGACTTATCTGAAATGTTCTTCCAATCGGATCGAGTTCCTTTTTCTTTCCATTCCAGAATAGGACCAATTTTCGTTTAACTGCTCTTCTCTTAATGTCTCTTTTGTCCAATCATCCGGAACCTCAATTTTAACTGTGTTCATGATAAGCATCCGTTACTGTTTTTCCACCCTGTGGCAGTGCTTGTATCTTCCTACATGGTCTTCTGGAGTGGGTATCTGCATTTCTATGGGATTTCCCGGGACGATGTTCGACTTTAAAATCGTACTGCTGCAGTACCCAACGAGTTAGTTGGTCTTCTGGGGTCTTCAACTGCAATAACCACTTCAACGCGGAATGGTCGGTCCGAACTTTAAAATGTTGTTCATACAGGTACTTGTGAAAATGATCAATGAACATTGGTCAATAGTTCCTTCCGTGTTACACAATAGTTACGTTCTAGCTTGGACAACGTCTTGTTGAAGTACAATTACTTTTTTCTTCAGTTCTGAATTTGCGAAAGAACACATCCAAGTCCAGAATTACTGACATCCATGTTTAACACGTAGAGACTTTTCGGTTCTGGGTATAAAAGAACTGAACTCGAACATAGTGCTGATTTTAGTCTAAATGATGTTTCGAACTCTTGTGTCCATTGGTATTGAACCTTTTCTTCTGTAAACCGGTGTAGTGGCTTCGCAATATCAGCAAATCGTTCCACAAATCGTCTGTAGTAAGTGCATAGGCCAAGGAAGCTTCCTACTTCGTGAACATTTAATGGCCTCGGTCAATCTCGTACTGCGGACATCTTGTCTGGGTCCGTTCTTATCCCACTTCCGACACCAAATTGCCACGTGTTTGCTATCCTCCACAAACACCTATACCCATAGATTCGTTGATTGAAAGTCCAGGAGACACTTACTATTTTATTAACTAATTAAAAATTAACAACAATAGATTAATGACTGTCTATAATAATGACTATAATCATAATTAAACATTTATAAGTCTCTTTCTTATTTCTTCTTTACTCGTTCACTTTCAACTTAAGACTGACTTCTCGGGCCTCCGTTCACCTTATATATACATCCATACACGATCTAGAACTTTCCTGGATATTCGCGGACGTTCTCGTACAATTCTAGTTCTATCTATCTAGTCTACAAAATCCAGTGTCGTAACACTATTAATTTTGAGGATCGTTGTCTAATGATGAAATTTTAATTATTTAATACTCTTTCTAAGAACAATCATTAAAACATTTCAGCGAATAGATGTTGCATTTTCTCTCGTATAATATAGTTAAATCAATATTACAAAATGTCCCCATCATAAAAGTTTGTATGTACTGCACATTATTATGCCTACTTTGACTGATTTGCTTTGGTATTCTTTTTTGTTATAAGTTTTTAAAAGTTAATTATATATTTTTTATGCCTATTAACTCTTTAAAATTTATATGCAGAAGTAGCTATGGAGATTTACTGTCCATTATCATTTGTAACTGCAATTTTAAGTAAATAATATATTGTTACCTCCAGCACCTAGATTTGTAATTTGTTTTTAATGACCTAATAATAATACATAGTGGAAATAATTGCATTTTTGTTGTAGATACATGTATAACTGTTAATAATTTAACCACCACAATTTTATCTACAGATACTTGTCTTTGATAAGTGTCAAAGATAAAAACTGTCGTATATATTAGGATTTTACACTGCATAAAGTGAGGGTACCTACAAACCTTATGTCTGAATTAGCACTTACGATCACTAAGCAGTGCGTATATTATAATAATTTATATTTAGCAAAAACTTATTTCTTCCATCTGAATATTTTCATCCTTGTTAGTTAAAAATAGTGGTTAATAGACCCCTTGCACTTGCCGGATTTTTTAAATCAAATTACGTATTCTAATATAGCCTTATTAAACATTAGCAAATCTGTTTTAATAATTTCTACCTGGAAAATGCTTAAATTACTAATTGAATATCAAATGCTAGAGGCGTGTCTGAAAACGCTGTCCTATTGGCGCGACGTCACCAATCACGAAATCTCCGGGTGGTGAACGGTATGGTACCGAGTTCATGCATTAATTATGTATGGGTGCTTGTTTCCTAAAATTATTTGGTAGTAGTCTCTGGTCTCCGGTGTTTCTGAGTGATTTTGGGATGCAGAATTCGAAAATACCGTCAGATTTGCTCTATTAGATCTAGTTTTTGAGATGCAGTATATCTGCCCTATTTTTTGAATCGATAAATAGATAACCAAATCATCTCATCTTTTAACCTATATACAGGGTTATTCATTATAAATTACCCACCCCTTATCATCGTTATTATTGCCTATAGAAAAAAGTTTTAAATAAAAGTTGTGTGGTTATGACTGAATTTTCTTAAAATGCTATTAAAATATACCCTGTATATTATTAAATTTTTGGAATGATCCTTTTTTCCTGATTTCAAAAATATACCATATGTTATCACTACCATATACCGTTTTTGAGTTATTAAACGTCGAATATCTTTGTTAAACTAGTTACTGTAAATATGGAAAAGTTAACATTATTAAAGTGAGCTATGAAAATGACAACTATTATGTTTGATAAGTGACATTTCTTCAATGAAATAATCAAAATAGTATACATGTAACGGTCCATTTTTAGATATAATTAACTTGCGTCTTATTTAATACTAATTGCATAATTTGGTTGGAGGTCAACCTTAAAAATTCTAGAACCGACTTTACTAACTTGTAAATCTTTGATAATTTGTGCGACCACTGGACCTTGAGTGCACCAGCGCGAACAACGCTGTGTGGGGACAAGGGGGAACGCTAGTATGAGAACGGTTAGGTTTCGGGACTCTCTGCCGAGCCACGGCCGAGGTGGACCTATGGTCTGTTACGTTGTGAGTACGTTATCTTATTTTTTTATAAAGACTGGAGTTGGCCTTTGAGCGAGTTAGTAGTGTACGTTGCTGAGATTGTGTTCAAGATTTTGTCTGGTTAAGCTGTTATGGTAAAGAAGTTACGAAGTATGTGACATAGGAAAGCTATGTGAGAAGGTAGGATCCCTTCTTTTTTATTGTTAAAATAGGTACCTATTAAAAAGTAAACAGCTTCCGCTCTGAGTTTGAGCTGGAAATCTGCAGATTAAAATTTGCATCAAAAGGCTGATTTGCCTATCTATCTAAAGGTGGAGAAAGCCCCCTAGAGTTTAGTTTTGCTCTTGAACTGTGCGATAAACTTTTATGAAAAGTAACCGTTCTTTCCCCCTTTCAACGGCATTAGTGCATTGTAACTTTTTTAATTATATATATATAAACAATAAAGAAAGGCGGGTGGCGCCCTTTATAAAGAACAATAATATGATTTCGGTGTTTTAGTTTTAAATTATTGAAGGTTTATTACTTGTTGACCACGCCCCGAATGAGCCTTTTGCTTTTGTATGTTAAATTATAAATATATGTATTTTTTTATTTTTTATTGTTTCATTTGAGAACTAAAATAAAGTTAATCAAAAATAGCAAGGAAAACCCTTTGTTATATACAGTGAGGAAGAAAAAGTCCAAATATTTACTTGTTATATACAATGGTAATGGTAATGGTAGGGGAGGCTGACGCCTGGCAAGTAGGCCACAGACGGACCCTTTTTATCAACCCCCAGCTGTCCCCTCAGCCATGTGCTTCTCTTGCTCCCTCATCGAATCTTTCCGACCTTCTGATGAAGGTCAGGATGTCACTCATTGCGAGGGAGCTCATCTCCTCAATATATATACAAAATAACAAAAATAAACTTGCAGAAAAAGAGCATATAGGGTGTTGTATCCAAATCGTCCAACACCATCAGAAAATACGTTCAAAAATATTTACCGAAAGGTGAATAATACCTCCAGTTTTAGTAGCAAAAAACGTGTAGTTCAAGCAAACCAGAAAAAACAGCTAGATATACTCTTCATTTCGAAGGTAAGCCCATCCATATTTATTCGCGAATAGACTATTTTGAAACATTGTATTATTTTTTTAGAAAATTCTGAATGTAGTATAAATAATGCAGTCGATCAATTAGATAAAAATTATTCCAAAATCCAACGTACGTTAAAAAATAACAGCTATAGACCATATAAAATTTTACCCGTACAAGTTTTAATAGAGGCACATAAAAGGAAAAGGCTGGACTTTTGCCGCCAGATGATTCAAAAGTTGGATGAAGATCCCGATTTTTTTTACTAAAATATTATGGACTGTTGAATCATCCTTTTCAACGACAGGAGTTTTTAATAGGAAAAATCAAAGGTCGTGGGAAAAAAGCACAACGGAAAAGATTGGTAAAACAAATAAAAAAATCAGGAAGAAAAACTGTTAGCGTTTGGTGTGGAATTTTCAAAAACAAAATTGTTGTGCATATATTTTATGATTATACTTTAACTGGAGTTACCTATCTGAAAAAAATTATCCTATAAGCAGAAGATATTCTTTTGCAGAATTTTCCCGAAGCCGAACTTGATATGATTTGAATGCAGGATGGGGCAACTCCGCATAGTATGCTACCTGTTCGACATCATTTGAATAATGTATTCCCAATATGGATAGGGAATAATATACCTATTATATGGCCACCTAACAGTCCGGATTTGACCACTATGGATTCATTTTTTTTTGGTGATTTCTAAAAGACGTCAATAATAATAATAATAGTATTCAAGTCATTAAAGACAGGATTCAACTTGAAATAAACAATCTGAATGTAAATAAAGAAGCCATTTCCCGTGCAATTATAAATATAAGAAGACGTTATCAATTATGCATTGACAATAATGGTGGACACATCGAACATCTTTTATGAGTTATCATTTATTTATATTTAAATGTCCTAAAAAAATCTTTGTTATCTATTTTGTATAAATATTTGGTTTTTTCTTCCTCGCTGTAAACCATTTTGATTATTTCATTAAAGAAATGCCACTTTTCAAACATACTAGTTGTCATTCTCATAGCTCTCTTTAATAATGTTAACTTTTTCATATTTACAGTAACTAGTTTAACTAAGATATTCGGCGTTTAATAACTCAAAAACGGTATATGGTAGGGGTATATTTTTGAAATCAGGAACAAAGGATCATTCCAAAAATTTAATAATATACAGGTATCCATTTAAAAAAAAATAAAAAATTTTTGTATCCCCTGAAATCTGCACGCTACTGTAATTTTGATAGCATTTTTAACAAAATTCAGTCATAACCACACAACTTTTATTTAAATAATAACGATGATAAGGGGTGTGTAATTTATAATGAATAACCCTGTACATTTCAGGTTATTACTATTTACTACAACTGTTTGCTAAAAAGTCATAAAATACGTAGTAATGTATTTATTTCATAAAATAGACATATACATTGATCGATCATCACAAAAACTTTATTTTATAAGACTTTCTTGTATGAGGTTTGCCAGAACAGTTTCGCTGAAGACTGTAGCATTAGTTGCCCATCATGTGGATATCTCATCTTCCTTGATATCTTTCTTTCATAGTTTCTATATACTGGCTTGAATCTTTCCTCCTGTTCTGCACTAAAATCATCTAGGTTTTCTGGAAAATGATCTATGCTGCTGTAGAGGTAGTGAACCTTAATGCTCATGTTACAACCAAGCTTATTCAAGTTGGAAAGCATCTCTTCCACTAATTCAACGTAATCCTCTGCCTTATGCTTTCCAAGAGAATTTTCAACTACTTGAATAAACGAACACCAGGCATTAGACTCAACCTCGTTCATTGATTCTGTAAAATGTGGATCTTTTATAAACTGCCTTATCTGAGGACCATAAAAATTCCAGCCTTCAGTTCATCCGTGCTAATCCCAAGAAATTTATGTGACAGGTAGCCAAGACAAGTTCCATCTCGATTCAGTGCTTTCTCCATTTACCTTATATGCCCCAGTTTAATATTCAAGGGTGGAAGGATGATTTTGTCTCTCTCAACCAATGGTTCGTTGATGAAGTTGTATGGTTCCTTCAATCATAACTTTCCTTGCAGGCCATATTCTCTTAATCCAGTGCTCATTCTTATCTCTGCTATTCCAAAGACATAAAAACAGGGATATTTCATATAACCACCTTGCTGTCCAAGGAGGAAAATGGTTTTTTGGTTCCCGCCAAATCATTGGTATTCCAAATATTAGGCACTTTCTCTTTCCATTTGTCCATTGTCGCAAATGTTCAACATATGTTTTACATACGAAATTTGGAGTCCAACATTTATCCTGGGCCCCTAACTGGACGCCAAAATAAGCCAGATATGCCCTTTTCGCAAAGTCAGAAACGGGTTTTTTGTTTTCTTTCAAAGTGTACTCATTACATATGTAACAAAAAACGTCTGGATGATTCATACAGCTACAACTGCCTGTGGAAGCCATAGTTTTTATACAACGTATTTTCCCACGAAAACTCACTACCAAACTGAATATCAAACTGGACTGTAGAATGTTTTTTTGTTTTTTTTTTTGTTTTTGTTTTCTTAACCGCCTCTCAAGTCACCAAGTAACTCCCAGAAAATCCTAGGATTTTGTGTTGAGTAAAGAGAGACGAGGCTCTACAGTTTATTGTGGAATCCGAACTGTAGAATGTGAGCGTAGACACCGGCGACTATCGGCCAGCATGAATTATTTAGTAGGGGGGAATTACGTGGTTGAGGGTTGGGTTTTATGGTCATGGAGAATACCCAGTAGGGCTATTTAGACCTTAATTTTAAGTAAGAAAATACTATTTTGGTTTCTGATTACACCATTATTTCATTAATTTCGAATTTTATCAGATCAAAATTTTTATATTGTATTTCAAAACTAGGGCACCTACGAAAAGAACTGCGATATTTTTTTCAAATCAGCACATCAAAAATATTTCAAATTAGTACTTAGTTTTCCGGCACCAAGACAAAAATTTTTTTTGTGAACCTGTGAATTGACAACTCTGTGTACGATGATTTTCAGTAACACCATAAATATGAAGTTGATTCTGTGGTAACACCCGCTAAAATTACAAAATCCATGATGGAAAATATCTTCATTAGTTCCCCAATTCAATTCAAAACAAGTTTATTTATATTAAAATCAAAAAGCACAATGTATATTACCCTCGCCAGACACCCGGTCCGTTGCCGACCTAGCATCCCCGCGTACGGTGGCGACGACGGGGCAATTGTTAGGTTGGGCGAAGCGAGGCCAGTCCGGGCTTAGAACTAGAAAACGTTAAATAACAATACAACACCTAAAAAGAAAACATTTTAAACTGTATAATATTAACAGGAACTAGAAATCAACGGCGCATACAAAAGCATGTGCCGTTGATGTAAAACTTTAAAACAATGCAAAAAATAAACTTGTGTACATCAATTTAGAATTTTGATGATGCTATGACGAGCCCAACTGCACAGTAAAAAATTCGCCTCTAAATAATACAGAACTGCGGAGCGAGAATGTCCAACTCTGCTTATTTTTGGGTATCTTTAATCATATTTCTTGTATATAATAATGTGCCGCAATTTACTGATCGTTGCTTTATAATTTGGAATAAATTTTGTCGGGAATTTTGATAACAAAAACGAACAAAAAAGAAAAAAGAAAAGTGATTTTTTTTTTTAATTTTGGTGCCCCTTTTATAGTGTGGGCGGTCCTCCCATTTTGTGAGAGGAGCGTGGTCTAAAGTTGTTGTCTGAAAATTGGTAAAGTTTGGGACGATAATTTGTGTTTTATTCGAAATGGCGCCTAATACTCCCTTATTTGTGTAATATTGGCTGTTAGTGTAGTACAATCAGAGAGTTTAAATTCATAAAATTTTTGTGAGACATCTCTGATATAATCCACTATGAGTGCGATGTCGTTGCAAAGTTGTCGTAATTTCCTTAGGGTGGTATATCTTGTTGAGTTACTTATGAGGCGAAGGAATTTGTTTTCCAGTACCTGCAATTTGTGTAACGTCGTCGCGCTCGCAGAACACCAAGCCGGCACAGCATATACTAGGGCTGGTCCACTATCATCGTATAAATTAATTTTTTATTATCCCTGTTTAGTCTGCTATTCCTCGCCATCAGAGGGTAAAGACTCCTGGACAGGGAATAGACTTTACGTATCGTCTCGTTAATGTGTTTTCCAAAATAAAGACCTTTATCCAAAGTTACGCCTAAATATTTTACGTCTTGTTTCGTCTCAATTTGGCAGCCCCCCATCGAAATAGGTGTAATTATTTTATTATATAATCTTTTTCTAGTGAAAACAACAGCCTCCGACTTAGCGACGTTTACCTTCACCCTTCACCTTCCACTTGACGTAGTAATCCGATGCCCGCACCATGTGCACCTTTATCAGCTGCCGAGCAGCCTGAGCATGGTGACTGTGACAGTATATGGCGGTATCGTTTGGGAACTGCAGAAAGTCGAACACGTATATGTTATATAATTTTGGCGCAAGAACCGACCCCTGCGGAACGCCTGCCCTAATGTTCCTCTGTGTTGATAGAGTTTTGTTCACTCTTACTCGCAGCTTTAGATCGTGCAAGTAAGAGTGTATCAGTTGCGTTAAGTTGATTTCAAGTAGAGGTGGTACTGAACTGGTAATTTTACGGAACAGGTGAGAACGGTTCAGTTCATTTTTGGGAACCGTTCTGAATACCTGTTACAGTTCAGGGCGTTCAGACAGATTACATGCAGTGCGAACGCTTAAGCTGTCCCACTCATTCGATCAGAACGAAATATACCTACCCTACTCATCACCTAATACAACCTACAAAGTACTACATATCGTATTTCCAATAAGAATTGAGAACGCCGAATCCACGGAGAACCGGGAATGACTAGAGAACTGCTTGATTTGAGTGAACTGAGAGCCTAGCTTGTTTATTCCTTACCGTACTGTCGAGTGTGAATCGTAACAGGTATATTTTATTTTCGAGAACCGGTTCACTGAACGGTCAGCTGATAACGCGTTCTCAAGAACGGTTCGGTTCTTTTTGTACCAACCCTAATTTCAAGATCGTCCTGAGCAATGATTAGCCGCTTCAGAACGACCTTTTCGATCAGCTTAGATAGTAAAGATATTCATTAGTTCACCAAAATAATATAAAAAAATAAGAAAAATTGTGAGCGTGTGCGTGGGCGTGTGGCTGTGCGTGTGCGTGTGCGTATGCGTGTGCGGGTGCGCGTGCGCGTGCACATGTGTGTGTGTGTGGATGTGTGTGCGTATGTGTGTGTATGCGTGTTTGTGGATGTGTTTTGGTGTGTATGTGTGTATCCGCGAAACTCAAAAAAATGCTAATGAGAGACTTCCCAAATTTGGCAGTTAAGATTTTCATAAACATTTTAGATGACACATTAAATTTGGTGAATGTGGTACCACCAGAAGAGACATAATGAATGAAAGAAGAAAAAGGTACAATTTCGGAAAAAAAAATTAGAAATTTTTATTGCATTTTGGACGATTCTCGATGAATTATAATGAAAAAACATAACTTTATGGAAAAAATCTGTCGGCATGTCTGTATTATCGCGATAGCAGGCACAATTTTTGAGATAAAGCTTTCAAATTTGGTACACTTGTTCTAAAGACCAAAGACAATGATAAATTCGGTAATGAGCAAAATTGGTCAACTAAAAGGAGGTCCAAGGGACCTAAACTCTTTTGTATTTGCCTTTACAAAAAAATATATTCTTGATAAAAAGATTATAAATCATATCTATTATATCAAGCCATTAAAATATATTTTCCAAGAACTTAAATAAAGCTGATGTAAACTGAAATTTTTTACACATTTGACCACATAAAATGGAGTTAAGATAAATTTAACAGTTTGACATTTAAAGTGTCTAATTTAGTTACAAAAATGTCAGTGTCAATAAGAAGGAATTATTAAAATATATCACATGAATTATTATTGACAGTATCGATTGACGCTGGTAATTAATTATTTAAAAATTTTAATGAAACATTACAAGGTACGCTATTAAAATTAATTGAGGTAAGTGAAAAATTAAAGAATGATTTTTTTTAGATTAGGGTGATATATACTGGTATAGGAAAGTTATGTGCTGGCCATATCAGATATTTGTATTATGTAAAGACTCCAAAAATAAATGCCAAAATTATATTTTATGAATAGTAGGTAAATATTGCCATTTATACGGGATTTAGCAAATAAATTGGAAAATGTTCAAGGTGAAACAATTTCTCAGCTATAACGATGCCACCAAGTGAACAGTCGACAATTTGAACATTTAATTTTATATTTTTAAATATCACTTTTGTGAAAGTAAAGCCATTTTCGGATCTCGTTCCATAATTGATTTATTTAATATTGTTACGTGTTTGCTATCCACACAAACACCTCTACTCGTAGATTCGTTGATTGAAAGTCCAGGTAACACTTACTCACTACTTTATTTACTAATTAACAATTAACAACAATAGATTAATCACTGTCCTAATTATAATCACAACTGAACACTTATAAGTCTCTTTCGTATTTCTTCTTTACTCGCTCACGTTCAACTTCAGACTAAATCTCGGCCCACCGTGCGTCTTATTTATACATCCATTCTCCCGGTCTAGAGCACTCCCGGCCGTTCGTGTACAATTCCAGCCTAATCTAACCAGTCTGCACAGTCCAGTGGCGTAACACTGCCCCCTCCTTAAGCCTGAACGTCCCGATCAGGCAATTCATTATTCCCTGCATACTTGGCTAGTCTCTCTATGTGCACCACCTTCATCTTGGATTTTGGACTTTGCTGAATTCTATATACAACGTCGTTTAGTCTGGTGACCACAGTGCAAGGACCTTCCCAGGGCGGGTGAAGCTTCGAGGACCTGCCTTTCTTTCGTTGTGGGTTATATAGCCAAACCAAATCTCCAGCCTGGAACCCTCCCAAATTCGCCTTAAGATCATAACGAGCCTTCATGCGATCACTTGCTATGGCAATTCGGTCTCGTACCAGCTCTTGGATGTTCCTTAGCCGTTCACCAACTTCATCGGCGTAGTCATTTACGGAAAGTCGCTCCTCATCCGGTGTGCCAAACACCAAGTCACATGGCAGTCTAATCTCACGTCCAAACATCACGCGAGCCGGTGTCTGTTTTGTTGTTTCATGAATGGAGGCCCTGTATGCCATAAGGAAAAGAGGTAAGTGACGGTCCCAATCTCTCTGATGTTTCTCAACCACTTTGGATAGGTGCTCCTCCATGGTTTTATTATATCTCTCCACCATTCCGTCTGATTGTGGATGTAGGGCTGTTGTTCTTGTCTTATGAATTCCCAGTAAGCGACACATCTTCTGAAACACCCCTGATTCAAAGTTTCTTCCTTGATCCGAATGCAATTCTAGGGGCACGCCAAATCGACATACTAGATTATCTACCAGAGCTTGAGCGACAGTGGCTGCTTCTTGGTTGGGTATGGCATAAGCTTCAGGCCACTTACTGAAATAATCCATGGCAACTAAGATGTATTTGTTCCCATCATCTGTCACGGGGAATGGACCAGCTACGTCGATCGCAATTCGCTCAAAAGGAGCCCCTACGTTATATTGTTTCATTTGGCCCTTACTTCTTGTCCGTGGCCCCTTACTTGCCGCACAAACTTCACATTTGCGGCACCAAGCTTCCACATCTTGGCGGCTGTTCACCCAGTAGAATCGTTCGCGTACTTTAGTGAGAGTTTTGTTGATGCCAAAATGTCCGCCAGATGTTCCATTATGCACTTCCTGGAGTACTTTTGGTATGCGACACCCGGGAATTACCAATCTCAAAGTAATTTCCTTCCCGTCTGGACTTTCCCAAGCTCTTTTCAATAGTCCATCCTCTACTCTAAGGGAATCCCATTGTGCCCACAAAGCCTTCAGTCCCACTGCCTTGTCTGAAATGTCCTTCCAGCCTGGTCGGGCTCCTCTTTCTTTCCATTCCAGAATAGGACCAGTTTCTTGATCTTTTAACTGCTCTTCTCTTAATGTCTCTCTTGTCCAGTCGTCAGGAACATCAATTTTAACAGTGTTCACAATTATTATCCCTTGTTGTTTTTCTACCCGGTGGCAGTGCTTGCAGTCTTCCCGACAGGGTCTTCTGGAGAGAGCGTCTGCATTTTTATGGGATTTTCCAGGACGATGTTCGATTTTAAAATCGTACTGCTGCAGTTTTTCTATCCAGCGAGCTAGTTGGCCTTCCGGAGTCTTCAATTGCAATAACCACTTTAATGCAGCATGGTCGGTCCGAACCTTAAAGTGTTGTCCATATAGGTACTTGTGAAAATGGTCTATGGACTTGACAATGGCCAATAGTTCCTTCCGTGTCACACAATAGTTACGTTCTGGCTTCGACAACGTCTTGCTGAAGTATTCAATTACTTTTTCCTGTCCATATTGAATTTGGGAAAGAACACATCCAAGTCCAGAATTACTGGCATCCGTGTCTAATACGTACAGACCTTTCCGTTCTGGGTATGATAGAACCGGACTCGAACACAGTGCTGATTTTAGTGTTCTGAACGATGTTTCACACTCTTGTGTCCATTGGTACTGAACCTTCTCTTCTGTAAGCCGGTGTAGTGGCTTCGCAATATCAGCAAATCGTTCCACAAATCGTCTGTAGTAAGTGCATAGGCCAAGGAAGCTTCGTACTTCGTGAACATTTGAAGGCCTCGGCCAATCTCGTACTGAGGAAATCTTGTCTGGGTCTGTTCTTATCCCCTCCGAAGACACGACATGTCCTAGGAATTTTACCTCTTTCTGGAACATTAGGCACTTTTTGGGATTCAATTTCAGGTGTGCATTTTTAATTCTTCCAAACACTTCTTGAAGGTTCTTCAGATGCTCCTTAAAATCCCGTCCCATAACCATCACATCATCAAGATAAACTAGACATGTCTTCCAAGTTAGTCCTCGTAGTACCAGTTCCATCAGTCTTTCAAAAGTTGCTGGTGCATTGCACAAGCCGAAAGGCATAACAGTGAATTGATAAAGGCCACTTCCTGTCGAAAAGGCTGTCTTGTCTTTGTCATCTGGATGAAGTCCCACTTGCCAATATCCACTTCGAAGATCTAGAGTGGAAAACCACTGTGAACCTGCCAGCGTACTTAGTGTGTCATCAATTCGGGGTAACGGATAGCTGTCTTTTCTAGTGACGTCATTCAGCTTCCTGTAGTCGACACAGAATCTTAAAGTTCCATCTTTCTTAGCAACCAAAACTACTGGAGACGACCAAGGACTGGTTGATTCCTCAATAACTCCGTCTTTAAGCATCTTCTGTACCATTGCAGAAGCCTCTTCTTGTTTTGCTAATGGGAGCCTCCTAGGTGGTTGACGAATAGGAGCTGATTCACCAGTATTTATCCGATGTTGCACTATGTTGGTCTTTGTAAGAGCTTCTGTGTCCTTTGCAAATACTGTACTTTCTTTCTTCAAAAATTTTAAAGCTTCTCTATGTTCATCAGGAGTTAAATGGTCTAACTGGGCATTTAACATCTTTACAACTTCTTGGTCCATATCTGTAGACGAAGCTCCAATGATTTGTTCTTCACATCTCGCAATCCATGTGACTGGTTCGTAGGTGCCAATTGCTTCGCCTTCCTTGAACGTCACTGAGTGTGAATTTAGGTTAACCATTCTAATCGGTATCTCGTCTGTAGTCTGTGTTAACGTCCTTGCCAGAATTACATTGTCTGTCATTTTAATTGAGTCATCCTTCTCAACGAGGCCAAAGCGGTATCCCACAGAATTTTCCTCCAGGACTGCCTCAATTACCTTCTCTGTTCGTGCAGGAATTTTTACTGTCCTCGAAGTTAGTAGCCTAATATTATAGAATTTTTCATCTGCCGTTGACAAAATAATTTCTTCATTTCCAATCCTGAGAACTCGTTCTCCAACGTCAAGTACAAATCCATATTTTTCCATAACGTCTAATCCTAAAATGAAGTCATCTGTAATGTCAGCTACGATAACTTGGTGTTTAAAACATAAGCGGCCAATCTGCAGCTCCATGTCGACTTCCCCATGAACCGCCGCCCTATCTCCCGTAGCTGTCCGGATGACTAATCCATTCTGTCCTTTATTTACTTTGAAACCCGTTATGAATCCTGCCCGTACTATTGATGACGTAGCTCCTGTGTCGATTGTGAACACACATTTCTTCTTATTTACATAACCCTCCAACAACAGACTACTTTGAACTCTCCGAAGTTGGGAAACTTTTATTTCTCGGGGGTCACAACATTTCTTGGCCAGCGCAGCCCCCAAATTGCCAGCCATCTTTAGTTTTCCTGTGGTTCCTCAACCACAGCAGCATTTACCCTTTCTGGGCTGCGTTGACGACAGTTTCTCTTGATATGGCCCACTTTGCCACACCTATAACAACGGATGCCTCCATTCGGCCTCCCACTACTTTGTTGTTGGTCTTGTCTCTGCTGGGAGTTCGATTTTGTCAGTAGTTGGGTCATCATCTTGTGTAGATCAGATATCAGGTTTTGTGTTGTGTTGTCTGGCTTGTCGTCCTCCACACTCACAGCTCGTACTCTCTGATTTGATTGTGTGGTATCCTTATAGGCAGCTTCAATCTCCAGTGCATGTACTAAAGCCTCACTACTAAGCTTATGCCTGGCCAACTTAAGAATTCGCCCTAACTTCCTGATCCCTTACTCCATCAATAAATGTACCAACTGCTAACTGTTGTTGAAATTCCATTGGTGCATCAGGATAGGCTAGATGGGCTAATCTTTCTACCGCAGCTTCGAACTCCTGGAGGCTTTCCCCACCTCGTTGTCTGCGTGATTTGAGCTGAGCCTGATATACTTGGGCGAGATGTTGGTCGCCATATCTTAGTTCTAACGCTGCCTCCAAGATGTCAAAGTTTTGTTGCTGTGCGGCAGGAATTGTTTGGAGCAGGTCTAATGCTTGGCCCCTTAGTGCTAATACCAATGCTGTTGCCTTTTCCTCATCGTTCCAGTTATTTGAACGTGCAGCTGCCTCAAATTGTCTCTTATATGTTGACCATGAACTTTGACCGTCGAAGGAAGGTGGTTGTAACCTAGTACCAGATGACAGTACTAACTGGCCACCCTTCTCTCTTAATTGTTGTTTGAGTCGGGCTACTTCTCCTCTGACTTCAGTTATTTCTCCTTCAACTTGGCGACTTTTTCTTTAACTTCACTGACTTCAGCCTGTACATCTTCCTTCAATTGTTCAGTGATCGAGAGCATGACTTGATGCTGTCCCTCCATAAGTTGTCTTAATTCTTCCTGGCGTTCCTTTCTTTGCTCTTCCTTTTCTTCCTGTCGTCTTCTCTCTTGGTCTTCTCTTTCTTCCTGTCGTCTTATTTCCAAGCCCTCCATCATTTTTCTTAAATCTTCTTTTTCTTCCTGGCGTTTTCTCTCTTGATCTTCCATAATCTTCCTTTGTTCTTCTTTTTCTTCCCGGCGTTCTCTTTTCTGTTCTTCCATTTGTTGCACCAATGCTGCAAGTAAGTCTTGTGTTTGTTTCTCTGCCATGCTTCTTGTTGTTGGCATTAACTCACGACACGTAAATCAGTTCAAAATAAAGTTTATTACACTATAAAGTCCGTGAAATATTGATATCACGTCTATTTTAATAATGGAATGTTCCAGAAAAATCTCGAAACAGCACTAGAAAGTCTTATTTAGAGTCTATACTTCTTTTGTGTTGACAAAATTCACTTATCTCCACTAATCGTCCAATGGAATGTTCGAGAATTTTCACGAAATATCACTAATAAGTCTTGTTTTGAGTCTATAACACGCTTCTGTTAACACACTCTATGTATCTTCTGTGGTTTCCAAATCGAATGTTCTAGAATTGTCACTAAAAGTCACTTATAGTCTTGTTTTTAAGTCTACAACACGTTCCCGTCGACACAATTCACGTATCTCCTGTAGTTTCCAAATAGAATGTTCTAGAATTTTCCCGAAATTGCACTAGTAGTCCTTTTTCTCAGTCTACAACACGTTATTACTAGCGGCACTGGTGTATTTGCAATTATTTCTAAATCGAATGTTCTGGAAACTTCTCGAAAATCCACTTTAAAGTCACTATTCAGTCCAGAAATAGTCCTCCAAACACTGTTCAGTTGCTTAATTCTCCGTGTTACCACTAATTTCTGAGAAGAACGCTGTAGAACCTTTTCGAATATTCCAGAAATTTCTCTTCCAATCCACTTCCGACACCAAATTGTTACGTGTTTGCTATCCACACAAACACCTCTACTCGTAGATTCGTTGATTGAAAGTCCAGGTAACACTTACTCACTACTTTATTTACTAATTAACAATTAATAACAATAGATTAATTAATGTCTTAACTATAATCACAACTGAACACTTATAAGTCTCTTTCGTATTTCTTCTTTACTCGCTCACGTTCAACTTCAGACTAAATCTCGGCCCACCGTGCGTCTTATTTATACATCCATTCTCCCGGTCTAGAGCACTCCAGAATATTCCCGGCCGTTCGTGTACAATTCCAGCCTAATCTAACCAGTCTGCACAGTCCAGTGGCGTAACAATATCTCCAGATTTTTACATAATAATTATATCATATAATTATATGGTTCATTGTGAAGGTCCTGATGGCCTCTATCTCAATGGGTGATGGGTGAAAATATATGAGATGTTTCATTTAGAATTACATTTCGAAAAAACCAATAGTGAATAGCATTGTCAAAGTAGATGGCATAATATGGCAAACTGAAAATAAAAATCAACATGGCCGAGCATTTTTATGGAAAGAATGGTAGTCATTTTATCGAATTTATGCGTTTAACCTAAAACGCACTGTACATATTTGTTGTGCAATAATTAAAATAATTTGCTAAATTCCAAATTATAATTATTGTTATGTATTCTAAAGTTGCGATACCATACAATTTAAACCGTTACTTTGTTTTTTTTACTTAAATAATAAAAGCATTTTTAAAAATGTAAAATACTAATAGAAATGAAAGTTTCTTGGAATATTTTCTAATTTTTATCAAAATAATAAAATACTCTTGATAAATCAAAATTCAGGAAATCTTTAATTATGATTTCATCTAATAAACCAACAAAAACGGTAAACCTTTGTAGCAAATCTAACAGACATTTTTATGTAGAAATTGAATCATTCCAGACTATTGTGAAGCGAACATCCTAAAATTGGATGTGAATTGAATTTTTATATAAGAGGTGTGAAAAGTGAGGAAGCTTCTTATTCAGCAGGATTCTATTCATGTGGGAGCTACAAGTTACTTAAAAGCTAAAATACTAACCTTTGCTGTACTAAATTTGATTCGCTCTGGCAAAATGTGATAAAAATTGATATTAAAGTGGAGATTAACCTAACCACTAAACACAATGGATAATAATAAAAAATGAGTTATGCTTCCGAAATGTTAAAAGAAATGTCACGTGAAAACAAGCATATTTGTTTTTCGTTCTTCATAAGAAATTTGATTTCTGTTGTGATTCAAATATCACATGATTGTTATACAGGCCCGGACTGGGCCGGGGGTTAGAGGGCACCATCTCCTGCGCCTTTCGACCCTAGGTATCTTAGTGAATCTCAAAGCGTTACTTAATGATTGTTGTAAAATAATGCTGAAGACATGATCGATCTTTATGCAACAATACTAATTCTACCATTATAAAAGTTGACTTGATCTCTTATTTTTGTTTTGTACAGAGTGGCCATCTGAAAATTCTATTTTTGAAACATATTTCTAATTCTTGCAAAAAAAAAATTAAAAAATTAATCGGGATCATATTTCACCAAGTTTGCGTATGTGCTACTATAAGTTTGTGTCTATTTTAAAGAAGATACAGGGAACTCCATATGGTCACGTTTTTTAATGGGACATTCTGCATATTTGGATAGTTCTTTTCCTTGCACATTATAAATATTAGGGTGATCACAAGGTACAGGGGGAAAAATATTTTAATAGTAATGCCGGCAGGACCACCCTAAAATTTGCCATTTGTCTAAATAATAAGATTTGCAAAGTTTTAGCTCAATTGGATAACGTTAACTCGTGCCTCATCGAGGTTATATTTATAAAAACCGATTTTGTGCAAAACATCGCAGTTTTTCCCTCATAAAATGAAAATCATTCATCCTAGAAACCTGATTCTTATTTCATTTTATAGGAAATATTGTTGTCTTGAAGTTTTACTTCTACCACTTTCTTGTTAAAACTTTTATATTTGAAGATATCCACGATTTTCCAAGACCGGACATGATCCAAATCCTCGGTCGCCCTTTTTGGAAAATAAGTGAAAAATGGTAACAGAGATAACTAATTTAATTACTTTTGACCATTTTTTTGTTTCCTTTGTATTATATACAATACAAATAATATATTATTATACAATACATAATAAGATATAAAATAAACTCTAGTTTTAACTTTATAAATATTTTTACGAATTGCAAGTTAGTGGTATCTCTGGTATATAGTTCTATCCCTTAAAGTCTGTTTTTATTATAGACCTTTGTTAAGAACCCTTTTTTCAGAGAATTCCTACCTGGAATGTCCCACACCCTCCTTTCTGTCTATCTGATTGGAGAGGCCTATTAGTTTTGCTTTTCAAGGTAACAACACACCAACGTTCGTTTAGTGAGTATTTTTCTGTGAGGGACAATGTCTTCTACAGCATCAACTAGCCATAGTCATTCGGGTTGAGTTCAGTTAAAGGGAGAAAAAGATGTACTAATTGGTCACATCTCATCAAATCACTGGCAGTAAATTACCATCTAATTGTCAAGTTTTACGCAGTTTATTTTATAATATACGGCAAGTGAAATTGAACACCAGAGAAACTGCAAGACTTACAATACAGGAAGTTGTAATTTTTGGGGAAAGCTAAGATACCAACAAGATACTTTTAAGGGTTGTTGCAAAGCTTGGAAAACCGTACGATGAGTGGAGAAAACTGCAAAAAAATGCTAAAAGATCTGAAAGCACAGCTCAAAATAAGAAAGTAGAAGCTTTTAAGTCAACCCTTGATGACCTTTTTGATGTTGCTCATCAGGATGCATTAAAAAACATTACTAAAAAAGACAAGCAGTTTTTGTTACTCCAGAGAAAAAAAGGACGTCCTGGTTGCATGGGAGGCGTTGACATGAATTTCATAAAAGCAGAACAATGAGAGAAAAGAGACGAGTAGCTGAGATGGCGAGATTGGAAAAATCAAAGTCAAAGTAGGTTAGTAGAGTTTTCCCTCCTTTTTTCATGTTTTTCCTTTTCTTTTTTATTTGAGATTATTTGACTTGATGCCATTTTCTGTGAGTGGTTTGCTTACTGCTTATTGCCGTTTAATGGTTTTTTTCTTTTTTTTTTATAAGATGAAAATTTAATTGTACAACTAGAATCTTCAATAAGCAGCACATCAAAGGAAGAGGAGCAAGCAGAGATGGAGGTGAATTTTCCAGACACAGAAGATACAGGACCAGAAATAAAGAAAAGAAAGTACGTCAGAGAAAGTGAAGAGATTATTAAAAAATGTTTATTAGATTAGATTGATGTAGTATTTCTGACAGAGACGCAGTTCGAATAATATCAGCTACTGCAGAAGCGTTAGATTTTGACTCACAGAATTTAATTGTAAGCAGAAGTGTAATACGACTTCGCAGACAACTATTTTGAAAACAAAGGACTGAGCTTATCAAACATAGATTCAATAATTCTGATTTAGAGGGAACTGTTGTGCACTGGGATAGAAAATTGCTTCCAGTTATTTTGATTAAAGAAAATTTAGAAAAGGTAGCGGTTTTGATTAGTTGTGGGGATGAAGAACAATTGATAGGAGTTCCTCAGCTTGAAAATAATATGGAAATTACTCAGTCAAAAGCTGTATTTTCAGCACTTGAACAGTGTGGAGTTCAGAAAATCCAGGTAATGTGTTTTGATACCACTACAGTAAATACTGGTCGCCTCGGGGGAACCTGTATTTTGCTGGAGCAACTATTAGAGAAAAATCTTCTTTATTTAGCATGTCGCCACCATATTTTAGTTATCCTCAAATCAGTTTTTGATTTAAAAAATAGGCACAACCACTGGCCCTCAGCCAGATATTTTAAAAAAGTTTCAGACTGGGTGGTCGAAGCTAGACAAGACAAAATACAAAACTACTATTGAAGATAAAAGTATTAGATATAAAATAGGTAATTCAGACCAAATATCAATTTTTTTTGTCGAACAATTAAAAAATCAACAACCAAGAGATAATTATAAACAATTTATCCAACTCTGTTTATTTTTTTAGGACGTACTCCTCTAATAACATTTTTTTCAGAGTACCTGGTGCTAATCATCACGCCAGATGGATGGCAAAGGCCATTTATTCTCTTAAAATAACTTTTTAGGGATCAATTTTTATTAACAGATTTAGAAAAAAAGGTATCACAGACATTTGTTTATTTATAATCAATATTTATCTAAAAGCGTGGTTCAACGCCCTCAAACCCACTTTTGCCCCCAATCAAGACCTACAATTGTTAAAATCTTTTATGAATTACAGATATAAATGCTAAAGAACTTGCAGAGCACTGTCTAAAATGATAAATCATCTGTGGTATTCGAAGCAAGTCGCATTTTCGTTTTTTTGATGAAACTTTAGAAATAAATGTCAAAACAAGCATGGCTGTAAAAAGTCCACAATTAATTTCCTTTGAAGAAAAATATTATGATAGGGATGTGAAAACAAAGCTCAGTCTCGAACAAGTGGATGATTTACTGGACAAAAAAGTTGAATTTTTTTGTTTCTCATCAAACTCTAAATCTTTTCAAGAGATTTGAAATTGATACATAATTTTTAAATACTGATCCTGATGTATGGTGCAAAAATACACATTTAAATAAAGTTTATTATTATTATTATTTAAAAGCTAAAAAAATAGTGAACAGTTTTGAGGTTGTCAATGACACAGCTGAAAGAGGGGTAAAATTAATCCAAGACTTTAATTCCTGTTTGAGGAAAGACAAAGAATAACGGTAATTTCGGTTACAATTTGTATTTGAATGTAGAAAAATTTTTCCCGACTCTTCAAAAACGACCTTATCTAAGCCATTACTACCTTAATCTGATAATAAATTGTAAATATAAATAATAATAACTTCTTTCCCTTGTAATGCTTCATTTTTTATAACTCAACTTTAAATAATAAAATGCATGTAAACATTATTTCTTCTGATTTTTATACCTTTTTTGCTTTTCTTTTCTCCTAAATCCTTCATTTTCAAATCGGAGTTTGCTGCATTTACTTTGGAAAATATTTTAACTAAGCCCTTTTTTTATGTACAAATTGAAAAAATAAATAAATTAAAATCTGGAGAGCAGATGTAATTGAATCTTGTAATGGTTTTAGGCATTTTAAAAAAAAATCTACTTTCATAAAAAGTCAAAACTTCAACCTTGATCAGGTATGGGTTAACGTTATCCAATTGAGCTTTGAGCTTACCAATCTCATTTCTTAGCCAATTGTCAACTTTTAGTAGTGCCCCCCCCCTCCTCAATTCGAACATTAATTTTTTGTAACCACTCTAAATAAATATACATATATGATTGTTATACATTTGATCTTCAAGTAACTATGTTATTCAAATAAATACACATAAATATTAAAAAATAATTTTACTTTAAACGTTTTTTTTTATAAGAATAACAAATTTAAATGTGTATTGCAACATATAAAGAAACAAGCAAATATAATAACATGATGTTTTCAAAAAATTCCTCCATTATTTTCCAAACAAACATATATTTCTTTTTATATAATTTTCTCTAATAATGTGTTGAGACATTTCTTGATTATTATTTAAATCCCCCTTTTAAATTTCTTTTTTTGGTTCTTCTAAATTATTATATCCATCTTTATATATTCCATTTTTAGGTGTACCCCATGAAAATGGAGGGGTGTTAATCCGGGCTTCGTGGAGACCATTGTATAATGCCACTTCTGCCTATCCATATTTGATATTTATTAATTAAGAATTCAATTGTCTCCCTGGCTGAGTGACATGGTGTTCCGTCTTGCTGCCAGCTTATCTGTTCAGAAATAATTAAATGAAGATCGTCTACAAAAGTCCACTACCTATTTCATATTCAGAAATTGTTTGTATTTTCTTCCATTTAAACCCGATTCGTAAAAAATTGGCTCAAAAATTTTATTATTTTTTTATATTTGTTTATTGACTTATTCGTATTTTTATCATACCTCCGTAATGCACATTTTTATCTAGTTAATATTGGCTTTATTTATGTTTTTTTTAAATGCTTATAGATAACCAGTCAATGACCAATTTGTACATTCTTAATTTTTTTTTTTGTTGTAAATAATCGATAAATCCTTTGTATAATTGTCTCAGATCCGATTGATAAAACATAATAAAACATTATTAATGCCTTGTTTCTTATTTCTGATTGATTTTTCTAGACCCCTGAAGACTACCGATCTTCACTGTAGCTACCTGAGACCATATTAATCACTAATAGGGAGAAGTACTGTTCCTGCACTATAATGAGGTACTAACGCCCGAGAAAAACCGTAAACAATATAGCGCCGTAGCTTTGGCGTCACAAGTGACTTCTTTTTGCCGTAAAAGAAAAAAAGAGCGTCACAGTGCATTTTGGTAACCGCTTTAAAATTTAAGGAAAATATAAAATCATTGAAGTCTCTGTTGCCTACTATATTTTAAAAATATACATATCAAGTTCTAGAATGTGACTGGGCCATCGACGATCAACTAATACTATCATTAAAGATGTTTTCCCACAACCATCTAGAAATTGCTTTTTTGTCCATTTTTTTGAGTGGAAAATACATATTTACTAGTTTAGCCCCGTATAGTGACATAAGGGATCATTAAAGTCTTTACCAATCCTTTTCCACTTTTGTTTAACAAAAGGTCTGATAACAATTAAAAATGATTAATCCAGTCTTCTTTGAAAGTAAGCGTCCGACATTTGTGTTGATTTTTATGATTCTTGTTTGTAAAAATGTTCAAGTTAAAATGCTTTTTGAGACTAACAAGAACGGTTGCAGAAAAAATATTGTACGCAACACACCCGGAAAGTATCTTTACTGGGCACACCAACTCGCCTAGTAAAGAATCATTTTCCGGTCTTGTTACGTAAATATACTTTGTATAAATCAATAAATTTTAATAAATAAATAACCGACTTCACATTATAACATCAAAATGTCGCGGTAAAATCTTGTCTTTCGCAATTGACACTAAAGTGGTCTTCAGCACCACCGTCGAGCAATGCCTAATAGAGTTTATTAAACCAAATAATTATCAGTCACATATCTAATGGCTGAATAACCAAAGAATACAAAACGTTCCAAGGCTATGGGAGAATCACGATTGGCTAAAAAAGCGATGAGTAACTATGGTGCCCACCAAATGAAACACTACCGCCGTATTCCCGATGATAAGACCCACAAATGATAAATAGTGAAGGGGAAGAAGAAATAATTTATATCAAATGCACTTATGAAGATGATTTAGAAGTGCTGTTCCAACAATCCAATGACTCCAAAGAGAAGAACGCAGACTTACAGCAAGGTGAAAAAAATAATTACCTTTGTTTTTGTTTAATACAGTTTTGCATAAACTAAATAAGTATACATAGATAATTCATCCTTATGTAAATATTTATCACTCAAAAATGTGGGTCCTTGTGGACAATTTTGGTAGCAAAAGCAGTTTTTTTCTTAGAAACCCAATTAAATTATTCATTGGACTCGATTGTATTTTCTAGAATCGGATTTGCAAATCTTTAAAAGGATGAGGGGAAATGGCCTGCTTCCTCAACCATAAAATTATTGATTATCTTTTGAACGCCTTTTGGAAACAGCATTCTTAACAAAAAAAGTCATTTTAAATTAAAGAACTTGTGTTGAGTGAACTCACTATAATTGAATAATATAGTTTTAAATTATTTTTATGGCTTCCATTATATGAAAAGTTATTTCTACATTAGTTGAATAATTTTTAGTAATGTATTTTTATAATTTTCCTATACAATATTAATTTGACATTGTTAAATACAATATGTTTTAACAACATTTCAACAATGTCTGCTTGGTGCCATAAATGCTTTCCCAATTAGTAAAAGCTTTGTGTTATTAGGACCGTATTGTATACGCACTACTGAACTGGAATTTCATAATAATCTTTATATTAAAACAGTTGACACATTTTCCAAATTATTTGTCTCTTTATAGCGTTGGACTATCATAAATTAATATTGAAATGATACTGAATGTCACTTTTATTTTTATAACTACATCAATATTTGGCAACTTTTTTTAGTTCATTTATTTAAATACTACAATTTAAAGATACGAATAAGTATTTAATATCAAAATTCTGGAAAACCCAAAGTTGTCATTATTTAACTGATTAATATTTTCATTTATAGTTAATAATTTTTATGTATATGTACTTGTATTTTGTTGAACTAACTAAATAATTTTATTTGTTGTATCTAAATTATATCTGATGAGAACAAATTATGATATTTGAGATTAATTATGACATTTTTTAAATATTGCGCCGTTACGCCGTTATTCTCGATGATGCCTACCATCTGTGTGATTGGCACAACCTGTGGGTAATGAATTTATTTTTCACGACCATGAGTATTGAATCACATATCAGAAAACGTACATGTAATGAACACATTACTTAATAGAAGAAGAAAAAGTGGCTATTTCCTAACGGTCGTAAAGAAAAAGTATTTGTTTGTGTTAAGAAAATGTATATTTTTCATATAAAAAAAAGTCATTTGAAGAGTAGTTTGCTTTAATTCAAAATATAACTTACAAACATATTTTTATTCGACTGTATTGAAAAATGATGTTTTTTGGTTCGATAATCTGTACGAAAAGGTCACCTTTTTTATAACAGGTATTATTTTTTGTTGTGATTGCCAGGCGACTGCTTTTCCCGGCCGAAATGGTTATTTTCCTAACAAATGCGGATAAAACAGTTTTCGCATAAAAAATAAATAAAATTAACATTTATTCTAATAAAAAAAGAAACATATATCATCTAATATTTGTTGATAATGTTTTTATTAATAATAATGTTTATATTAAATGTACAATTGGATGCACTTTGGAAATTAATAGCAGATGCTAACTGATTACTTGAGGGTACAGTTAATGCAGAATAGGACCAGTTTCCTTATCATTTAACTGCGCTTCCCTTAACGACTCTTTTGTATAATAATCCAGAACTTCAATCTTAACGGTATTCATTATTTGTACATTTTGCTGTTTTTCCTTATGGTGGCAAGTCTTGCAGTCTTTCTTACACGGTCTTTTGGAAAGGCCATCTGCCATATTCCCTGAAGTACCAGCTCGACAGTTTTCCTGCAGCTTCTCCATTACTGCGACATTTACCCTCGCTGGGCTGCGCTGACGGCAGTTACTCTGAATATGGCCCACTCTGACACACTTATAACAGCGCATGTCTCCTCCACTCTGTCTCCCACTACTTTACTGTTGGTTTTGTCTCGGCTGAAGATTCGAGTTTATCAGTAGTTGCATGGTCTTTTCTACTTCAGACATTACATCTTAAATGTTGAGCTCATAACAAGTTCCTCTTAATATGGCCCAATTTGCCACACATAATAGCAGATACCTCAATTCGGGCTACCGCTATTTTGTTGTTCTCGTCTCGTTTCGGAATAAATCTTTGTCAATAGTTGTGCGATCAACTTTTGTAACTCGGTTAATACGACTTGCATGGTTTTATCTGTCAGGGTCTCTTGCACAATCACGACTCGCACTCTCTGGTCTGATTGTGTGGTATCCTCATAGGCAGCCTCAATTCCAAGTGCATGGACTAAAGCTTCGCTACTTCTCTTGTACCTAGATAACTAAGAATTCGCCTAACCTCCTGGTCCCTTACTCCATCAATAAATGCTCCAACCGCTAATTATTGTTGAAACTCCATTGGTGCATCAGGATATGTTAAATGGGCTAACCTCTCCATAGCAGCCTCGAACTCCTGGAGGCTTTCTCTTTCAGCTGCGCCTGATATACTTTGCCGAGATGTTGGTCACCATATCTTAGTTCTAACGCTGCCTCCAGAATGCTACAGTTTTATTGCAGTTTGGAGCAGGTCTAATATTTGGCTCCTCAGTGCTAATACCAACGCTGTTGATTTCTCTTCGTTGTTCCAATTATTTGAACGTGCAGCTGCCTCGAACTGTCTCTTATATGTTGACCATGAACTTTGATCATCAAACGAAGGGGGTAGTAATCTGGTACCAGACGACAGTACTAACTGGCCACCCTTCACTCTTAATTGTTGTTTGCGAGCTGCTCTTCGAATGATGACTTCTTCAATAATACTGATTCTTTTTTTAATTTCACTGACGTCTTCTTTAACTTCATTAACTTGTCCTTCGACTTCACAAATTTTTTCTATAACATCTATACATTTTTCAGTGAGCGAGAAAATGGCTGCCTGCTGTTCATCTAGACTTCTTTTGAAGTCTTCCCTTTCCTCTAGTCGCCACTTTTCTTGTTCCTCAAACATTTTTCTTAATTCTTCCTGACGTTTTCTTCCTGTCGTCTTATTTCCAAAATTCTCTTGTCAAGTCTTCTTTTTCTTCCTGACGTCTTCTTTCTTGTTCTTCGTTTTCGGCTTGTCGTCTTGTTTCTTGGCCTCTTTTTTCTCCTTTTCACTTTCTTTCTTAATCTTCCATCATTTTTCTTTGTTCTTCTTTCTCTTCCTGGCGTTTTTTTTCTTGATCGTTCATCCATTCTAACAATGCTGCTCATGTGTTTGTTTCTTTTTGTAATTGGCATTAACTCACGACACATAAATCAGTTCAAAATAAAGTTTACTAGACTATAATGTCATAAAATTTATCCGTCTCGTCTATTTTAACAATGGAATGTTCCAGAAAAATCTCGAAACAGTTCGAGAAAGTCTGATTTAATGTCTCTACTACTTTTGTATTGACGAAATTCATTTCTGTGGTTTCCAAATCGAATGTTCTGGAATTTTCATGAGAAGTCATTTGTCTTGTTTTCAAGTCTATAACATGTTATGGTCAGCGGCACTCGCGTATCTGCAACAATTTCTAACTCGAATGTTCTAGAAACTTCTCGAAAATCCACTTTAAAGTAACTATTTGGTCCAAAAGTAGTCCTCAAACACTGTCCAATAGTTTAATTCTTCATGTCACCACTAATTCCTGAGAAGAACACTGTAGAACCTTTTAAAATAGTCCAAAAATTTCTCTTCCAATCCACTTCCGACATCAAATTGTTACGTGTTTACTATCTCCGACTCGTAGATTCGTTGATTGAAGGTCCAGGTAACACTTACTCCCTACTTCATTGACTAATTAATAATTAACAACAGATTAATGACTGTCTTAACTATAATCACAATTAAACAATTATAAGTCTCTTTTCTTTCTTTTTACTCGCTCACTTTTAAATTAAGACTGAATTTCGGCGCAACGTTCGCCATCCATTCACGCGGTCTAGAACATTCCCGAACATTCCAGGCCGATCTCGTACAATTCTAGTTCCATCTATTCAGTCTCCACAGTCCAGTACCGTAACAATACCATTTTCTGTTGACGTCTATCTGTCAAGTATATTTTCGGTAAAACGAAATCGAAAAATTTTCTGACAGGTTTCTGTCACATGAATTTTTACTCTTAAAAAATTATTTGTCATTAAAATTGACGGTTCTAATTAGAGTATAGCCAGAAGGGAAATAGGCAAATTAGTCAACATAAGGTACCCCTGTAAAGACCATATTAAATTTTTATTTAAAGTTATAGAGAATACTTTATGTGCCATTTTTACTTACCACCCTAGAGCATTTTTTATAACTTACCAGCCTAGGACAGTAAACATAACTTATTGTTGTACAAACATAAGTAGGTATACAAAAAAAACCTGTCCGAGCAAAAAGTACTTTTTGGACGGTAAACAATTATGAACAAAATAATGGATACCATAAACAAATGAAACAAATTGTCACGATATTCTTATTAGACTATGTCAAGTTACGTGAAGTTGATTTCAATCAGATTTTTCAATTAAAATAAATATAACAAAAATTTATTTTCTTTTTACAATCGAATAAAAAGTAGTGTATGACACACGGACGAAAAACTGCCTTGTGTTAGTAACTATTATTGAAGTAACAATTTAGAGAAAAAGTGTTCCTTTTTCCTTTTACATCCTTTTGCATGAATAAATCAAATAAGTGCAGAAATAAATATAAAATTCTTTATCTTATGCATTTTATTCCTTTACTGTCCCAATGTGCACAAACTGACCGCTTTGTAACATCAAAGAAATCCTCCCTCTAGAAAGAAAACCGTTAACGAAGTGGTCAACTGCAAAAAGAAACAATTTTCGCCAAGTGAAAAACTGTCATCATTAGTAAATTGAAATTGGAATCTCGAGTAAACTGCGCGATATGGGGCAACAATCAACTTGTCCTGTCCTATGCCCACAGACAACCGGAGATTGTCTCTTGTTTGCACAGTGGCCATGCCATGCTAGTTTTAATAGCACACATGTCTATTATGTTTGTTTAATACATCTGCTTTGGTTTGAAGAACAAAGAGTTTTATTCGAATTGGCTTCCTATTTTGATTTCTCTGTTTAGAGTTAATTAAAATGAGAAGGACCATAATTTAAAAAGATTAATTATATTGCCAAACTGGATTCTGGACACTTACCACATGAAAGATGAGCAAACAATGGGGTCTTTTGAATAGATATATTATATGAATACGAGGAACGGTTCTTATAAGTATATGTAATTAAAACATTTTAGTATACTTAAAATGAAAAATGCAACACAAAATACGGCGGCGACTGGTGAAATTTGGGTTTACTCTACAGGGTGATTTTTTTGACCGGCCATTAGAAGTATCTTGAGAAAGAAAAAACATGTTGACCTGAAAATTTGACTGTGGGCATAAACGGCCAAGATCTATTTAATGAAAATACTTTCCCAGTATACCGGAAGTTGACCTCAACTTCGTTATTTTAAATGGAGTGACCCTATTTTTTATTTTTTTTTATTCTACGTACGATTATAAGGCTTTTGTTAAAGGTCTATGCCTAAAATTAATATTTTTCAAGATATAATGTTTTTCCCTAATTTTAGCAGAAAAGGTACATAACATAAAAATTAATATCTCATTAACGGTTAAGAGTAAGATGTTGAAATTTGTATGCAGGTAAGAGAGGGTATTGAGATTACCAATCATGTAAAAAAAATTTCAAATTTTCTTACAACAAAGATTCTAGATGACGTCATCTGTTAAGTACTTTTGGCAAAAAGTTATTTTTTTTAAATAGCATGCTACCTATTTAAATACACCAGTCGACAGAGAAAACAAAATGCGCTTCTATCTATGTATGGTTTTTTAGATATTCGAGGTTAATTTTAAATTATCCATGAAAATTGAAAAGCGTTAGCATCTAGTAGCCTCTGACAATGCTTTGACATCAGCATTAGTGACAAAACTATCTCTAAAAAATATGATAAATCGGAATTATTAAGAAAATGACAAATATTTACTCAACAATAAACAATTTATTAAATTACTTTTAAATAATAGCTAAAAAACAATAAGTTAAAATATGTATTAAACTAGTTGTGCAAAATGTTCCCCGTTAATTTCCAAACACAAAATAATTCTTTTATTTACTGCCTGTGTAGTAGCACTATAAAATTCAATCGGATCTAAAAAATTCAAATGCTCTAGTGACCCTATCCAAAAGTTCTTGTCTATTATTGACCCATGCTTTCTACAGTCGCATTTTTTTCTCCATCGACTGGTATATTTAAGTAGGTTGCTATTGCTATTTTCTATTAAAAAAAAAATACTTTTTGCCACTTTTGTGTACTTGACACATGATGTCATCTAGAATTTTTTTGTAGGAAAATTGGATTTTTTTTACACGATAGGTTACCTCAATACTCTGTCTTACCTGAGTACAAATTTCAACGTCTTACTGTTAACTATTAATGAGATATTAATTTTAATGTTTTGTACCTTAGAATCTTACGTAGAATCCAAAAAAAATATTAAAATAACGAAGTTGAGGTCAACTTCCGGTATATCCGGAAAAGCCACCATTTTGAAAATATTTTCATTAAATAGATCCTGGCCGTTTATGCCCACAGCCAAATTTTCAGATCACTATGTTTTTTCTTTCTCAAGATACTTCTAATGGCCTATCAAAAAAATTACCCTGTATGTTATTGTTAGTATTGGAGCATGGGACTCAAGCAATACTTTATGGCATAACTATTAAAACCAAATGAAAGTTTTGCAAAAAAAGAAACTTACAATTGAAATTTGCGAAAATAAAGCAAAAATGACAAGTTATTTCTTTGTTTATAAAATATTTGTAAATTATTTTTTTTTTATAATCTGAAGGAACATTTTTCGACAGATTTTAAATTTCATGAAGAATTTATCACCTTCCGAAATTTTATTTTAGATTAGTTTTTGAATGTGCAAATTTCAAAATGTTGTAACTACAAAAAAATCTATATTTCTTAATGAAATTTGAAATCTGTCGCCAAATGTTCCTCCTAATTATGAAAACAATGATTTACACACATTTTACAAATTGTCTAAGAAATAACTTAGGAGGGCGATCATTTTTGCAACTTTTCTCTCGCAAGTTTCAATCGCATATTTTTTCTGCAAAATTTTCATTTAGTCTAAATAGTAATGCCATTAAGTGTTGTTTGGGTTCCATACTCCAATACTAAGATATATCATTATCTAAATTTCACCAGTCGCCACTAACAAAATATAATCCACGCAATTTTTACTTTGGGTGGATCCAAAACTCTTGGTATCTTTGTTATTATAAGAGATCCAGGTTCAGTTAAATAAAAACGGTTTTGAGAAATTTCATGATATTGCCATGAAATTTTTTATTTGCTGTAGATTTTGAGAAAATTAGAAAAAAATGAAATTTTCGATTTTTAATTTTTCTTCACACCTTTTTTTATTTTTTCAAATCTGTAATAATCTTAAATATATTTCTGAAGCAACATCTTTTTAATATCATTGTGCCATTTTTGTTTAGTCAATTCGAACTAATAACATAATGGAAGTTACTGCTTGTTGCTTTACAATTATCTTTAAGGTGACGCCTGTTGACATGGGCGAAGTTTTATACAAACCCTGCCAATTCTTTTTTTGCAAGCCGGACGTGTTTAATTATGCAAGGAGATTTAATAAATTTAATAGGTTTTATATTTTTTAAGATCTATAGACAAGTGGTGTTTTTTCATATCTAACCATTCACCCAAAAAACATCTAAATTTTTTAAATTATGCAAGGAATTTGTCAAATAATGAAAAAGAATATTACATACTGTCTTTAGATATTCCTCAAAAAGGTATATCATTTCTAGTGTGTTTATAGTAACTAAACTTTAAATATGAATGTATTTTATAGTTATTCACCAGAGTAAGATATATAAGAAGCCATTGCTGTGGCAATTAGGACAAGCCTGTGTCGTAACTATCGTATGACGGGTGGGAGACTCGTGAGAAAGACAGTTCTCACATCTAATTTCATAAATCTCTGACTTTCCCTTTGTTTCAGTTTTGTCTTTTGGATTGCCTAAAAGTTGTTGTAGTTTATTTCCCTATAAATGAACTACTATTATACATATATCTTTGAAAATTTTACCAATATCACGAGTGAATCGAGGATCGTACGAAATTTCGGATTTTCTCTTTCATTTTGAAAGGTCGAGGAATGTCGAAGTGTCTTTTTAAATGTACGTTTCCTAATTATGTTATCAATTAAACTTACAAAGGTTAAAATAGTATGAATAATGACAGAGGACCAATCTCATACAGTCCAGTCTATTAATTAGCGAGTCACGGTTCCTTAAACCGTAGCAATAGTTTAGGTATAAATAGGACGCATAAGGTTAGTTTCAATCATCTCCAGATGATGCCACCCTGATTGTGGAAACGCGCGTCGAGTGCAGTACAAAGAGTTTTGGTATTTTGTGAAAAACTACGTCAGTGTTATTAACTATCTATCTATCTGTCGAACATACAGGCTCTAAAACAGAGAAAAATCAAATTTAAACCATTATTGACAATACGTGGGCTTAAAACCAAAAGTGACCAAGTCCAAAATGTTCATTTTTGAGAAACTGGTAATTTTGTTTTTTTAATTTTTAAACATAAGCTTATAAGAATAAAAATTTAAGTAGAAAATCTATATAAATGTTTTTATAAATATCATAATTTAAAGTTTTGAATCTCACTATCTATCAAAACAAATTTTTTCTTTTTTTGTTCGCATAAAATGTATTATTTTTAGACTTGATCAAAAGAACTTGTTTTAATAAAACAACATTAGGGTTCTCACAGTACTTGGTCAATTTTTGCAAGAAGAGGTAAGTGAATTTCTTGTTACTTGGTCAAAAAAACCAGAAAATGCTGGTTTTGGACTTGGTCACTTTTGGCTTTAAGCCCACGAATAGTAGGTGGCCTTCTTGACATAATATTTGAAAATTGAAAGAATAAATATATTTTTGTGAATATAATAAAATATGTTTCAGTTTCATCCACTACTGTTACCATTACCATCGGTGTTGTGCGAACTGTCACGATACCACAGTCATACAACTTAAACATGTACTAGCGTAACCCCGTCGAAATTCGACGGCGGGTGTATTGGAAAATGCAAGTGGGTGACTAAAGTTTCATGTTACAGCACCTCCTTAAATTTCTTGGTATAGTACATCATAAAATTTCGTCATTATACCCTCAAAATGGAGGATCTGCTTCTTATGGACAGTTATACATTTTAGACTTTTCTAGGTGAACATGAGGTAAACCTCTCTTTTGGAACTCAACAGTGTACAAATATGTTAGTACTTCGCCAAATATTTGTTTTTAGTTAATTAAACGCAAGAGTTCCTTTACTTTTGCATGAAACACGCGAACAATAACGCCTGGGCTATTATTAGCAGTTTCATAAGAATGTATGTTATTTGTAATTTCAGGCCATAAAGGATTACATGTAAACGCCAAAAAAATGTCTGGCTTACCAAATTTTCTTACAATGGCCATTGCGTCCTGATAATTTTGCATCATATTTCGAGGACTGCCAGTAAACGATGAAGGTAAAATAACAACACGTCCAGCCTTTACGTTTCCGTTGTCGGCCCTTACATGTAAAGCATCTGCAAGACCAACGTATGTATCTACTTGCAATTTCACCTGTTCGTTACGGATGAATTTCAATCTGTCGCCTTCGATGCGACAGTAATAATCAACAATCAACTGCTGCGTTAACTTCCCAGCATTAATTATTGGATTGAAGTCTCCTACAGGAGTTAAACCTCGAACCATAAGTAGTTTTGCGCTCTCCTCCAGTTGGCATTGAAATATGCCATTCTGGTTCCCCGCACGGCCAGATTAATACATATGACATCGGAGCGCAATGCATACTGTCAAAATCTATATTTTTTATTCCACCGTCATGTGCGTAAACAGCAATATGTCTATAAGAAGGTGGAGCACCGTCGGCTGATTCAAAAACAGCTGCAACTTCAGAACATGTAGGATCATTATACCGTCGAGGATCTGATTTGGGTTCGTGATAAAAACGCATACCAAATTAATAGGTCCACGATTTTCTTTTAAAGCTAACTCCTTTTCTTCACATATCTTCTGATGCATTGTCTCATATGACATCACATAAGGATTACATTGATTTTACGACACGATTTAGTATTTCTAGAATGTCTTTTCTCAAGGAACTGTTCGCAGCATGTTCAAGTCTAATTTGATTGGCTTCGAAAAAGTCTAAAATGTATAACTGTCCATAAGAAGCACATCCTCCATTTTGAGGGTATAATGACGAAATTTTATGATGTACTACACCAAGAATTTTGAAACAATACGGACCATATCTGGAAGGTAATTTTATATTTGCCCCGAATGACACGAACGACAAAGTATTATTATATTGTCCAATATTATCTCGAATATTTTTAGATATCTTGTCATTCCCTGTAAATAATTCTTTCATTTTATCAGGAATCCGAAATTCCGGTAATTTGAACTTTTATTACAGCAACAAAGACCAAAGTAGCCAGCCGAATTTTTTTCACATGAAAAGTACCGGGCAGAGCAATAACTACATATGTTGTTTAAGTTACCTAAGTTGAATGGAGTTACATTTGAAATAGTATCAGAGACGGCACATCTATATTGAATTGTAAAGCAGGTTTTTTTTTTTTCGTATTTTAGACGTTTTTGTGTGCGTTCGCGTCTCCTTTCCCTGCCGCCAGTCAACGTCTCTCTTAATTTACGTTTTTTTGAAATATTACGTTGCACAACATTGCAGAGTGCGGTTTCCACATCGGCATCATTAGTGACAGGACGAAATTCTAAAACACTATAATGTCCTACATCAACATTACCAGAAAAAAGTAAATTAGAAATTCTTGTTTGCAGCAAAGTAACTGAAAACTCGAATATAAACAATAACCGAACAGCACACTGGCACAGAATAAGCCAAACCGGCTAAGATGCGTTAGTTCCATTTCTTAAGAGGTCGGTGGTACCTAGAGGTCGCTTCAAGTAACGCCACGCTTAGCATACGCTAACATGCATTGGTTTTTGTTTATTTTGTTTTACATATGAAAATGGTGATTAAAAAATATAAAAATGTGTCATGATCCATCTGAGGGTAGAGACCTTTCATCGAAAAAAAAAATTATCAAAATTGGTGAAGCGGTAGCTGCTTGAGGAACCGGAGAAGAAAACCTTTTGAGCTTTTATATATGTATGGATAGATGGATAGATAGATAACAGTGTTAAGAAAATACGAAGACAATGCTCAAGTGCAAATACAATGCTCAAGTGCAAATACAACAAGTAGTTTCAAATGTATATCAAATTTATTCTTCGATGTATTCTTTAATAATAGGTATAGTTTATAGTAGCTATTACTATTTCATTTATTTACACAAGCGATGACACAAGGCCGTATCAAACGAGCTATTAAACGGAGGCGCGTTTGATATCTTGTGTACACAAACAAAATAGCAATGAAATGGACATACATTTATGTTAAGATAAAAATATTTCAAAGCTGAAATGTACCCGTTTGTAGTAATTAGATAATAGAAAAAGTGTCTAATAATAATCTTAGAAACCTTATAGAAAAGCAATTATCAAGTTAGAGCTTGACAATTGAGCTCCTTGAGGGGATTTCTGTCGATTTTTTATTAATTGCCAGGTCGCCAGGACAGGAGGATTCAGTCGGCAAACGGGATTACTGTCGTCTTATCCCCATCAGAAAACAATTTGTCGGACAGAAATGAATTAATATTACTAATCTATTATTTCCAGTTTTATTAATCTGAAATTATATTTAATTGCATAGTATACTTACATTTCGTTAGTTTCTGCACTTTCTTACTTTATTTATTATCAAATAAGTGCATTATAAACAGAAATAAAGCAAGTCTCGATTTTTTTTTACTGAAATTTATTTCATAACATTCATCAAATATTGTAATCCGTGGGTGTGTGCGAGTGTGTGTGTGTGTGTGTTTGTGTTTGTGTGTGTCTGTGGCCGCTTCTTGTAAACTGCATAGCTTTTGTTCAAATCAAAAAAAAAAAAAATCTAAATACATACTTCAAACAACGCTCTCCATTAATTTCTCTCTAGTAAATTGGAATTACATTATTATTTGCTAGAACCGTGCAAACTTCATATAAACTATAAAATATATGTAACAACTTTAGAGCAAACAAAAAACTGCTATATACAATATTCTAATACTGTTCAAAATACAGGGTATATTCTAACCAAATTTATATAGAAAATAAGTGAAACTGAAATTAAAAACTGCTCTCTATATGATAGAACTGGAAAAAAATAAGTAGAGTTTTGTATATAAATATGTGCCTTAAATCAGTTCTTAAAGGAGGCAAGTAGAATATAGTTATTTGCCAATAAATTCAAAATTTCTTAATTTGCAAAATTTATATTTGGACCATTTATTGGTCTTATAAATATAAGGTTACATAATTCTATTAAATTTTTATTTAAATATCTTGATTTGCTGGGGTAATTACTGACTGGATGGTGAATATTCGCCATAATTTCTTTTACACATTAAAAACTGCATAAAAAAGGTGCTCTTACTAAGTTTCGATAAGAGCCATCGATTTAGTGTTATTTGTATTATAATATTGCAATACAAGATAATATGGATAAAGTAATAGATAAGTAAATAACTAACTACAGACATCTACAAATTATATTACAATATTTTGAGCTACTGTTTTTAGAATAATTTAAAATATCGCTTTACGTGAGATGATTGATGAAGCATGCATGTAATTCAGGGATAAAAAAAAACATTTTTTTTTAATCAAAATAATTTTTTCATAAATATTGTTTTAAGTTTGTCTTAAGTCAGAGAATGATAAAAATAAAATTAAGTTCGCTATTTATAAACTTACTTAAGGGATTTGGCGCTAATTTATTATTAATAAGCTTAACTTTACATGTATTGACAAATTATTATTGACATCTTTTAATTTGTAATTAGGAGGAGGATAATTCTTCAAATTAATTTTTGTTTGATATAATTTCATAGATTATTACAATTTCACAATTTATGTTTAAAATGCACCTACATAAAAAGGTGGACTTACTAAATTTTCATAGATATCATCGATATACCTACATTATTTATTTATATTCAAATCCACGTTCATAATGCTAAGATAAAGTAAAATAGTTTTACTAATTTGTTATCCTAAGGGAAATAATTGTAATAGTCTCAGATGACACCTAACATATATAATACAAAAGGAACAAATAACTGCAACTTCATTTTTTTGTTCTTTTGACGAAATAAGAAATAACGTTAATCAAATTGAAATATCAAAAATACTTGAAACTAGCAAACCTCTGTCTTGATGTTTAAAAAATGTTTAAAAATAATATCCAATAAGTGCCTAGAAGCATGTTTGACACGATCTCTTAATTTCTCCACAGTGCTCATAGGTACTACATAAACCATATCTTTAAAACCTCATCCATCTATTTATGCAAATAACGAGAATTTAGCCACTGTCTTGGCTGCAAATTAAAATGTGCTGATAGATACATTATCCAACGATTCATTTAAAGTATCACACAAAAAGTTGTGGTATACATTTCCATTCAGGTTCCCAGGTAAAAAATGTGGGTCGATGAGCCTGTGAACATGTTACCTATTCAAAGTCGCTCCCCCAAACATTTAATGAAAAGAATGCTGATAATTATTTATTGGAGTGGCGTAAGGATTTTCATCTGCCCAAACATGTACATTATACATGTCAAAAATGCCATTTCTAATGTATCAAACCTCATTCGTAAATAACATATTTTTTAAAATGTTGATGTCCATATTTTGTCAACATCAATTAACTGTGGATTCCGTCTCCTGGCAATAAATCTTGAACTGTCTGCAAATGATATGGAAAACTAAGGCACTATTTAAAATATACTCCTCTATTCTTGGCTTTCTAATAGTTCTTGGTCTTCCAGAACCTCTACAATTGCATGTAAAATTACCAGTCTCTCTTAAACGGCGATCAACATTGAGGAAAGATTTTCTGTTAGTAATCTTCGATTAAGATATTTGTACAATCACACCGCTTTTCCTGAATTCCCCTGCAATCGCCCTATATTAAATGCATATCTGCATTTTCATTAAATAAATACCTATGACATTTCAACAATATAACAATTTCAACAATATTTCGCTATAAAATTACGCTAATGATATAAAACATACACAACTGCTATAAAAATTACTGACAAATTTGCCAAACTGACAGCTAAGTTATTTTTCATCAAGACTCACTATTTATTAAGTTACAATTAGGGAATCAACTACATTGCAATATTTAAATACAAGTAACTCCAAAACTCCTATAGCAGTTTTCTTAAAATTTTCGTTTTCGGGAAGTCTATTGTTGCTAACATTTTATAACATAACTGTCTGAATTTTGTGACCTAGGAATTGTAATGTATGAAAGTTAAACTTTTCGCAACATATAACCAAAATAACTAATGAAGCCACAAACATTTTGGGATTTATTATCGTAATACCAGACTTTCGTGAAATCGCCGCGCCTCAAATTCTTTATAACTCCTATGTAAGGTCGAAACTAGCATACTGTTATATAATTTGGAATCCGTAATCCGCATTACAAAAAAAATACATTAATCTAATTGACAATATTCAAAAACTATGTTTAAGATACTCAAAATACAGGAGCGACCGACTAATTGGAAACGGCGCGGCAGCAAATTATAATTCATCTTTTTTATTCTAAAATTAATATAAGAAAACTAAAATACTATTTCGATGTTACTATTGTTAGAGTGTATATTTGTATTTTTGTATAAAAGTGAAAGATGGACATTTTTTTAACTTATTTGAAAAATACACATTTTTAAGAGGCAAACTAATTGGAAACGTAATATTAATATTATAAATTTTCTAACAACAAATAAATTTTCTCTAATAAATGTAATGATTGATACTTAGTTGGATACCCATTAGCTTCAATGACTTTCAAACATATTCTAGGCATAGACTCTACTAAATATTTACATGTCTCTACTGGAATGCCTGCCCATTGCCTCATGCCGTGAAATAATTCGTCAAAGTTTATTCAACCTTACTTGATTTTTAACTATCATCCAGAGATTTTCTATGAGGTTATGGTCTGGGCTACAAGAAGGCTACTGCAAAATTTCTATATGATTATCTTGAAGCCAGTTACTCTTCTAGCAGAATGCTTAGGATCATTGTCATGGTGGAATTTCCAAAGGACCGATAAATTTTCTTCTGCGAAGAGTTGATTGACGTTTTCCAATATATTGGTGTATTCATACCGAGCATGGTACCATTTATTCTTTAAAGTGGGTCAACACCGTTCCAAGAAAAGCAGCCCATATCATGATAGAACCACCTACAAATTTTACGGTTTTTATCGTAATGCAAGGGTCAAACTTTTTATTTCGTGGGCGCCAAATGAAACGTTTTCCGTCAAAAAAAAATAAAAAATATACACTCTGAAACAATAGTAACAGCGAAATAGTATTTGAATTTTCTTATATTAATTTCAGAATAAAAAATATTGAATTATTATTTGCCGCCCTGAATATTAATTTAATAAAATAGTATAAAGTCAGAAAGTTGAACAATCTTTTTCAATCAGATATTATCAACTTGAAAATTTTAAACAGTTTATTTTTTATTATTCCATCAATTTTTGAATGGACCACATTAGTTGTGACGTCAAATAATTAATAATAATAATTATGCAACCTACGTAGAGAGTCAAGACACACTGGTTGCCTATATGTAACATTAGAACTTGACCCTTATGCTCATGAATATTATGGCGACATCTTCGAGCTTTAGAACACAGTACAGAATTTTTTTCTCTCTTGTAAGAAATATTTAGAAACTTTTAGTTACCATTCACCATGCACAAAATATGTTAGAATATACACTACTAGACACCTATTCATGCGAAACCTGTGTTTAATGTAGCAGACAGTGATGGAATAATAAAAGACAATTGCTCTGCCCTACCACCACACGGCTGAAATCGACATTCGCTTGTGCATTGATACTTCTAAAAGCATTTATTATCCTTTCAAATTTTGGATTGTTGTTGGTGTGATGTTTTTATGGGCACCATGTAACACGCTTATTATAATACCTTTTCTTGAATTATTTGAAAAAAAACCTCATTTTTAATTTATATTGCTGAATTTTGCAGTTGTTCAATAAATTGAAAATGGTCAGAAATAGCCATAGGAATGTACGTACAAAAAATGTTCGTTTTTCAATTCTACATCACATCGTCCAAAAATATAAAGGGTGTTCCATTTGAAAAAATTGAGCAAATTCAGTTCAAAAAGTTCTAAATGTAAATTTTTCCCCCACCCTCCCTGTATACTTTTAGGTAGTGAAAATGGCTGAGTGTCATCACACAGATGTGTCATAACTGGTACTAACACATTTTTTTCTTAAAATCGATAGTTGCGATTGTAGTAATATTTTTAATATACGTGTAAATGGTATAATTTCAACAAAAAAAAATCATTACATCCAATTGGTTGGGAGAACGTCAATAATAATACAGCAGTGAAAGGAGGCCACAAGGAGGTTTAAAAAAATGTTTTGATATACATGTCATTTTATTTAAAAAATGTTACTTGACCTTGTAGAATCGTCTTGGCTTACCCTGTATATTCGAAAACAATTTCCAGTTATATATTTTCTTGTCTAGTTTACTTATGTTTTTAAGTCAAGTTTCTAGCTATCATAGAACTCGAGATATAGAAGTCGGACGAACTGCCCCACCCTGTATATATTTGCAAAATTTTACAAGAATAACAGCAAACAATTTTGAAGCATTTTTTTCGTTTCATATCTAAAATACTGACCCATGGATCGTGTTTTTTTATTTTATTGTACTAAAACCATGCTTAGGATTTCGTAACACCGGGTACTGTTTATAAATCGTTTAACTGTAGAGACTTCTCTATCCTACTCCATTTTTATCAAAATTCAAAACCATACTAATAAAAATAATAAAATCTGCATGTGGTCTTCAGCGCGAATGCTGCGAACACCACAGACTTTCTGTATTCCCAGCCAGACGGGTATTCCCGTCCAGACTGAATACTCAGAGAACATTTTCAATTTTGAGCAATTCTAATTTAGTAACAAGCCGCAGAAAAAGTCTGGTACGTTCGAATCGCCTCTGAGACACATCCAGATTAGCGAATTCAGCTCTGCGTGTTTGACTCGTTCTGTTCGTTCGGGCAAAAATGCTCAAATTTGGACTCAGCTTTAGGTATTTTGCTGTATTCGTATGAACCTTCTTATAGATTTCCTGTTTATTATTATTCATAATAGTGTTGAATTTATTCTTAACAGAAAGTGCAAAATAATTATTAAACAACGGTCCCCTAAAATTTGGGTGTTTATTTATTTATTTATTTATTTTAAACAGCACGTGTTTGTCTTTTTTGTTTAAGTTTCAAAGTCAAATAAAATCAAAAAAAAATCGGTTTTTTACCCAACGCAAATATATTTATAACTGTTGTTATTTTTGTAACATATTTTATAGTTTATCTATACACTTAAGTAAAACATAACCTGTGCGTGTACATGCGTTTGTAAAAAAAATGTTCCATATTTATTATCTCTTATATGCTTACATATACCCTCGAATGTAAAATAAACCAAAACTTGTAACGGGGATTGTACAAAAGGGAGTATTTCTTTGGTAGCTTTGTTAAGAGATCAAGGTTTTATCGGATTATATCTTTTGCCATCGTGCTCCTTGGGAGTTTTAGTTTTACTAAAATCATTAAATCCAGGAATAAGAATATGTCTCTATGGGAATAGTTACACCTCGCAGAGTACATTTTACCCCATTTATGAAGTTGCGAATAAAGTAAATACCTATAAGCCGAAAAAAAAAAATACAGGGTGGATGGCATAACTTATAACTTATAAGTAATAAAAGTTAAAATCCTGAATATCCTGATACTGAAATCCATACACTTCTTGTAATATTTGTAAGGACAATGAATTCATATGAGGAAAACAATTTCAAAACCTGTTGTATTTAATTCCCGATTCAACTTTACTAATGACAATTTAAAACTTAGAATTCTCATAGTAGGTACTGGTCTCCTCATGATTCCCTTAAAAAGAGGATATTCTTTCACTGTTTTTTTAGAAAAATAAAACAATAACAATCAATAACATTTAAGAATAAAAAATGTGGAAAATAATTTTTGGTTTTTTGTTGTGCGCACTGAAATAATACTTAAGAATAAATCTGGTTAGATGAATGTGTATTTGAAGATAAGATAAAATTTGGGAAAAAATAAAATTTGTTTGGTTCGTGCGTATGGACACTGAAATTTAAATACAACATAAGATAAGTGACATTTCAAAATTCAATATTTTTTATAACATAATTTTTAATTTTAAATTTAAGTGTGCCATGACGGTTCCGATTTATTCTAAATGACCCGTGTAATGCTAGAGAAATCGAAATCTCGTAAAGAATACTAAAAAACGTGATTTATGAGCAAATAAAGTTCTACAAAATGGTTTTTGGGGCCAAACTCAATTTTTTAAAATGGGAACCATATTGGTACCGTGGTACCATTTATTAGTACTATTAATATGGAATTTATTCATATGTCGTATTAAAATGTGCGATAAATACAAACAAAATTATAGCTAAAAGAAAATAAGAAAATACAATTTTGTTCTAATTAAATGTTAAGAAGTAACTAACTAAGGTGGTTTTGAAAACAATGAAATATTTAGCTTGTTAAACATTTGTTGGTTTACCGGTGTTTTTATTGTGTCTTTAAAAATTGTTTAAAATTTTTGTAAATTGTGTTCAATATGTTGCAAATTTATCAAGAGATGAAAAAGTGTACATGTTAATTATTTACGGGGAATGTAAAAAAAATGTCGTTGCGGCTAGAGACCTTTATGTCGAACGATATCCTGATAGACAATGTCCAACGAGAAATTATTTTAATCGTCTTGAAAATCAATTCCGGAGTGAGCCCAACAATGATCCCGAAGAAAATTTCATTCTTGACGTAGGAACGGAAATTAATGTTTTGGCTCGAGTAGAAGTTGATAAGACTGTTTCTTTAAGGCAAATTGGGTTTGAATTAGAAATCAGTTACCAAACAGTAGCAATTTTGCACAAATACCACTATAAATCTTTTAAAATACCAAATGCACCAGCACTTGTACGAAAATTATTACGACATAGGATGGATTATTGCAATTGAATTTTGCAGAATAACGTGCAGCCAAGAAATGATTTTTTGGGAATAATTTTATTTTCGGACGAGTCTAGGTTTACAAATTTGGGATTATCTAACTGACAAAATACAACATATTGGTCACAAGAAAATCAAAATTTATTACGGGAGGGTAACTTTCAAGTGCGGTTTGGTTTCAATGTTTGGCTTGGGGGGTAAATGGGAAAAATGGCGGGTTTGGTTACAATGTTTGGCGTGGAATAATCGGTAGTAGAATCATTGGTCCAATAATATTTGAAGGACCCTTGACTGGTGCCAGATACTTGGGATTTCTGCAAAATGAAATTGAGGACAGTTTCGCTGAATTACCTTTCCATTTACGACAGGGAATGTATTTCCAACAAGATAGTGCTCCTCTCCCCATAATTCAAGGATAGTAATTGATTACCTTCAACGGAGATTCGGAGAAAACGTAATTTCGACGAATGGTCCTGTGAGGTGGCCTCCAACGTCACCTGATTTAACACCCCTTGATTTCTTTGTTTGGGGTCATTTAAAAAATATTGTTTACGCAGCCGCTGGCGCCGTTACAACCCGTGAAGACCTGGAGCTACGAGTAAGACGCGCAAGTAATAGCATAACGGCCCAGCAATTGGCGAACGTTCTTCCAGAAACAGCTATGCGAGTTTAGAAGTGCATTGACGTTAATGGACAGCATTTTGAACAACTGTTGTAATGCTTTGTGTCCATTTTTTGTATCCCAAAGCCACCTTGTGTATAACAAGGTAATTAGAACAAAATTGTATTTTCTTATTTTCTTTTAGCTGTAATTTTGTTTATATTTATTGCACATTTTAATACGACATTTGAATAAATTCCTTATTAATAGTACTAATAAATGGTACCATGGTACCAGTATGGTTCCATTTGAAAAAAATGAGTTTGGCCCCAAAAATCATGTTGATGAATTTATTTGCTCATAAATCACGTAATTTAGTATTTTTGAGGGGATTTCGATTTTTCTAGCATTACACGGGTCATTTAGAATAAATCGGAACCGTCATGGCGCACTTAAATGGAAAAATAAAAATTATATTATAAAAAATACTGACGTTTGAAATGTCACTTATTTGGTATCGTTGAATTCAGAAAATTATGCAGAATTCAAAAAATGCAATAACATACAGGGTGTTCCGTTTAAAAATCGAAAGTTAGTGTCACTTCCGGCGAAACCGGAAGTGAAAAAAAATTAATTGTATGTCAAAAAGTGCCGCTTATTATGTATATAGGATATCACGTATCAGATGTGTAGACTAAAAAGTGTTTTTTTTTCATTTTTTTTTTTTTTGGCAACTAAAGAAAATAAAAAGTTAGGTAAGCACTAGCTTGTGGAAATTTGTGTCATCGTAAATAAGCTTTGTTAGTTCTATTAGTTCTATTATAGTATTGACATGATATTAGTATTAGAAGAGGCAGAAAGCAGCTGTTTATTGGAAAGTCGAATTTATGCAAAAAAATATCCGGATAGAAGACATCCAAATGACAAGACTTTCAGAATGTTGTTAATTAGATTTGTGGAAACGGGAAATGTGAAATATAACAGGCCATACCCGTATAACACAGGATATCCATACGGTGTAAATTTTTGGTCCATTTCATGTCCGTATGTCCATGGACATGTGGTGGATATCCACTGGACATCCATTTACGTATATCTGTACACTGTCCATAAAGGGATGTTCAGTGGACGTCCGTTTTCATGCGTTTGTGATAGTACACCAAAGTACAAGTGATGGATATCCACTGTACATCCATATAATGTAAAGGTTATATTGATTGTTTTAGTTCTTCCTCTTAGGTCTTTATCATGCATGCATCGCACAACGATGCATCGGCGTCGTCCATAAAACGTTAAAGAATTACTCTAATCTATACGTTGAAAATTCAGTCTCACGACAACGTTTCAGCAACGTCAATAATAAACCTTATATTGTAGTCGGCTGTTAAAACGTGTTTATTTTACTTTGGTCACAACAACTAATAAGCGACGTCGCGCCAGAGGTCATAGATTACATGATGATAATTTACACTCTACACCTAATACAACGTTAATTTCTGTTCAAATGTGGTTGCAAGTCGCAAAATTGCTGCTTGGGTTACTTCTAATATCACGCCACTGTTGCGCCCCCGCTTGGACAAATCCTAATTCCGCCACTGTATAACCCGTGCTTCACATGCGACCGATCGGGTTTCTCATCCAACTTTAAGAATTTTTTTGTTTTTTTTTTTAATTTTCATTAATCTATTTATTTGTAATATTATTTATTATTAACAATTTATAATTAAATTTAATATACAAATTTCTATACAATGTGAATAAGTATTTGAAATTAATTATTTGATTTGCAAAATAATTCCGGAATTTGCTAAACCAAAATTTTTGCTGGTAAATTTCGCAATTTGCTGGAAAAAATATTTTAGAGATTAAAGAATTACTTCCATCGAATAATTCATTAAGGGCCCCATTCACATTGAGATCTGTATCGATACATGTTGCAAGTATCGGTATCGCAATACAAATCTCTATATGTATTTGATTGACTCAGTATCGGTGTATCGGTATCAGCTGGTATCGCCGCCTGTTTCACTGTCAAGAAACTTCGATACCGCGCGAGTGCAACTGATACGAATATCTACTTGTCGCAACGTGTATTTGTCTGTCTCTTGTATCGCGCTAGCATACATCAATATATTATTATTTTAATAATAATAGAAAGTGAAATAGGTAACGATGTTGGCAGACAGAGACTTTTGGGAAGACTTTTTAAATATTTACAAATTGTATCCGTGTTTGTGGAATTCTGCATCGAAGGAATACTCAAATAGACAGCTACGTAACCATTGCTTGGTCCATATTCTCTTTCTACGCCTTTTTTCCTTTAAAGCTTCCGATAGTGCTACTGCAACTGCCACCATCACTGGTTGAGTTAACATTTCGGTTTCGCCTTTGAAATTGAAATGGAGTCTCGTGATTCCGTTTCAGTGTGTATATCATGATTCCGTCTCAGTGTGTATGTGGTACTTGATACTAGATACACATCTCAATAAGATGTATGTTGTATCGATATAGATCTCAATGTGAATGGGGCCCTTTAATCGGTATATTGGAATAGTTTTAATACTGCAATTTTTTATACGAATTTAATGCCTATGTAACCAATTGTTGTAAGAATCTCAATGGCTCAGTGGTTAAGCATCAGGCTAAAAATAATTGGCTAGAGGTCCCCGGTTCAACACGCAGACAAGGTGAATTTTTTAAATTTAATACAATGTAATAATACTAGTCTCTATAGCTAAAAACTAAACCGATAGATGGAGTGACCCGACCACCAGAAGCTTTCATGTCCTTATATGCATACAGCGAGTTAATGTAGGTAAAAACAATAATCCATTTTTGGGGCTCTAGACGTCCGTGAAGAACATCCACAGGATGTACAATTTTGTGACAAACGGCTGTCCACTGGATGTCCAGTGTATTACTGTTGATATCCAGATGGATATCCGTTGTACGTCCATCAGGTCCATGATGTACATGCAGTGGATTTCCATTGGACGTCCTTGTGCTGTGTGGGTAGTGAAACCTAAGACTATAAAAAACGAGGAAGATGAATTAACCGTACTATTAGCGGCAACAGGAAATCTTACTTCCAGTCAGAGGGAGATTAGTAAAACAGTAGGCATCGCATCAGCGAGAAATCTGAGGAACAATAAAACAAAATCACTTTTACTCTTACCATAATCAACTTTCGACTTGACAATAAACAATTTCTTTCTGCTTCTAATACAAATATCATGTCAATACAATTGTCTTTAGGGCACCTCATTGGTACATGTACCAATACAAATAATATAAGTAGTAAAGGTTATTTACGAATGCGACAAATTTTTGTGGTCGTAGCGATTTATTTAATGATGGTAAATTTTCTACAAAAGAATTAATACCTACGCCTAAACTGGTAAATTAACTTCAAAAAAAGTCTGTACAAATAGATACCATTAAAACACTTGCAAAAATGCAAAAATAACCAGGTGCTCCAATTAAGAAAATGCAACCCGACAATCCAGAATTTTGTTGGGACATTCTGTATATTCGGAAATAATTTCCAGAAATGCCCATTTTTCTCGTTTAATCCTGTTTTTGGATGAATTTTCTAACTACAATAGGAAGCTAGCAATTTGAAGACCGCAAGTACAAGACCCTGTATATTCATATCTTTAGTAAGGAATAAACTTTAAAAAATGGATTTAGATAAAATATTTCAGTGTCATATTCAACAAGTTCACTGGAATCAATCATCAAAGGTATTTTATCCTATATCCTACGTTCGTTTTACTCCACATTATTAGATTCAGTCTTGACATCTTTTGAAGATATTTAGGGGACCTATATTTGCTTTTACAGGGTGCATTACTTATAATATAAATGTGTCCGATTGACAATATGAATTGCACTTGCCATGTCGAATAAAAAATTGCACAAATAATTTTACCAAACACCCTGATCTCAAATATCAAAAAAGTATGTATGTTTATGTGTGTGTTTCTCGTCAATGATATTCTTTGTTAGAATTAAAATTTTGGATATCAGAAAAGTCATATCTATATACGTAATTTGGCAGAACAGTTTCCACGCAAAAACCACATAGTATGACTCGTGACAATGATATACCTATGTAAAATTATATTTTTAAACTGACATCCGTCATTATACATAGTGATGACTAGACCGGGAATAATTTCCGTGAAAGTCCGTAAATCCCGGAACCGGCTTCCCGGCCTGACTTTCCCATAGGAAACGAGAGTAGCATGCGTGCGCAGCGAGATGTAAACCGTGTTCTCTGAGTGAGATACAGTTTGTGTAGAAAGTCGTAGTGCGTAGATATGGAGCTGGCGCACGAATAAAAATAAAAGTAACAACTTTCGGCAATATCACGGAGGACGCGAAAAATCAGTACATGTAGATTTGTGTTGATAATGCCATTTTCAGGAACATATAATCATTAATGTTCTTATGCATATTTTAAGTGCTATTCAGAGTACATCTACATTGGTAGTAGACAGTAAACGGGTGTTGCAAACTAATGAACGAACGCTTGAGGAAATAGTGATAAATGCTTTTGTGTAATGTTAGTGTTAAGTGAAAATATTTTACTGATTGTATCAGACGCAGCGGAATATACACTGCGTCTCAGAATAAATGTAACAAGAGTCTTATGGACGACAATTTTTTTAATTTTGGAATGACACTTTGGGAATCGTTTTTGCTTGGTGTAAGGCAGCCTTCTATTTTTTAAAAATAATTGAACTTATTTCAAATTTATAAACATGAAAACACGTACCTACCAACCTATCTACAATTTTAATGGCAATAATTATTTTCTTAATATGGACATCGTTCGGAGAGGAGCGGTAGGAGTTATTGCATAGGAAAAGTATATCCAAAGAATAAAAGTAGTTCAAAACAAATATTATTACAGATACTTCACCTGCGACCACAGTCAGGAGCACAAAGAATTTCGACCAGTTATTTACGGCGTATATCTTAGACATATTGATGATCAGATGAACGGGTGACCTAGTTACGTACGCGTCGCGTGTATATATTAAATACCTATAACGATGTCGTGTTCACAAAGACCATTACGACTAGCAACTTATATTTGTAAGCATATAGACACATTTTGTGACTTTTTAAAATGAAAATTAGAATGCCATAAAACAATATTTCACGATAAATTTAGGCTTGGCTGGTAGAACAGTTGCTGGCTATGTCAGTAACCTGACGTGTTGCCTTCTATTTGCTCTAAAGTAAATTTCCTAAATTATATTTATTTTTGAAATGTAATTCCTGCAATATTGTAGATATTTTGGTGATTAATATATTTTTTTCAAACTAACCGATGCTGGACAGTCCTCCCGTGGCCTCCAATGCGTCACGGGAGTCGCGCCAGTGCATTAACTATAGCCATTCTCCATATGCCGCAGGATTAGTGAGTGTGGATACCAGAACCATGTGCCTTTAGCCAACGGAGAGGACCAAGAATGACCGCCTTCTGCATTTGACCTGTCAGCCACTTAGCTGATTTTTGGCAAGCCAGTATGGTCTTTAGTTCCAAGAGCAACGTAGACTTCATCCCTCCGAGTACACCGATTATTAGGACGACCATTTTAACCGAATAGCCTGGGTACAGCACTTGGAGCTCGTATCGGAGATCGCGATATTTGGTCTGTTTCTCCTCCTCCTTCAAGGTGATGTTTTTTTCCGCAGCTGAACTCGATGACATACATCACCTTAAGTCTTTGGACGAGAAGGACAATGTCAGGCTTGTTGGCTTGGATTAGTCTGACCGTCGGAAACGAGTAGTTTCAGTAAATCCGGCATTTCTCGTTCTCAACAAAGGAATCAATATCTCCAAGGACGTAAGGCAGCACTGGTGTCTTGTCTACCCCGTACGAGTGCTTTAGATTGTAGTATAGCACTCATAACGTCCCGTTATGTCGGTGGATGTAGGCCGAAATCACGCGTATACGGGGAATCTAATGTTTTTAGGTAGTGGAACTGAGCCGGCGGCCGGAGCCATGCCTGCATATGTAAAAGTCGAAGCTCATAAGGTTTTGAAACACCTCTACCAACGTGTTGATAACACCATATTGGCAGGCCATAATGAATCCCTCGGTATCCGACTTAAGCCCGGCTGACCTTAGAAAAGCGAATGTCAGCCTGGTCGATAAACCCAGTGTTTCTATATTCTTATAGAACACACTACGCTGGGATTTATCAATTTGCTGTCGAAAGAGATTTTCCGCCAATTTGGGCTCTCAGGCGATTTGGCTGAAGTTCGATGACTCTACATCAACATCTCACCGGCCACCTTGCCTGTTGTCGAATGCAAGACCAAGTCCATCTGCTGATTTTTTTGCTGCTTTGAACAATCCTGCTCCCACTCCTACAGTTTCGTGATGATTTACAAACCATAAGAGGGAATGTGCTCCTGAAGATGTTACATGCCATACGGACCCCCCCATTGACGTGAGAGGTACACACGAGGAATGGACGATCTAGGATAAATACATCTGTTTGCGGGTATCTCTGTCTAATTGGCGCAGCTCGTCTACTATCCATTTTACTCCTCCAAAGGAGTAGAGCAGAACCGGAACGGCAAGCATGTTGTTCGCAGACACCTTGTTCTTCCCCGAAAGTTCGAAGACCAAATATTTCGGAGATGGTGTCTGTACTTGCCGCGAAGAGAATATTTTATTTGTTTTACATCCTGGATGTACCTTTATTGCACACTGATATGTATAGATTTCTGCTCCAGCATCCAGATGTCTTAGGATGCTTCCGTCTGTGAGCTGCGTATCTTTAGAGAATTCCTCGTATCGTCCTCTCTTGAGGTGGACGACTGCACATTTGTCCAACCCGAACACCATACCAATTGCCGTATGTATTCTTCGACCAACCTAAGAGCGTTTTGTAGTTCGTGTTCTCCGGAGGCATAAAGTTTAAGGTCATCCATATAAAATAGATGGGTGACCTTATGCCTCCGGTCGCTGGGTGGCCACATTGATATCCGCGGGTTTGGCGGAGCCCAACAGACAACGGTAGCAGTGAAATTCAGAAGAGGAGAGGACTCAGGGAATCACCCTGGTAAACTCCTCTCCTAAATACCACCTGCTCTGTCGTGACTCGCTGTGCACCTGATGTAATGGTGGAACAAGTCTTCCAAAGCAGCAGCAGCTGTTCTATGCATCTCAGTAGTGGTGCTGGTACCGCAAGACATTCAAGCAAATACAACAATAGCTCGTGCGATGTTGTATCAAATGCCTTGCGGTACAGGCCATCGATAGATTCCGCTTGTATTGCACAGAATCCTATGTAATACAGCGGTCTATCGGCAGGCTGTCTTTGCAATCTGCCGTGCCTTTCTTGGCACCACGCTGCTCGTGTATTTGCTGGAAAACCGGATCAACAGACCTCAATGTCCTAGCATACAAGATACGTGTAAATATCTTGTAGCAGTAGTTGAGGCAAGTAATCGGCCTATAATTCTTCGGGTCGGAAAGATCTCCCTTTTTGGGGATAAGCACAGTACGTCCCTCGACGAACCAGTCCGGAATCTGCTGCCCCTCGTTCAACCATGAAAACTCGCGCCAGACGGTGGTGAATGGAAGAAAATCTCTTCCACTACCAGTTGTTAATGCCATCTGGGCCCAGGACAGCACTCTTCTTGGTACCAACAAGTGCTTGTTGGACTTCCTCCATACTGATTGCCGGGCACACTTCTTCTGGCTCTTCAAGATGTCTGTGGCACAGAGCCTCGAAATGTGCAATTGCTGGAGTGTCACTATTGAATGGACGCATTGTTTCGTAGATTCCCTTCCAGAAGGTTTCGACATTTTCTACAGTAGGCGGATTATCGATAACATGCAGGTGGCTCTTGAAGAAGGCAGGAAGAATTCGTACGGAACAAATTGTTTTGCTCCATACTCCTTACCCGCCTCTTCAACGTTTTCTTTATAACAATGAGCGCTCGGATCCTATCTAGGCAATGCTGCTTGATGGTAAGCATCACTGTTAGAGTTAGAGTGTGTGACGTCTTAGTCCGGCTGCTATGCGCCGAACTTTGGGAGTAAAAACTCTACCGTTTGTCGTGTAGTCCACCACACTCTGGATCCGAGAAGCGTGTTGTCTAGCCGACTGTATCTTATCTTGGATTTTTTGTACACGCCGCTTGGCTTTCTCGACCCCATTTGAAGTGTTAGTTGATCTCTCCGGGGGTACGAATTGCTTCGCCGCGTTGTACACGGCATAGTTGACTTGCCAGATGTTTGCCACTTCTAGAAGTTCCACATTGATGACCGCGTCCATTCTAGCTAGGTCTTGTGGCTTTAGGTTAGCCCTGGTGTTAAGGCTAACCCTCATCCTTAAGTCTACATCGGTAAACTCAACAGGATGTTCCTCATCAGCTGTTAATTGCCGCAGTGGGACTGTGCCTGTTCTTTCATCTGCAGGGGTGCCTTAAATAACCTGATCTGAGCAAAAAGGATACTTGATCTCTCTGATATTGTTGAGAGAAGGCGCGGTGTTCAGGGTGCATGATACATCAGGCATCATGTAACCGCGCCATGTATCCCCTGCACTCAGGTTCGTTGCTTTCGGAGCAGGTCAGCAAGTCATCTCTTAGTTCCCTTGTCCACTTAAAGCATCCGTGTATATAGCCTGTGTCGTCAACCTTGAGACCTTCGGGTGGGACTCCTCCAACTTGTCACTGACCCTCATTCAATTGGGGTCGATCGTGAGGAGCCCTTCCTCTGCGTGTGATTGGAACCAGAGGTGTTCGGGTATTACGATGGTTAGCCCTGTTACTCCGCGGCCAACGTTAGTCAGACAAAGATTCCTTTGTCTTACAAATTTGTTTCTGTCTGTCCAGGGTGCATCGCGAGGAGGTTGCCGGCCCGACATTTGCACTCCTATTATTATTATCGATTCCTTTATCTTACGACAAATTTGTCTATGTCTGTTCAGGGTGCACCGCGAGGAAATTGCCGGCCCGACATTTGCACTTCTATTAATATTTTTTTTTTCGATTGTCCGACGCTGGACAGTCCTCCCGTGGCCTCCGACGCCTCACGGGAGTCGCGCCAGCACATTAACCTGAGCCACTCCCACATCCCGCAGGGTTAGTGACTGTAGGCTCCGGAATCATGTGCCCTAAACAGACGGAGAGAACCCAGAATGACCGCCTTCTGCATTTGGCCTGCCAGCCACTCAGCTGATTTTTGGCAGGCCGGTATGATCTTTAGTTCCGAAAGTAGCGTAGGCTTTATCCCTCCGAGTACACCGATTATAAGGACGACCATTTTTACCGAGTAGCCTGGGTACAGCACTTGGAGCTCGTACCGGAGATCGCAATATTTGGTCCGTTTCTCCTCCTCCTTCAAGGTGATGTTTTTCTCTGCAGGTGCCGAGAACTCGATGACATACATCACCTTGAGTTGATGGTCGAGGAGGACTATGTCAGGCTTGTTGGCTTGGATTAGCCTGACAGTCGGGAACGAGTAGTTCCAGTAAATCCGGCATTTCTCGTTCTCGACAACGGACTCAATATCTCCGGGGACGTAAGGCAGCACTGGTGTCTGGTCTACCCCGTACGAGTGCCTTACATGGTAGTATAGCACTCGTAACGCCGCATTATGCCGGTGGATGTAGGCCGAAATCGCATATATAGGGCATGCAGATAGTAAGTGCATGAGCGATTCCGGCGCCTGATGGCAGGTCCTGCAGTTGATATCAGGAACCTCTACACGCCACACGCGGCTACGGTAGACCAAGGTGTTGATAACACCATCTTGACAGGCCATAATAAATCCCTCGGTCTCCGACTTCAGCCCTGCTGACCTTAGAAAGGCGAAGGTCAGCCTGGTCGATAAACCCAGTGTTTCGATGTTCTTATAGAAGACACCATGCTGGGGTTTATCGACGTGCTGCCGAAACAGATTTTCCTGTTCGGCAGCTCTAATTCGGGCTTTCAGACGATTTGGCTGAAGTTCGGTGACTGACTCAACATCAGCACCTCGCCGGCATCCTCGCCTGATGTAAAATGCGAGACCGAGTTCATCTGCGGCTCTTTTTGCTGCCTTGAACAATCCTGCTCCCACTCCTACAGTTTCGTGATGTTTTACGAACCGCAAGAGGGGATCTGAGCTCCTGAGTATGTTACATGCCATACTCAGTACTACTCTGCCATGCGTACACTCCAGACTCAAGAGTCCTCGGCCCCCCGTTGACGTGGGAGGTACACACGAGGAACGGACGATCTAGGATGAATACTTCTGTGAATATTCATCATCTTGCGGGTATCTCTGTCTAATTGACGCAGCTCATCTACCCTCCACTTTACTACTCCGAAGGAGTAGAGCAGAATCAGAACGGCAAGCATATTAGTTGCAGACACCTTGTTCTTCCCCGAAAGTTCGGAATACCAAATCTTTCGGAGGCGGTGTCTGTACTTGCCGCGGAGAGAATCTTTTATTTGTGATACATCCTGGATGTGCCTTTGTTGCACACCCAGATATGTATAGGTCTCTCCGGCATCCAGATGTCTTAGGATGCTTCCGTCTGCGAGCTGCGCATCTTCAGGAAATTCCCCACATCGTCCTCTCTTGAGGTGGACGACTGCACATTTGTCCAACCCGAACTCCATACCAATTGCCCGCGTATATTCTTCGACCACCCTAAGAGCGTTCTGTAGTTCGCGCTCTCCGGAGGCACAAAGTTTAAGGTCATCCATATAAAATAGATGGGTGACATTATGCCTCCGGTCGCTGGGTGGCCCGCATTGATATCCGCGGGTTTGGCGGAGCCCAACAGACAACGGCAGCAGTGAGATGCAGAAGAGGAGAGGACTCAGGGAGTCACCCTGGAAAACTCCTCTCCTAAATGCCACCTGCCCTGTCGTGACCCGCTGTGCACCTGATGTTATGGTGAAGCGGGTCTTCCAGAGCGGTAGCAGCTGTTCTATGCATCTCACTAGTGGTGCTGGTACCGCAATACATTCGAGCAAGTACAACAACAGCTCATGCGATGTTGTATCAAATGCCTTGCGGTAATCAATCCAGGCCATCGATAGATTCCGCTTGTATTGCACAGAATCCTGTGTAATACAGCGGTCTATCAGCAGGCTGTCCTTGCAACCTGCCATGCCCTTCTTGGCACCACGCTGTTCGTGTATCTGCTGGAAGACCAGATCAACAGACCTCAGCGTCCTAGCATACAAGATACGTGTAAATATCTTGTAGCAGAAGTTAAGGCAGGTGATCGGCCTATAATTCCTCGGGTCGGAAAGATCCCCCTTTTTGGGGATAAGCACAGTACGTCCCTCGACGAACTAGTCCGGAATATGCTGCCCCTCGTTCAACCATGAGTTGAAAACTCGCGCCAGACGGCGGTGAGTGGAAGGAAATTTCTTCCACCACCAGTTGTTAATGCCGTCTGGGCCCGGGGCAGCGAAGTTCTTGGTACCAACAAGTGCTTGTTGGACTTCCTCCGTACTGATTGCCGGGCACACTTCTTCTGGCTCTTCAAGATGTCTGTGACACAGAGCTTCGAAGTGTGCAATTGATGGAGTGTCGCTATTGAATGGACGCGGCGTTTCGTAGATTCCCTTCCAGAAGGTTTCGACATCTTCTACAGTCGGCGGATTCTCGACAACACGCTGTGGCTCTTGAAAGAGGCGGGAAGGATTCGTACGAAACAAATTGTTTTGTTCCATACTCTTCACCCGCCTCTTCAATGTTTTCTTTATCGCCATGAGCGCTCGGATCCTATCTAGACAGTGCTGCTTGATGGTAAGCATCACTGTCAGATTTAGAGTATGGTGTTGACGTCTTAATCCGGCAGCTATGCGCCGGATCCTGGGAGTAAAGACTCTACCAGTCGTCTTATATTCCACCACACTCTGGATCCGAGAAGAGTGTTGTCTGGCCGACTGTATCTTGCCTTCGATTTTTTGTACACGCCGCTTGGCTTTCTCGACCCCGTGGTTGGTTGACCTCTCACGGGGGACGAGTTGCTTCGCGGCATTGTACACGGCACAGTTGATTTGCCAGATGTCTACATCTTCCGGAATTTCCTCATCGATGACCGCGTCCATTCTAGCCAGGTCTTGTGGCTTTAGGTTAGCCCTGGTGTTAAGGCTAACCCTCGTCCTTAAGTCTACACCGGTGAACTCTAAAGGATGTTCCCCATCAGCTGGTAATTGCCGCGGTGGTACTGCGGCTAGCAGTTCTTCCAGCTGACGGGGTGCCCTTACGTAACCTGTCCTGAGCAGAAAGAATACTTGATCTCTCAGATGTTGTTGAGAGAAGGCGCGATGCTCTGGATGCATTTCGCACCAAAGTGCATGCATTCGCGCCATGTATCCCCTTCGCTCAGGTTCGCTACTCTCGCGGCAGGTCAGCAAGTCATCCCGAAGTTCCCTCGTCCACTTAAAGCGTCCATGTCCATTGCCTTGGTTATCAACGTTGAGACCATCCGGTAAGGCCCCTCCCACCTGTCTCTGACCCCCATCCGGTTGGGGTCGATTGTGAGGGGCCCTTCTTAGATTATAGGGAACCCAAGCAGTAAAGGTAGCAGGGTGGTTAGCTCTGGTACCCCGGCCGGCATTAGTCAGGCAGAGTTGCCTCTGCCTGTCCAGGGTGCACCAACGTGGAGGTTGCCGGTCCTTTGCACCCTCATTATCATTGTCATTATCGTTATTATTATTATTATTAATTATAATTATTAAATGTTTTATCATATTATGTAAAAATGTTACTTTTAAACAAGTGTTTTGTTTTATATATTTATTACGTAAAATTGAACTAACTTAATATGTTCTTCAAATATTATATCGTTCCTATGTAAATATCACAAGAATGCTTACTGAGGTCCACATCATCAAAATTAAATTGCTAGTACAAGATTACAAACCGTCAATGCAGTAATACAAAAACTATAATCACAAAAACACTTGCTATGATAGATTTTGATAGTTCATAAGTATTGATGTTAGTCACTGATGCAACACGATTGTTAAAGATGGAGATTTGCTGAAAAATATATAAGTACACAAATGTCCCTACCGCATTGTTCCTGTACATCCTTTTGTAGCCCGAAGAAATTCCCCCAATTTTCTTTTAATTTTTGCTCTTTTTTTTTTTAAAAAAAATTTTTTTTTTCCCCCCCCCAAAAATTTCACGCTGGTTTTCCCTTCCTTTTTTCCCCCCCCCCCCCCTTCCCTCCCTTTTTTTTTTCTTGTTTGGGGGGGTGGGTGGTGGGTTGTTTGGTCCTTTTCTTCCTTTTTTTTTTTTTTTTTTTTTTTTTTGTGTTTTCTCCGCCCCCAAACCCCCCAAGCTCTGAAACATTTCAACAATCCTGAGGTAGAAGTAACGATAAATATGTGATTCATAACAATTATGCTGTGGTACTGGTGAATTCGACAGAAAATTCTTGTCATTTCATAATATACAGAATATGAATTAAAAACTTAGAAGATGCCCCCATTATGTAAGTAGTGTAAAGACATTTTAAAAACAAGCGAGGGATATGAAACGATGTTTTATTTAATCAGTGTCTCAATGAGGAACATCCTGTAAGTGATTTGGGAAGTTTAAAGTTTGCAAGTGGGTGTACCTGGTGTCATAGGCAACCGTTATAACTGGCTACATTATGGTAACTTATCTTTATAAATTACCAGTAATCAAACGCCCCAAGCACAAATTCAGTATATCGTATCAAAAAAATCTAATTAAAATAACACCACAGGACAATCCTCGAATTCAAAGCCAAAGCTGTCAAGAAGGGGGTTACACTTAGACATATAACCATTCCCATTGACATTGCCAGTGCTCGTGGCGGGATTCAGAAACGCAACTATGATAGATAGATCTCTAATCACGCTTGCCATTGCGTACTCCAGCCAACTATGCCTCCGAGCTGAAAAATGCACATTGATTTGTCCAATAGTTTACATATTACCACAATTTACAGAATTTCCAGAGTTGAAGCCATGTATCTTGGAAAAGGGGTATCAAAAATCGACATTTTATTGAAAAAATGTCAAATTGTTATAAGAAAAATAAACGATTAAACTGCCACATTTTTTACATGGACATTATAATAGCAGACGTAATATTATACTAATTTGCGTCTCTGAATGAAAACACTAGTCCTTTAAATATTTATGGAATGCACGTGAATGAACTTTAAAAGATGAAATAATTTAATACTTTGTATACCAAACAACCAAAGGGTCTGAAATAATTATGACAAGTAATATATAAAACATTTTATTATTAAAATTAAAATTTTTAAATATAAAAACATAAATATATCCGATCAGTCTACTGATTACCGAAAAGTTTAGTTTTGGCACTATACGGTTTTTCTGGATTTTTTTTACTAGCGGCAGGACTCAAATTACTGGAGAGACGTAATTTTTTAATTGCATTTGGTGTTCCATCCATGGCCTTCCTTTTTTTAATCTAAAAATAATTTATTAGTGAACACAAAATCATAATATGTAAAACAAACCGGATTAAGTGAAATTGATGTTTCCTCCAGGGATACAGTTTGAAAAAGAAAATGCCTCGAATTTTTGGCTGATCCTAGGGCAACAGAAGTAACTTTATTATATTCAGCCAATCTCTGTAAAACTTGATCGCTACGACTTAAAAACGAGCCTCTTTTATTCTGGAAAAATAAGAAATAAAAAAGTCTGTTAATATGTAACTAGAATTACTGTCTTTAAGTTGTTTATAAGTTACACCTACTTGGGCCCAGAATTATATAATTCTTTAAACAATATTATACCAAGTGTCAAAACTATACAAAATTTTTAAAGAAATGCGTAATTATATAAAAAATATATCAAGACGAGATATACATCTTTTAATTGACAATTAAACGTGTTTTTCATTTACTCTCATTTAGTTAAATGCAATTTATTTATCAGCTACATTTACGACAAAAAACTAGATACTGAGATTAAATAACTATTTCACCTCTTTGAGCTACATAACATAATAGATTATAAATAAATACGAGTATGTTTAATGTATATATGGATCCATAAATATATGCCTGTATGTGTATAAATAAATACCTTTCTTTTTTTGATTTTTTTTAAATGTGTAAATTACTATTATTAACTATTATTTATTTTAATATAGGTATATGTGTAAGTATGTGTGGTGTGTGTGTGCGTGTGTACATGTATATGTGTATATGTGTGTGTACATGTTTATGTGTTTATGTGTATATGTGTGTGTACATGTATATGTGTATATATGTGCCTGTATGCTGGTACGTGTGCATGCGTATATGTGTATATATGTGCCTGTATGCTGGTACGTGTGCATGCGTATATATACATGTATATTTATTTCTTATAATTTTTGTATCTCACGAACAAATATGAAAATATTTCTGTGAGTATTTATGTTTATTGATGTATACAATGATTATTTTTGTATTTTATATTTCTATAAATATCTTCTAATTTTCTAATCTAATTTAATCTGACCACAAAAATTGCAAAAAATTAAATCTATTAGTAATTAAGGATGTTACTGCTCGGCGGTTTAATGTGGATGACAAAATTATAAGAAAAGCATCAAAAATTTAATTAGTTAAAAAAAAACATTTGTAAACGGTAATACTGGGGATTATGGCACACAATAATCCACCCATTCTAGCCATTTTACAGCGTTTTGTAGATCACTTATCCGTACACTTTGAAATTAATGTTGCAGATTCATACATCTTAAAATGTTGATGCTAATTATCAACACTCAAATTTTGTAGATTGATTTTTAACATACCAAAAAAGAGCATGTTATAAAAAATGTAGAGTTACTTTTAGGTTACTTACAGATAATAAAGATAGTACTTTAAGTTTATATCTGCTCTCTTTTTCTTAGTTATGTTGTTTTTTTATACTAAAAAGTAAAATTATTTATATTAAATAGTTTACCAGTTATTTTTATTTTTCAAACCAAACTCCTCACATTCTTAAAAAATGTATATCTCAAAACCAATTAAAATTAAAAAACAATTATAGCGTTCATTAAAAAGACAAAGAAATTTTTGGACAAAATCTTTTTGGTCGTAAAATGACCACGCATAAAGAATAATTTTAAATTTTCTTGTTTCCTTAAAATTTACTCTAATTACCACCCAATGAGTGTTTCATATATGTAATTAATTTGTATGTAAATGATCAAAAGGACAAGAAATTATACTTTAATAATTAAAATTAATTCTGACCAGTCATGTGCACTTTTCAAATATGTCAACAACTGTCTCCTTGAACAAACTTATGTAACTCGAATGGAAATTTGACGCAATTTGTCCAATAAAACTAGTCCATAGTAATAAAACTGCTTACCAAAAGACTAAATGGCTGCTTTATCTCAGGACTTCTATCAGTAACCTTAGTCTTGTCAACTGGTGTATTACCTTGGGAATTTGATTGACTTCTTAGCATAACTTTATGTCCTGTTTTCAACAACTGACTTTCACTTAAGAGATCACCTTCTGAATGTTGCACCTTTTTTTGCTTTTCTTCCAAAAACGTTTCACGTTTAAACCTCATTTTCCTCCATTGTTCTTCACTTTCTTCCTCATCTAAGTACACATCATCTTCGTATTTTCTTTCCGCATTTTCATCATCCATTGAATCAATATTTTTCCATTTGAACTGTCTTTCTCTGCCAGTGCCATGCAATTCACCATCTTCCAGTAGCAATTCTTGCAACAGTTTAACCTCTCTTGTGTCGTCATCCAACAACCTCCTCATATGGATTTTTTTCTAAATCAGACCTCATCTTTTTTTCATCGAATTTTTCAGCATCGCCTTGTTCAAACTCCATGGTATCTAAATCTTTTTCATCTTCATCTGCACTACCCCATTCTGATTCAGACAACTCAGCCTCATTCTCAAAGAAATCGGAAGGTTTCGGCCTATGGCCAGCTAAAACAATGTTCAAGTTCAGTCTTTACTTGTTGAACAAGCAATATTTTGTAATAGTAATAAGAGATTATTATTACTTAAAACTTACTTTTTTCTTCTGTAAGTTCTATTTCATTCTCTTCTGAGTCATACCCTATATTATCCACTGGTACATCACTTGCAGCATCGTCTTCAATTTCACTATCAACATCATCGTGTAAATCAATTATTTCCTTTTCGTTTTCATCTTCGTCTGAATTTTCATCATCTGTTGACAAAAATAAATTATATAGGTTGTGCTCTAAAGATTAAAATAAGAATATATCAAAAGAGGAACTAGTACTATAAACCCCAAAAAAAGGATAAAATACCAGTAGCAAGATGCTAAATGTTGCACGTGGAAACACAAAATAACACAAATTGAGTAGTACTGTTTGTTACACTTTTCACCAATTTTTTAGAATTAGTTCTAGACCAGTCAAATTCCTTAACATGCAGAAGTACAATTTCAAAACTGTATCTGCTTCAGTTTTTTTTTTCTGGGTTATGTGGCACTACTCTTTTGTTTATTTTTTAATTCCACTAATTTCTACTCTGTAAAATGAGATTACCTGAAAACATTATTCTCTTCTGTTTCTTCTTTTTAACTTCAAGTATCTCATCCTCATCATCTGAATCGATGACGCCTCCACTTCCAACTACCTCCTCGAATTCCTCTACAATCCTCCTCTGGGTATTTGAAAGAAGAGGGGAATCAAACTTCCTTTTGAATTTCTCCATTTCTTCCTCATCAATAAGCTGAGAGATAATCATGTCTTGATCTGCATCTAGGCTTTTCATTTCATTATTTGTATTGAATGTATATGTCTCTGTAGTACAAAGAGGAACAGCTTCAGGTTCTTTGGTACATTCAATTTGAGTTACCCCTGTGAATGTGCCGGAACAAATATTTAACAAATCTTGAGTAGAAGGAGGTTCATCATCAGATAAATTTGCTTTTCCAACTTCTAGTGTGGAAGGAAATGTTCCACTGCATAACTCCGCTAACTGTGTTTCATTTCCATTAGTTTCTAAAGTAGAGGGAAATGTTCCACTACATATGTTTAATAATTCTTCTTCATCCACATGATTAACTTCTTTAATTTCTTGCACGTCAGGAAATTTACCAGAGCATAATTCAGCTACTTCCTCCAACTGAAAGTAATAGAATATACATCTGTACCATAGAGGTAAACAGTCATAACTGCAATTTTCATCAATATGGAGTAAATATTATTTACTTGCAGAGCGATTTCAATTTGGTCTTGTGGTAAAAGATAGTATCTCTAGATTTGCTGGTTGCCTATATTTCTGACTTAGAATTAATAGTGTCTCCGTTTTTAAATCGAAGTAGACAATCGTATCTCCATAAACACATGCAGCAGGCATGCGGCATTCGCTAGCAAATGGTAAACAATCGTATATCAACAGTGAATATGTGTTTTGTTTTTGTTTAATTTAGTGTGTTAATAAATAAATAAAAATTGATTTTATATATAATTAACTTATACAAACTAAAACACAAATCTACAATTTGACATATCTAGAGCGAAGATGGCGAGACAACTTTAATTGTTTTCAATGCACTATGATTCAACTATTTATATATCAGATGATTGAAATAATGTTACTTTTTTTTAATGCTTTTTTACTTTGTTTCACTATTATATAAATGTTTTATGCTTAGAAAATATTTAAAAAAATTGTTTTTTTTAACAGTCGTAGAAAAATGTAATCAATTAAATATCCTACATTGGAAATACAACTATTTAACTCCCACACATAAAATATGTAATAATTTTATTGGATCAATTAAATCAGATGACATCAACTGATCAATAAAATCAGTTTATTTCTGAAAACAGTGAAGGTCAGAAATGAGATTATGCTAAGTAAAACTAAAAAAAATAAATTAAACAGCAGATATATTATTTTAAAGATGATACGATGATTTACATTTCTATTATTTCAGACCAGCCAACAACTTTCAGAGATTGATAAATTTTGTGTTGTATTTGCGAGTTTTATTTTGTATCTTACCTGTTGATATGACGAGGTAAAAAGCTGTAACTTCCAAAATCAAAGTTTATGTTAACACTTTTTTAAGGGCCCTAGTCGGGAAAAAGCTTCGGATAGCTGTGTCACTCTCTAGAAAGTTTTTATACATGCGCCGCTGAATAATTTTGCTCTTGACTATACCTTCACTGGACGTTTTATTCACCGACTTCAATGAAGTGCGATTCCCGATAGAGGTAACACTTCCTTGCTCCATTTGTAGTGACAAAGATACTTATTTAGAAAATTTTTTTTAACCAAATAGTACGGAATAAAAGTTTGCTGAGCATAATTATGAAGATTCATTCTAGACGACATGTATGAATTTTACCTCGAATTTTACTAATTGATATCATAATTCAGGAGCTAATCACGTCCAAATTTCACTTATATGTACAGTAGAAATTTTCCCTACATAAAGTGAAAATTAATTAAGATAGATATACATGTACCCTCTATTACACTTTCAACTACTGATCCTCCAAATTTGGTGTAATTTGACCAAACCGTATGGAAGAAATAAATTTTGAAAAATTACCTTACAAACACTGGTTAGATTAGCCCTCTTAATATCATTATTATATATTGAAAATTCTCCCTATGTCGAATAATAATTCATCAAAGTAGTTCCGTCAAATCTACTACAAACACACAGAAAGCATTTTGTAAAAATTCCGGAGGAAATTTCTATTTGGACACTTTATATGATATTTAGATGTCTCAAATAATTAACAATGATTACAGTGTGCTTGTATCAACTACTGCATTTCTGCAAATCTCTGATATATTATCACTTTAATCACTTCAGGTTAATAATGTTGATCTATTTTCATGCTATGCGGTTTGCCGTTTTAGCCTAATTTCAATTATTTCAGTGTTCCAACAATTACAAGAATACATGACAACCATAAGGGTACATAATATATATTCGGCACCAAATATTCAGCGTTGATTATTGTAAACGAAATTTTTCATTATTTGGTACTCAATATTAACTAATTTCAGGCTATTTGATATTCAGTGTTTTAAGAAAAACGTCCCTCGGAACACATAATGTATTTATTAAATTGTTTCTAAACATTTTGTTTCTATTCCTTATTTTTTTTGGGCCTTCACAAGAAATGTACCAATTTCAGTAATATTCAATAGAATTCTACTTTGGTAGTCCTAGATAATATACACGTTCGACAGATTTAGGGTTTGGAGCTTACATATGAGTTAAAGCATACAATGTCATCCCACTATTCTACAAGCTTTGGTGATTAGGAGGAACACTAGCATACGCTTGGATACGAATGTTGTCTATTAGCCCTCCACTCAATCCACATATGCTGATATTTGCCGGAGGGGGTACTTACACACAAATCGTAAATTTGCCAAACGTGTGTAAAGTTTTATATTTCTACATTGAGCAGTGTTGGAGAAAAACAAACAGATACCAGACACACAGATAGATATACAAGAGGCATCCAATCGATTCGATTCAATTTGTTATTTTTGTGCCGTAAAATATCTATTTTAATCACAATCTGGAACTTACACTTTTTTTATGTCGTTAATACTTGTCTTCAGATAGATGGGAAAATAAAAAGACAAGCTGCTCAACAGTGAATGTGCATAACAACTCCTTCCAATTTAAAAGCAATAAAACATCCCTTATTTAGAAACAAAGCATATGAGGTGGACAAATATGGACAATTAAGTAACCAACGTAAACACGTCGTCATTATATTCTTTGAAATCAGATTTTAAAACATATCTACAAATTTTCTGAATTATGGTCTTTTTGGTTATAAAACAACAATGACCTAAAATCTTAAAAAAGGCAAACCTATAAAGAAAACCTATAAAAACAGTGTGTGTATAAATTATAAATTATCATATATTGTATTTCTCTATTACCTGGGAATCTGTAACATCTGCATCTGTGAACAACTTTTTCTGTAAGTTATGATGCCAGTTATTCTCTTTTAAGGGAGATGGTTCATTTGTTGTTTGAAATGGTGACAGTCCTGAACAACCTCTCGCAGACTAAAACAAAAATATTTTGATTCTTGATTACAATAAACTATGAGAAACTTACTTTTGCCGAGTTGTTAAGATTTTGAAGACCAGTGATATAAGAAATTGGAGTGAAGAACTCAAATTCAGGTTTGTTTTGGGTTATTTGTCTAACTGGAGTTTGACTACTTTGTGGTTGGTGTGGTGTAAGAAAGTCATCATCATCCTCTAAAAATAAAATATGAGTGATATAAAGATTTAATTTTTTTTTTTCTATTTTACTATTCACTTCTGTCAGTTTATGAATTATTTTACTTACGACTAATTGTATTACAAGAGTTACGTTTAACATTTCCACTAGTGTTTGAGGTTTGACAGACTAAACCAAAATCTTCTTCATCATCATCCGAGTCTTCTACAAATCCCTTAACTATTCTTTTTAAAGTTTTTTTAGCAGGCTGTTGCTCAGATTTTTCAGTGACACTAGAGGAATTTGAATTTTCATCTTCCATAGGATTATTTTCAGGAAAATCCTCAGCCTCTGTATCTGCTTCAATGACTCCCTCATCTTCACTATCTGCTTCAATAGCTTCATCATCTTTCTCACTTTCCTCTGCCTCTTCATCAATAAATGCAGATTTTTTCTTCTCTATTTGATTGCTTTCTTGAATATCACAGTCACCTTCTTCTTCATCTTCGCTAAGATCAGTTATCTCTGCCTCTTCTTCTTCATCATCAAGAAAGTCATCATTTGCTTCACACTCTTCCTTTTCTCCTTCATAAATAGAATCTTCCTCTTCATTCTTCTCTTTTGTAACTTTTTTCTGCCAAAATTCAGACCTCTTTTGAGCTATTTGATTCTGGAGCTCATCACTTGGGTTTCTGTAACCTGGCCCCAGGTTTTTCCTCTACTTTTAAAAAGGTCATCTTCATCTTCTACATTCATCGCGACTGTTTCTTTATGAATTTCACCACTCTCAACACTGATAATACTAAAAAAGTAATTATATTTATATAATCGAAAATATTAACAATCAGTTTAAATAAAAAAATCATAAAAAGAAAAGTTTCTACACAGGTGATACATGAGAAAGCTGTTGGCAGTATTAATATGTAATTTCATGAAGCTTATGTTAACATTAGCAGTTTCTATTAGGTATTTTGCTATATTCGGTATGTTAACTGTATATTTGGCAAATTAAAAGAATTAACAACATACAATAAAAGTTGGATAATAATTACCCACCTTAAATTAATTTTATTTTTGTGTATGTGTTTCTTTAAAGTATGCTGTGCAAAACGTTCCATAAGCCTAGTAACCTCATTTGGCTTTGTAACCCCAGTTTCCAAATCAATAACATCATCAGGACTTCCATTCAATTTTGGTTTGATATTTGTTAACCTTTCTTTAATCAACTCCAGCTTTGATAACTTTTTAGGGATCATAATAGTCGAGTCATTTGTTTTTTCATCATTGGAACAAAAATGTTCAATTTCCTGTCTATATCTGTATACTCAAAACGAGCTTTCTCTTTTCTGTAACAATCTTTGAAGTTTCAATTTCAAGAATTGATCTTTCAGAATTTTCTTCTAAATCATCCAAATTAAATTCATAATTTATACAGGAACCTTCAGTGTTTATGACAGAATCAGGTATTTCGGAAACTGAGTTTTCCTCCACTATCTCAGAATCTTTAATTTCTTCTTCAGCTGATTGTAAAATTTCTTTTGAGGTTTCTGCCTTCTCATTATTTAAACTGTCGCCAACATTTAAGTTATTAACACAATCATTAGAAATCATATATGATTCACTGTTTGCAACATCCTCTTCAGTGACTATTATTCTATCCAACTCTTGGTTAGTGATTTCGTCTCTGACCACTATATCTTCTTCTAGATTAAGTTTATTTAAACTACTTTCTTCTGGGTGATCTTTGAACTGGGTAGTTATTTCTTGAGTGTTCACTCCAGAATCATGATTGTCATTAATTTTAGCAGTAACAAGTACTACTGAATGAATATTTGTAATTTTATTATTAGGAGCAGCACTGTCTTGTGATTCTTCTTTATTTTCTTCTGGAGGAATATAATCTTTATCTTCATCATCACCTTCTGACTCACTTTCAGATTTATAAAACTCTCTTACTTCTTTTTCACGCTCTTTTAATTTTTTTCTAGAAAGAAAAACATTACAAATAATATTTACAAGTAATTGAAAATTTATTATGAAATCAGTTATGTTTAAGTTTCACTTACGAAATAACTACCAGTTGTTCAGTGGACATCTTAATAGCTACTGAAGGGGGAGTTCTAGTTGCAGGAGTACTCGCTGAAATAAGTTTAGGTCGTCTAGAAAGGAATTCTTTAAGTGTATATGACTTCGGTTTGTGATAAGGTAATGAAACATTCATTTCTCTGACCATTCTCTGAGATTCAGATTTAATTTCTTTCCGAAGCTCAGCAGCTTCTTTTCCAGTCATCTAAAATTGTACAAATAATTTTAAATTTCGATTTTCCTAGCATTACAAGGGTCATTTAGAATAAATCAGAACCGTCATGGCACACTTAAATGGAAAACTAAAAATTATATTATAAAAAATATTGAAATTTGTCACTTATTTGGTATCGTTGGATTCAGAAAATTATGCAGAATTCAAAAATGCAATAATATACAGGGCATTCCATTTAAAAATCGAAAGTTAGTGTCACTTCCAGTGAAACCGGAAGTAAACAAAAAATCACTTGTATGTCAAAAAGTGCCGCCTATTATGTATACAGGATATCCCAAATTTCAATCAATTATCTTCAAAACTAAAGGAGAAAAGGGGGGTGTACCATGATCCTGTTACACCCCATATATAAAATTAATGTTTTATCCCATTTATTAAATTTCAGGAAATATTTAATAAAATAATGATACAATTTTTAATTCTTTATTATCTCCAAAACCATCACGCCTAAATGCATTTGTACATTGAAAAAAAAGACATTACCAAGCAAACGTTCCAGCTAATTTTATTTGTGTAAGGCAGCGCGGTAAAATCCACGGCCCTACAACGTGGAGTATATTAAGCACAATTTTTTTTAAAGAATATTGACAATATCAAATTTTACAATATAGACTTGAATGGTTCAGCTGGTGGTGACTAATATAGGAGTGTTAAAGTATACTGAAGGAGGTGAAATAAAATACAAATTATATCATACTGAAGAATGGAAGGTCTTAAATTAAAGATTTAAAACATTACAACCGCAAAATTTTAATGATTTACTTCCTTTAATGGACAAAGGACAAAAATTAGAGCCGAAGAAGTATCAGGCTTTGAAACGAAGTCTTTTGGATGATACCATACATTTTATGATAATATCTCCCCTTACTAAATTTTATTTAATATGATTTTTCATTATATTATTAATTTTTAAACATTTTATTTATTACTTATGCAAGTATATTTTTAATTTTGGCTTGCAATGTAATGCAATCCAATTAACCTTATAATAAACTAATATTTATTAAGTTGTTTGTGTTTCCTGTAAATAATTTGGGCATATGTGGATTGCTTATGAAGTTGAAAAGATGAATGCAGACACCGCACGATATATTGTATTGATATAATTCAAGTATACTCACTTGTAGGGCTTTTATTACTACTCAAAACTAAATGAAATTAGCAAATTCAATCAGATTTTGATTCAATTTCAACACAAAATAGTATTTAAAAGTGTAAACAATGTATAGGTTACGTCTTTATGTCAGATACTGGCAGTTAGCGGGAATTTTGGCAAAACATAATTTTTAGCCGGCTAAATTTATTTTTTTCTTAGCCATATTTTTAGCACAAAATGGATTTTTTGCATTGGAAAAAATCTGACTCACATCACTACATTTTTGTAATTAAAAAAATATTTGGTAGTTGTAAGAAATTGAAAAATACCTAAAAAATACTTTGATATGATACTGTTTTCACAAACAAATTTTGTTTTTTCGTTTGTTGAAAACGTGGTTTAAAACTACCTATTATGATTAATTTCAGGTAGTCAAGCATAATTTAAGAATTTGTCATAAAATGTGAGGCCTGTATTTAACCTCAACAAAATAAAATATATTACGATAATTTTAACGTTTTTAATTAAAATTATCTATGTTATTGGATTAAAAAATTTGCAGATATAAAAAAAACAAAAAAATAAATTTTTACACAGTAATGACGAAACGGTTTCCTGCCAACCAATTTATTACCAATTCAAAGTGTTCACTGAGTAGTAAACACTGCCCTCATGAACACCGACAATAACCTGATAGTTGAACAACGAGATCCCTGAATTCGTTACATGCTACACATCTTTCGAACATACAAAAACAGACAGTTGATTCTTATGTAAAAACACCTCACAAAACATATTTTTAAGGTCGCGATTTGATTTGGAATTGAGAAATTGGAAAAAATTGCGCTTTTTTAATTTTTTTTACGAAAAAATAATATTTGCACATTTCATATATTCATGTAGAGGGAACATGTCATTCGTTGGCATAAAAACATGATATTTAGTATTATATTATCAAACCTTTTGCTTTTCAATGGTGTATGCAAAAATCATATTAGTTCTGATGTTATTATATATATAAAATTAAATAAATTATTAATGGAAGAGTTGCCACATATGTAATTTATAGGAAAAAAAGTGTGCATCGAGATAACTTTTTAATTTTTCAAAATAACTGCACATTGTACACGAGTAAATTGTAACTAATGGAATGAGGACTTTTTTTTATTTCGAGCATTTCTTTTATAAAGTGCATAGTCAGTGAGAAATAGACCTTGTAAAATGATTCATACATGAGGCATTCTGGTAGTCCCTAACCGTATCGAGCAACAGACAATTTTCATTTCATTAATTACGTTTTATTATGTATGAAGTGTTTAGTTCACTGCTGTCAGTTTTCTAAGGATATATTATTGTAAATATTGTTATAATTAAAAAAGTATGTACAGTTTTATTTTCAACTGGTTTATATTTGTCGTAAACTTTAAAAATTTGCCCAATCGAGTTTGTTAACAATCTTGTTAACAATTTATTATTTATTTTGTGATTCGGTAAGCTTTCTATTTAGGAAAGGAAAATGCAAAGTACTGAATCTACTAATTTAAAAAAAGTGAATGTTGGAAATCTTCAATCATTTGGTGAAATTGTTGAAAATGTGTTATTGAAAATTGCTTAATAAATGCATGCAAAGTTTCTTTTCAAGTCTTTATATCGTTGTTCATCCTGAATATGTAGGAAGCATGGACAATTTACGAGCCCATTTATTTCCAACTTGTAAAACAGATATAAGGTATATACAGTTTATTCAAAACTTATCTGCAACATAATAAATGTCGGCTTCTTTGGTCCCTTTACCGCCGTTAGAAGACAAGATATTTTATGTTGCAAATAAGTTTGAAATAACTGTTAGCAATACATCCGTCCACCCTTCAGGGGCCTCCTGTACTCCGATTATATCAACCAGCTGTTGGACGCTCGCGCTTACACCGAGGATGACCGAGCCCTAGATGCGCGCTAACTAAAATCGAGCAGTCGATACTTTACCTCTGTGAATGAACTTACTCATGTCAATAGAGATTTGCCACAGTGAATTCTTTTGTTTTATTTGGGGTAAAAACCCCTAACGCTTACATCAGAAGTGGGATGCTATCCAATGTGCCCGAGAAAAAGAAAAACAGTTTTATAGTGACGAACTTTAGTTAATATGAAGAAAGACACTTGTGATATGGAGAATATCGGACGCGATAGTGACAGTAGTGAACACGAGCAGGAGCCGAAAGTTCCGTTACCAAGACGTGCAAAAACGGCAGTGGCAGGACACTTTAATAGCCTTAGTAGCTACCCAACAACAACAATTGGCAGAATTAACGCGCAATACAAAGATGGCCGCTGAGCCAACGCCCGTGTTGAACATAGTGGGTGAACCTATCGCGCAGTCCTCCACGTCACCATCTACGTATTTCCGCTTAGCAGAATTTGACCCTGATACCAGTACGTACTCCATAGAAGAGTGGCTGGATGACGCCACAAAGCTAAAAGCGGAACTAAGAATTAGCGACATTTTGATGATCGTAAAAGCTGGCGAAGCGCAAAAGAATAGAGCACACCGTTATTACTGTGACTGGGGACAAGATGGCGGCTGAACAGCAGACTTAGTCTGACGACCTTAGTGTCAAAAATATAAAAGAGCAGGGCGAACATGAGACATTATTTAGTTAAGCTCCTAAACGAATAAAAGTGCAGTGGCTCGAAACGTTACTATTCTTAATGGCGATGCAGTAAGTGCAGTTAGCATTGTTATCTCACCAATTTAATATGGCACCCGAGCTAACGCCTCGTAGTGGAGCTTCATCCGTAGCAGATAATGTGACTGCGCAAGCGCCAACATCAGCAGCTACATCATTCCAATTGGCAGACTTTAATCCGGATACCAAGCTACGTGATAGAGGAATGGTTTGACGTAGCCACAAAACTCAAGGATGAACGTCGTGTGGGCGATGTGCTGATGATAGCGAAAGCTGGGGAAGCATTGAAAGGCAGAGCCAATCTTTGTTATTGTGACATCACAGGCTTCACGATTAATCGAGGTCGAGGTCGTCAATCCACCCAAAAATAAGAGCTCCAAAGGTTCATAACAAACAATAAAAATGAATGTGCACTCATTACAAAAAGATAGGAAACATGGAGTAAAATTGTTGGTATAAGCAATGTTTATAGTTTATAGACACTGGTATAAGCATGGTGAAATGAAAACAATTTAAAGCAATGAGTTTCACATATTCTATTGACAATGGTGTTGACATATCAATGCTGAGTGAATCAGCTGTTGTTCGGCTCAATGCAGTAATCAAGAAAGAAATGTGGATTATGCCAGAGTTTGGAGTGAAAATAGTTTACTGTATCGGCACGTGCGAAGTGTTTTACCGACTACAATAATGGATATTTTATTTACAATCATACTCGATGATGCAGTTCCTGGAAACTTAGGTGTAATTATTGGCTGGGATGTTATTTGCCGACGTCATGTACGCAGTGGAAAAAGGCACAAACGGTTTGGAACTTCACCATGACCTACTCAACATACGTAAAGTGCTAACATGGACAACCTTCAATAGTTTAACAAAATATAAACATGTCATTAGCAGAGGAGCCGACGATGTTGAAATTAAAGGAACCACTTATACTCATAAATTATAGTGAAAACAACATTAACGTTAAGTTTGAGACAAATCCAAGATTACCAGCAACTCAGCAGTTTTTGGCAGACGCAGTGACGACTGAGCTGACCCTGACGAGGCCGTTGTCAAGCACAAATACAGACAGCATTATATCATCAAAAATAGCGAGCTAAGCAATTTGATGTTAGCGAATTATTTTCAGGTGGATTTTAGTTGCTATAGAGGGTTCAAAATTAGCGAGTGGAGGAAAATTATAACAGAAATATAATGGACCCTACACTATTCTAAAAATCCTTCCAAACGAGCGCTGTCTCGTGTGTAAGAAAAGGTAGGCGTAGCACGGTGGCAGCACACGAACAGCTGTGTTTTGGCCCACAAATGCAAAATAAACAAATCAGAAGTTGTCGTGTAAGTACTGTAATAATAAGCTTGATACTAATTATCATTGAATGCCTGTATACCAGTGATCGATCTGATTCGTTCTATGGGTATGAAAGTGTCTCTAATTAAATCTTTGCATTTTAAATTGTCCGATGATCAGTTTGTTATTAGAGCTTGTAATTGGTGACATAGAGGACGTTCAGATAAAAAAATTACTGCTTTTAAAAGTAATGAAAGTTTTATTGCTGATTTATTGGTTTTGCTGAATAACTTTGAAATATCCAAATCTGAATTTAGCAACACTTAAACGGGTTTATTCATTTCAAGGAGGGAAAATGCGAAACTATGTTTTGCCTGTCGTAAACCAGGGCATATAAGTTGAAATTGTGAAAAAAAAAAAAATTTGGAATTTGAAAAATTAAGACGATAAATTTTAAATTTGAAAATCACTTGTGGTTTTGCAACAAAATCTGCCATGATTTAAAAAAAAAAAATAAATAAATAACGGGATGAGTAATAAATGTTCACGAACGTTTATTATTTTTTCTCTAGAACTGAACAATGATTTTGTACTAATTTTAGAATTCAGAATATAGGTAATTGTTTGATAGACACTGGTACCGAGTGTAGTTTACTTTCCAGGAAAATTGCAAAAAAATGTAAATTGTATTATCGTGGCAGTCCCACAATTAAATGAAAGACTAGCAGTGATCCTGCACAAAAATTAAATTAAATTACAATGTCATTGTGGTAATTCCACAATTAAATAGAAAAGCAAAAACAGGTTGAAGAACATACTGTGGCAATCCACAATATGCAAAAGAAAGATGTGGCAAATCCATATTGTATGACAACAAAAACGTATTATTAAGCCTTGCCTGATAATGTTTGTGTTTTCAATTTTGTTACAGGTTTCTCTCTTGGTGGGAGGAAGAAAAAAGGATAGTGGCAACCCCACTATGCTTAAAAGAGTTGGCAATGCCACTTGGTATAAAAAAAAATGAAAATGAAAGGATAGTGGCAACCCTGCTATGCCTAAAAGAGGTAGCAATACCACCTAGTGTAAAAAGGAGAGGATCATTATTAAAATAAATAAATGTGACAATAAGAGTTCTGTCTTGTTTCTGTTTCTTTGTTTTCAGAAAGATACAAGAGTTGAGGACGCGAGGGCGCTCCGATTGTAGAATGACCGTGTTAGCGGACTCTCCTTTTGGCACCTCATAATGGCCAAGGCCATGATGTATTCGCTACAGGATAGCCGAGTTAGGTGGTTCTCAAGTAGAGCATGCGCGAGAGCAGAGCGACAGTCAGCAGAAGTATGTCCTTAGCCGAGAACCTGACGATAGTAAAGTGTAATTAAGATAAATAAACCAAGTGTGGTAAAAAAAAATAAAAGAAAAAAAGATGATAAGGTAAAGTAGAAACTCTGGGAGTACCATGTGAAAAAAAGCAAACAATACGGGAGCACTGTTTAACAACTTGTGAAAAAAACAGACAAAACGGGAGTACCGTTTAACAATTTACATTAGAATTTAAATACGGGAGTACCGTATATCCTCTAGGGATCAACAATTGAAAATACGCGGGAATACCGCTAAGGTTAATACAAAGAAAACGGGAGTACCATTTAACAATTTACATTAAAATAAAATACGGGAGTACCGTACATCTGATTCACATCCTCTAGGAATCAGCAATTGAAAACATGCGGGAGTCCAGCGTAGGTTAATATTGTGGTAGTCCCACAAAAATAAATGATGAGCACCGCAAGGTTAATATTAATCACTGCAGATCAAGGTTAATATTAGAACACAAAGTAATATTGTGGTAGTCCCACAATAAAGAATAATTGTTGTCAGATGAAATATGAGTTCTGTTATGATTTTCAGCCTTACATAAACAAAAGATTTGAAATTAAATTACATTAGGAAATATGAGTATTATGTTGTCACATAAAGATCTATAGAACATTATGTTACATGATTATTTGCATTAACGCTGGTGCTACGCTACGGTAGCCAGTTCTTTGTTTTGGTTATTATTCCAGATGTAACTTTAATCACGGTGCGAGGTCGCCCCGTTGCAGGATGGCCGTGTTAGCAATACATCCCTCCACCCTTCAGGGGCCTCCTGTACTCCGATTATATCAACCAGCTGTTGGACGCTCGCGCTTACACCGAGGATGACCGAGCCCTAGATGCGCGCTAACTAAAATCGAGCAGTCGATACTTTACCTCTGTGAATGAACTTACTCATGTCAATAGAGATTTGCCACAGTGAATTCTTTTGTTTTATTTGGGGGAAAAACCCCTAACGCTTACAACTATAAAGAAATATTAGTTGTACATAATTGCCAATACGTGAATTAACTTAAAATCTCGCTTTTTAAATACACATTTCTTTTAAGGACTTACCACATACAGAAAGCACATTTCATTATCATATTCTGAGAGCACATTTACAGTGCACCATTTTCAATATTTTCACCAAATGACTGGAGATTCTCAAAATTTACGTTCTCTAAATTAGTAAATTCAATACTTTACCTACATTGGTTTTGTGATAGCTTATTAAACAAATTAATTTTGGTAAGATCTCTATTACCCCACTAGTGCCTTTATGAATCTTTATTTTTGTATAAAATGGAATGACATAAATTGAAGCAAAATTTATTTATTTGAGCAATAACATTTTTTTTATTATTATAAATTACCATAGCAATACGTACATCGATCACTTTATTTAAATTTGAAAATAATTTAAATTATTTTGAGTTTTACGTACAATTTTCACTTGTAATTTTAATTCATCCTGCACATAAAATGGAAACTTATTATTTTCACCAAACAAGATCAAATATTTAACAATCCACGTTTGATTATGGCTTTCGAAACTTATTTGATTGCCAAAGAACTCAGCTCATCACCTCGTTCTGGCAATCAAATTCGTTTTGTTAAAAATGATTAAATCAATCTTGTACCATTAATAAATTAATAACTATTACGTTTTCCTTCCCTACATGGAAAGCTTACCGAATCACAACCAGATAAAAAATAAACTACCAAATACTGGATGTCGCATAAGGCACATTTCTCTATAAAGGACTAAGTTAATTCATTCCACATGAAGAAAAAACAATAAACGCCCTATTATAAATTTACAATCAAGTAATTATAGAAATAATTACAGGTCATAATGGAGAGACCAACGGGAGAGATACAAAAAAAACACCCACCTTCTTTGGGTTCTCTTCTTCATTTTTCTTTGGTTTGCATTTTTTCTTGTAGTGTTTGGGTTTAATTACTTCATCATCAAAATTATGTTCTTTTTCACTCGTTTCTTGATGAACTTCTTCATCAGAACTTTCTGGATCACATAACGTTGACAATCTAGATTTCTATAAAAAGTAAAAAATGATGTAAAAGTTTTAATAGAAATAAGACAAAACGTCTACTAAGATGTTATATCTTACCTGAATGGTAAAATTAGAATCTGAAGTTTCAGGTATTAGTTTACCTTTCGAATTTGTAGTAAAAATAACTTGTTCCTTAATATTTAATCCCTCCTCAGAAAAGCTTTTATTATGAGGAGTTATAACTTCACTTTCTATATCAGAGTCACTGTCAAAAATCGCCATATATTTGGATTTCTTTTTTATTACTGTCGATAAGTGGTTTGGAAAGATTCTCATTTTCACTATCACTTAAAGAGTTTGCTAATGGTAAATGTTCTTCTTCAGAATCGCTGTCAGCTATTGGTATATTTTTTTTATTTTTAACTATAACATTTTTTTTGGAAAATATCATCATCTGATTCATAATTTATATGTTCTGATATATCATTTATAATGGCGGTATTATAATCTGTAATATCGTTTGGTACCTTATCAATTACACTATCAAATTTTAGTGGTACGTTATTTTGTAACACTGCATCACAACTAGTTTCAATCTCTTTTCTAGTATTTACATTTTCACATATACCGTTTGGTATGTCATTGGATATGCTTAATTCTTTATTCATATTATTATCTGTAATATTATCATCAGGTATACCGTTGTGCAAATTACTGGACTTAATCCCAGCATTTTTATTTTTAGCTAGTTCAGTTATAAGTTCTACCTCCATAGATCACTTAAATTAGCACAAATCAAATTAGTACATATATTTTAAACATGTATTATTATTAGAAAATAACAATTAATAATAAACAAAAACATTCTTTAAAATTAAACACCACAAAACGAAACCATAGAACAAAATGACAGTAATCTGACACAACCTCAAAAAGTTTCCCGCGAATTTTTCTTATTCATTGCATATTGGCAGAGGTCTCTGATATTGGTTAACAAATGTTACAATAGTAGTATTTTATTTGCGCTGTGGATCAGGTCACTTCTGATCTAGATCAATTATGTCAGCTATTTACATGTTTTATTTACAACTGATCTGAAATCAAAAGTGACCAAGTAGTTCCCTCCTTGTCGATGCTGTTCCGCCCCAGCTGAAAGAATCACATGTGATCTTTAGATCAGTAATGTAGCGGGGTAAGAAAAACAGCAAACGGTTGACCTATAATCAGGTTTTGTGTGTTAAACAATAAATTTGCATATATTTCATAAGAAAATATCGTTTTGGCAATTACCATATTTCATAACACAAAAATAATCGGTCTTAGGAAAGAAAAAAGGAAAATGTCAAATTGGTTTCCGGATCATCTGTTACCATTTTTTTCAGAGTTTTTTATAAGAACCTACTTCGATCATAAACACTATGATCGAAGAGAACCTACGTAAAACCGATATAACATAAACACTATGCAAAAACATATAAAATAAACGTGTGCCTCTTAAATACGCAAGCGCGCCCCACGGTTCATATTTGTTTATTAGCCGTGTGCACGCCCGACATCCGAAACTGCTGCAGTTTTATTTGCGACTTTTAACCAGATCAAATGTGATCAAGTGAACTGACCATTCTTTTTCTGTTCTGTGCTGACCATCGGTGCAAATAAAATACTACAAATGATAACAGCTGTGTAGAAATTAATTCATTTTTCGGGAATCTTACCATTTCCACGGAAACATTTTTTGTTGATACTACAATCGTTGCCAAGGAAATTATCTACTGCGGATAAATTTGAAAAATGGCAAAACTTTTTCCAGAAACTTTTTCTGCAACTTTGTTTATATTAATCTTACTGTATCGAAAAAAATCATGAGTTACATAATTAATTCGAACAGTCATGATGATGAATATACACTTAAAGTTTCCAAATAAAATGAAGTTTTTTATCTGTTTTGTGGGGTATATGTGTAGGGAGTTGTGATGAAGTAATGATTTAAAAATATAATATATGAACGAAATTTGCTTTTTAATGTTTCAAAAACATTTTCTTAGAAACTCACACGTGTTTCGGCTTTTTAGGCCTTTGTCAAGATTAAAGGGAATACTGAACAGTAAAATTTGTGATCAATGCTTAACGACATCTGGTACCTAATATAAAACTATTGTAAAATATGCTTTTATAAGTTGGACATTACTTTATTTTTTAAATCTTAATTATTTTATTTAAAATATGGTGACCGGTAAAAAGTTGTTCATTCGTTAAATTTTTTATTATTTTTAACGGACTTATTTCTTCTAATTGTCCTAAAAAAAATTAAGGAATGAACACATAAAATAATTTAGATTTAAAAAATAAAGTAATGTCTAACTCACAGAGTCTGTGGTCCAACTTAATAAAGGCATATTTTACAATAGTTTTATAGTAGGTTCCAGATGTGGTTAAGCAATGAACACAAATTTTACTGATCAGTATACCCTAGGTACTCTTGGCAAAGGCCTAAAAAGCCGAAACACGTGTAAAAATATTTTTGAAACATTTTAAAAACAAATTTCCTTCTTATACCTATTTAAAATATTTAATAATATTTTACAAGGAGCCAACCGCAGAATCAGTTCAGTGTATTAAAAATATAACAAAGTCTTCTATAAAATAGTTCTTTAATATGTTTGGATTTATCACGTTCATAGATAAAACAGAAACTCGTTCAATTTTCACACAAAAAACAAGACTGACACTAAGGGCCGGTTTATCAAGCTTAGGGCGTGTATAATAATTGGACAAATGCTACCGATAACCGTGGTTACGGTTGTTTCCGGTAACTGAAATGTGCGGTTGAATTACGGAACAGATTGTGTAATGTACTATATTATAACTACAAAAATTTAAAAATATGAAGACCTGTACCTCCATTTTCGATTGCAGTCCACGATCAACAAAATTACCAATAAAATGACTCCAATTCCAACTATAAGGGCCTCCAAAGATGCTCGAATAAAAACACGTTTAATATCTAACCTCAAATACGTAATTTACTGCAAACAACCGAACTTTTTAAGCTTTTGCTCTGGTTGATACCAATCGTTACCATTTTCAGGAAACCGTGTACCGTATAATTCCTTTACTTTTCAGGCGCGTTGATTTACGGTACGGCGAACCGGGGTCTTGGTTAAAATATTGGAATTACGGTACACGCCCTTCACTAAATTATCTGTCAGTTAGTAAATTCTCGGCCAATAGAATTCACCCATTTCTTTTTAACTGATGGATAATTTTGCTAACTATGCATTGACAAACCGGGCCTTACACACGAATTTCTTATTAACAGCAGTGAAATAGTGAATAGATAAATTTTCGTGTTGTTATGTTGGCTAGAGTTTTTAAGGTTAACTCATAGAAAAAAAATATTTTTCTATGGGTTAAATAGTAGTCATGAACAGTGTTGCCAACTTAGCGGATTTTCCGCCAGATTTAGCGGAATTTAATTTCACTTGGCGGAGATAATTAAACAATTGCGGACAGCGGATTGGTTAGCGGAAAACAAAATTTCGTCGGAGGAAAAGCACTAATTTAGCGGGTATCCTTAAATTAAAAAAAAAAACAATAATAAAACGAGAATTTGTATTCCTTCAGTATTTAACATTTATACAAATAATCTTTAGTTCGAATATGCTTTGGGCTTTAAATAAAATATATTTTTTTACGATTGCGGCTTTCAAATTTCATCTGGCACTTTTGGCAACTGCGCTCTCGATGTGCTTAGTAAAATAGGGACAAAAGAATGTTACTTTGACAACGATACAGACATTGATTTCAATATAAATTTAAATGACTTAGTTAATGATTAGACAAAACCACTAATTTTAGGATTTTATATAAACAATATTGATTTATATTTAGTTGTTTATATGAGTTTTAAAGAACTAAAAAACCCAACTTTTTTGTTATTTTATTATTTCGTTCGTTAACAGTTTTATTTTTTTTCTTCAGTTTTAAATCTAGGAGAAACTTATTTTTGCCCCTTGATTTATTGCTCTTTTGCTATTTTTTAAATTTAATAAAAATCTTTAATATTACTTTTTTAGTTTATTAATTTTGGTCTGATTGCTTTCTTATAACTAAATATCGATATCGAATACCGTTTAAAAGGCCCAAAAAAAAGGCGTGGCACCCAAAAATTTTTAGCCTACAGCGTTGGCCTCCGGCGGTTGCCTACGATGCTTTCTTTTAAAGAATTGGCGGAATAATGTCCAATCTAGCGAAATCTAAGCATCGATGTGACGGGAATATTTTTTGGGAGTTGGCAACACTGGTCATGAACTGTGTTGTCTCCAGTGAACTCTATATTATAATATAGAGTTCACTGGTTGTCTCTGATGATATCACAGAATTCAAGAACCAATTCTGTGCATGACATAAAAAAACATGACTGACTGATTTTGTCCAACTAAATAACGCGACAATCAATTTTAGGACAATATTAAAATTTTTCAGTATTCCAACGGTAATTGATTGTCAATGTCGTCACACTTTGTGGGTCCATTTTGATGTTAAAATTTATTCGAAATTCCTAGTAATGTTCTCATACATCTCACCAAAAGGATAGGGTTTGCTAGATTTGCTAATTGTGGTTGGGTAAATATATTCATGGAAAATATACAAATCAAATTTCGCGGGTAAATAAATAAGATTGCCTACCCTGCTCCCTGCAAAATCTTGAATTAGTGGAATAGAAAGGAAAGTCCCTAAAGTTCTAATTTTTTTACTTTGATGGATTAGTGATGGTTAACAAATTGTAAAACTGTTTTAATTAAATAATTAATACAAGCCATTGCAAAATAATGAGTGTTGAAACTCAAAATACCCCAGCTGTGTCTCCAGAAGATATTGAAACAGCCGAAAAATTTAAGTCGGAGGCCAATGAAAGTTTTAAAAGTGAGTAAAACACTAAATAATTCTAATTACACGACAGTAATTCCTGTAAATTAGGTCTGCTGTACGTTAGAAAGTTATAATATATGAATAGTGATGTTTTTCAGGAAATGTTAATAAAATGTATAATTTCTTTAGGAAAATTAAAAAGGTGTATACCTAACCTAAAATATATTTTTCAGAACAAGACTACAATACGGCAATAGATTTGTATACAAAAGCAATTGAAAAAAAATCCAAATGTAGCAATATATTATGCTAATCGCAGTTTTGCGTATTTGAAAACGGAATGTTTTGGTTATGCCCTAACCGATGCCTCAAAATCAGTAGAGCTAGATAAAACCTATGTTAAAGGATATTATAGAAGGGCAGCGGCTCATATGTCACTGGGTAAATTCAAAGAAGCTCTTAAGGATTATGAATATGTAAGTTATTTCTTAATATGCAATATGTAATAATCAAAAACTATGATAATATTCTTAGTCTGTCGCTCTAATTATAAAATAAAAGCATTTTTATTACTGCCTTATAAATTTTTAGGTTACTAAAGTAAGGCCCAATGATAAAGATGCCAAGTTAAAGTATTCAGAATGCAATAAAGTTGTAAAGAAAATTGCCTTTGAGAAGGCAATTTCTGTTGATTTCAATAAGAAGAATATAGCAGATAGTATAAATTTAGATGCTATGAGTAAGAGAATAACTGATTTGTATGTAAATTTTATTTTAATGTAATTTAATATTGCAGCCATAGAAAATGAATATACAGGTCCAAGATTAGAGGATGGTAAAGTTACATTAAATTTTATGAAGGAATTAATGGAATTGTATAAAAAACAAGGAAAACTTCATCGAAAATATGCTTATAAGGTAGGTAATGAAAGTATGCTTTATTGATTAAATAAAATTATTATTGATTGCTTATTTATAGCAAAGAGTTACACCATAGATAGTCTGCCACTATATAAAAGTTGATCACCCTTAAATGGGAAGTTAAATGGACAGATATGTAGCACAGTTAGATGAAATATTTGAAACTGAAGCCGTTCGAAATCGTTGCTTTTATGTAATTCATATATAATCGAAGTAGGTGATAAAAAGTAACATCCACTGTAGATGCTCAAGTCTCTGAATGTTGTGTAATGACTGTTTGACAACTTGACAATTAACAGTTCGCTAATTTTTACTTTGCCTATTTTATATGTTCTATGCTTGGCTGAATAGCAGGAGTTACTTTACCGAGTTTTGCTCTATTAATGAACAGTTGTTTTCATTATTACCTTCTATTGTATCCAATATATTGCATTTAAAGTTCAATGTTATATAGTAATCTGATATATGCTTTTCACATATCGTTCATAAAATATTATTATAGTACCATCAGTCTATATCCAATATACTGCACTGAATATTTAATGTTACTTACATTTTTCATTTGCCACCATGGTTTCTTTGGAACTAAATGAATATAAGATTTAACCCAACAGCGATCTGTATATAAAGTTTTTATCATTTTCCTAAATACTTCTCATACAAGCGTAAGATCAGAGTTAAAATTGGGCAAGAACTTTCGGAAGTGGGAAAGTTGAAATATGGTGTCCCTAAAGGCAGTGTTCTATCTCTCCTATTTACGTTATTCATCAACGATGTGGAAAAGTACTTACAAATTAATGTCAATATGCAATTAGTTTTATACGCGGATGATACCACCATTGGCATATCTGCCCAGTCAGAATTTGACCTTTACTGCAATGCATAGATGGTGCTCTCTGAATTCTATACTTGGTGTAGTGTAAAAACAAGCTTGTTCTTAATCCATCTAAATCGCACTATATTATTTTCTCAAAAAGACCTAAAGTTTCTGAATTCAATCTAAAACTAAATGAATGTTATAGTATGTGTGCTGGAGACGTTAGAAAAATTTTACCTGTCAAAAAGTCAAGTGTTGATGTTTGTGACCGATGGTGCCGCGACAATGAGTTTTGTAAAACCCTTCCTTCAAAAAAATGGTTTTGGGTTGGTACATGTTACGTGCATGCTTTACATTGTGGCAGAAACTATTCGACAAGGTTTTCCAGAGGTAGATGCATTAATAGCAAGTACAAAAAAGTGTTTCTTAAATCTTCTAAACATCTTCGCCCATTTCATAGCAAGTGTCCTGGTATTCCCAAACCACTACAGCCAATTCTTACACATGGGGCAACATGGTTGAAGGCAGCGTTTTATTATGCTGAATATTTACAACAAATAAAAGCTGTGATACTACAATTCAATCCAGACGAGGCTGCAGCCATTAACGAAAGCAAGACAAAATTCGAAAATGTTTTTGTTGAAACAGCTTTAAAAACTATTCACAAGAACTATAAAGGATTACATGATGCCATACAAAACTTACAAAACAGTGTGTTGTCGTTAGCGGAGTCACTGCAAATACTGGACGAAGTAAATCAATTACTACACTCTATAGGTGACGCAAAAAAATGAGCCCATTGAAGAAAAGTTTACACCTGTGTTAAAGCAAAACACCGGTTTTACCAGATTGAGACAAATTTGTGATGGTACTGATGGTGCATCTGCATCTCCGTTAAGTAACTTCAAAGCCTATTTTAAGTATGCTTGTAATTACATCAATGGATGTACACACAGACAGAAAAAATTTTCTGTCTGAAATTTTGTGTATCGTCATAATTTGTCGAGATTCGTCCAGAAATGCAATAAAAATTTTCAAAATTTTTTTCACGTATACATAACTTCCTCCCTTTGAGGGGTGAGGAAGTAATTAACATCTAAAATGAGCTTATGGAGGCCTGTACGCTACACACCTAACCCAATTTTTGCCCATAAATCTTGTAAATATAAATTTATGCAAAAAACGACAGAAATTCCTACATTTTACAACCTCATAGCCATGTGGACAGATTATTTTAAAATTAAAATTACATTTCATAGGAACATAATTTTGTATTTGGCTGAAAATGAGGTAACTGAAAATTAGGTATTTATGAAACAAAGTGTTAATTGTAAACTAGTTTTTCCGCAGGGCAATGAAATAAAATGTAGGAAGTTCTGTCGTTTTTGCATAAATTTATATTTACAATATTTGTGGGCAAAAATTGGGTTAGGGTGTATGGTGGGTTGCAGAGCACTCTTAAATGTGTTGTTTTCGAACACCACCATGTAAATGTTTCCAATAATCTTGTCTCGCTCTGGTACCTCTGTCCACTTGAGTTCTCACTTTGGGATAGTTGGCTTAGCATTTATCAGTGATGGTAAACTTTTATGTAGGGGCTGTCTATCTAGTTGTAAATAATCTTTGCTTTTATAGTAAAAAGTTATATATAATTTATTTTCATTTCAGATTCTACTTGATATAAAGGCATACTTTATGAAGCAACCGTCACTAATAGAAGTGCCCATCAGTGATGATGAAAAATTCACAGTCTGTGGTGATATTCACGGACAATTTTATGATCTTATGAATATATTTGAACTAAATGGCCTTCCCGCCGAGACAAATCCATATTTGTTCAATGGAGATTTTGTTGATAGAGGATCCTTTTCTGTAGAATGTATATTTACACTTTTCGGGTTTAAGTTATTATATCCCAGTCACTTCTTTATGTCAAGAGGTAATGAGGGTCTTTTGTAACTATAGGTAGTAACTGTTTAAAATTTACTTGTTTATAGGTAATCATGAAAGTGCTACAATGAACCAAATGTATGGATTTGATGGAGAAGTTAAGTCCAAATATACTGCTCAAATGGCTGATTTGTTTACAGAAGTTTACAATTGGCTTCCCTTAGCCCACTGTTTAAATAAGAAAGTATTGGTAAGTCGGTTTATAAATAGTACTGTTTAAGAATAATGTAATGTCATAAAATTACCAGTAAAATAATTTTACCATAATTGCCAGTAAAGTACCTGGTCAGTAAAAAGAGTCATATTTATTAATAAAGCTTTGTGGTTATATTCAACATGTCTAAAATGTTCTTTAAATGTATGTTATGAAATGGTAATGGTAATGGTGGGGGGAGGCTGATGCCTGGCAAGTAGGCCACAGACGGGCCCTTTTTACCAACCCCCAGCTGTCCCCTCAGCCATGTGCTTCTCTTGCTCCCTCATCGAATCTTTCCGACCTTCTGATGAAGGTCAGGATGTCACTCATTGCGAGGGAGCTCATCTCCTCCCTTAGAAGCGCCTCAGAACCGAAGATACTGTGTCTCAGGCGCCCAAACGCTTCACATTGTCCCAGGAAGTGGTAAGATGTCTTCATCACTCCTGCATCTTGGACATGTAGGGTCTTCCTCAATACCTATCAATGATAGATGCCTCTTAAGTCTGCAGTGGCCTGTCAGAACACCGATTAAGAGATTCAGAGTTTTACGACTCCATCCCAGCAACCAGGCCGATCTCGATTTGTTCGGCCCCGTCACAAAATCTCGGGTTTGCCTGCAGGCCCTGTTGGTCCTCCAGTGCGTCCTCAGTGTCTCGTGGGCCCACTCATTGAGGGCCGTTGTGACTTGCCTTCTTGAAATACCTAACATAGGCTCAGGCCCGTGACAGGGTTCCTCGGCTCCGAGTCTAGCCAATTCATCAGCCTTCTCGTTGCCTGGAACTCCCATATGTCCCGGGACCCATACCAGTCTCACTTGTTTATGCCTGGTCAGCTCTTCTAGGGCATCCCCACACTCCTGGACGAGAGCTGATCTCGTCCTGGGGGAGCACACCGCCTTTAGAGCAGCCTGGCTGTCGGAGCAGATATATATTATCTGTTCCGCCCCATTCCTAACCTCAGCCCTACCTGCCACCGCTAGGATGGCGTAGGATGTTATGGAAAGAATTAGATTTATAATTTTATCAATCTATTTTACCATTTTACTGACCAGAAAAATATCGTCACTTTTGTCCCTAGAATAATGCATTTAATATTCCTATTACACCTCTTACACATGCAAACTAGTTGGTGCTACAAGTAATATTTTTTGAAGATGATAATAAATTCAAAGCATAAGGTCCATAGCCGATATCAAGTTGTAAGGGTCAAGTATTTGCGGGATCTGCTATTGATTTAAATTGGTTACAAAATGTTTATTAATTAACGAAAAATTATGGCTTTCTTCAATAATGCTTTCCCTTTAAAATCTCATTTTACAACCTAGCATTGAAGCGATACTGAATTGATGTTATCAGTGCTAATTGGATAGCGTCTATAGCACAGATATCTGGTAACTTTTACATTGTTCTCTGTGCCCCGTCTCGTCTGGGTGGGCGTTCTGTATTTACACCTACGATTTTCTCGAAAACTGCTAATCAGAAAAAAATTTTCAAATAATAATATACCACCGTCATTTATCTTTCTTTCTTCTCAATATACTTGGTATCTCTTTCGAAAGATAAAAAAGTTTGCCGCTTGCTATACTTACCCCTGCAAATTCTCACATTCTATCGACATAACCCTAGGAAAAAATTCATATTTTCTAAATTTATTAAAATTTGACCATATTAACACATTTCGTTAACAAATATAATAACACGGTAAAAATTTGAGACCCGTTCGTTGTTCCGTTAGCGAGTTAAACGAAAAAAATAATTGCTTTTGCATTTTACAATTTTTTTACATTTTTGCCTATATCAACTTACTTTTATGCTCATAACCAAACGATTTGATAAAATTTACTACTCCAATCGTATAAACATATGAGAATGAAGGCAAAAATGGCATAGGCACACTGCTTAAAATTTAAAATAAATAACTCATAATTACTGCTTGCTGAAAAAAAGGAAAAATTTTCATTTAAGCAGGAATTGATGCCACTTCGGTTAGGACACATCTTTGCAACATGCCGCTTCGCCACCACGCCAGGCTAATTCATAATCGTGAAAGAACTTTTTTAAAAGACTTATTGGAGTATTTTTGTCCCATATTATCTCCATTTTATGTATTTCCTTTTTTGCTAATGCAACCGAATTTTCTTTACATTTTTCTAAAACACCCTATTTGAATTTCGGGGGCATCACGAGTTTCCTTAAAAAATAATATATCCGAGAGGATCAAAGAAAACATTAAATTTTTCAAAATGCATACTTTGGATCATTTTAGCAGTTGAATGACACATTCTTTGTAATCGTCCGGATTTTTCTTTTTCATATAACTCCAATCTATTATTGATATGCTTGCTACAACTTTAACCGGCTGCTCTGAATTCAGATCAAAATTCCGCTCCTTGCAAAATTCCTTAAATTGATCCAATTTGAAGATCTACTCTTCGTTGTATTTCGTAAAGTGAGATTTCGGTGAGTATATTTTCTTCGCATATACAGGGTGATCTACCACGAGTGTGCCAAACTTCAGAGGCTGGTAATTTATCAAAAAATAAATGAACTTTCATTAATCAACATATGTCCTAAAACTCATAATAAGGGAGCTACAACCCCTTGAAGGGGGTTGATGAATATCAATTTTTCGATTATAAGTACAATATGGTGGTGATTAAAGAAATGAAATTTTCATGCATTACGGCCCCGATGTAGGCGCATAAAAGTACAAATTTCGTAATTAACAGCTTGCTTTATTGAGGTAGTTTTGAGGGGTAAGGGGTAGTTTTTTACCCTAAACTTTTTTTGACATCACTTCCGAAGCAAAACTTTTAAATAACATTATTTCCCATGCAATAACTCAGAAAAATGTATTTTTCAAAATTTCTGTCACACCAGCCGTTTTTGAATAATTTGCGTTGAACGGCAATAAGGTTTTTCACGTGAAATAAACAACATTTTTATTACAAAATTAAAAATCAATGTACAACACAGAAATAACGTACTTAATAGCTAAAAGAGTAACTGTTCAAAATGACCTCCTTGAGCACGAATACACGCCTCACAACGACGAATAACTGAATTATTAATTTCAGCCATGTCACCATTGTTTGTGATATAAGCTATACTATTATTGATCCTTTCCATCAAGTGCTGAATATTATTTATTTCCTCAAAATAAACTAACTGCTTCATATGCCCCTAGAAATAAAACTCTAGAAGTTTGAGATCGGGAGAGCGAAGAGGCCATAAAACAGGACCACAGTTACCAATCCAGTTATTTCCAAAATTCCGATTCAACCATTCATTCACATGTCTTATTGCCGTTCAACGCAAATTACTCAAAAACGGCTGGTGTGACAGAAATTTTGAAAAGTACTTTTTTCTGAGTCATTGCATGGGAAATAATGTTATTTAAAAGTTTTGCTTCGGAAGTGACGTCAAAAAAAGTTTGGGGTAAAAAACTACCCCTCACCCCTCAAAACTACCTCAATAAGGCAAGCTGTTAATTAGGAAATTTGTAATTTTATGCGCCTACATCGGGGCCGTAATGTATGAAAATTTCATTTTTTTAATCACCACCATATCGGACTTATAATCGAAAAATTGGTATTCATCAACCCCGTTTAAGGGGTTGTAGCTCTCTTATTATGCGTTTTAGGACATATGTTTATTAATGAAAGTCCATTTATTTTTTGATAAATTACCAGCCTCTGAAGTTTGGCACACTCGTGGTAGATCACCCTGTATTGCCAAATCGAGACATTTTCAATAAAATGTATTTGTTTTGAATTATAAACATAAATGTCAATCAAGTGTAATTATTTGAAATTTCAGTACAAGAAAAAGAATGCGTAGCTAGGGGGAAAAATATATGCAGTGTTTGGTCAGTTACATTTTCTGTTCCTTCCTTCGTAACAACTCAGCAAATGAGGGGTAGATGCAGGACTATCTTTCTGACAATTCTTAATAGGCAAAAATTGACAGAAGTGGAATTAGCTACGTTCATTTGTGTCAAATATTGCAGTTTTTGAAAAGCAGAAATGCCGTCAACACAAATAAGAAATGTTGAATTGAGACAAATTTTCACTAGTGCATCTTAGTGCTTTAAATAAACAGAACGGTAGTGTGGGATTATTTTTGTTAATGTTAAATTCTTCAAATAACGCCTTACATGTTCTTTTGAGCTTATAAGAAAACATTGTGACGTATACCAAACATAATGCTATTTGTTGTGTTGTAACGTGTCACTTTGGCACCCTTCAGTACAACAGCAGTACTTTGAACTTTTATTGCGGTATGGTCTCGAGCACCAGTTCCTGTTTTAAAGTGTATAAACACCACTTTATTCCATCAGCAGTATGATAGAAGCTAGGATAACTCAGTGAAGAAACGGAATGTCCAATGGTCGGTGTATATGGTTGTCAGCTTCGTAGAAATGGACAACTTCACTTTTACCTGCCGAAATTGTGTTTCGGTATACAACCAGATTTGTTCCTTATACCTTTACATTAAATAATTCAGATATCAACTTTACTTACTCTATTTTATTTAAGACTGGTTTCACAGAATAATATTAATATTATTCTCAGCAGGAAATGTTTTTAAATGTTTACTACAAGCAGGTACACAAGTAAATAAGCGGTGATTCAAAACAAGCTAAGTTATGGTACCTATTACTACTGTTATCTATAATAGCAAGCAGCTAGCGACTTTGTAGTGACTAGTACCTAAAACGGTATTACGGCAGACGGTCGGTGCATCAATGTCCAGGTACATGTGATTACGGTTTACAAGCGTGACACTACAGCAGAATGTCAACCCAGTGACAGGTGATTGATGATACGTACTAGTCGCGGATGTGCTATATCTTTAGATTTACCCCCTTCGTCTTTTCTTATGGCCCATTGGATCTCGCATTAACTCGAACCCCGGGCACTTCGTCAGATTCCACTCAAATATACTAGATACTGGAAACTCACTTATTTATTTATTTATTTATTTAAAAGTATTCAACAGGCAATAGCCCTATTACAGAATACAAAAGCTACAATAATTGAACATAATTTAGAGTATATAGTTTGAATGAATCAATATTATACATATAGATGTACATATCGATTATGCCTTACATTGTAATTAATTAGTGTTGTAAAATCTCAGGTAGGCCCCCATAAATCTCCCAGAACCTCGTAAACTTTACTACTATGTAGTTTTAAAATCTCCGAATCTCCAGGAAATTCACGGAAACCCTCCGGAAACTCAACAACATTATAATAAATCGTTTAGTACATTTTTTAAAGCATTTAAAGAAATGGCAAATATATCACAATTATTTTGAATTGAATTAAATATACTACATATATTATATAAAGGAGAGTTTAATTGATAATTTGTATTTGCACGTTTTAAAAAAAAATTTCTAAATGTTCTTGTAGGATGAACAGGCACATTCAGATAGAATAATGATAGGAATGTGGAATCATCTATTTTACCATGCATTAATTTATGTAAATAAATAATAAAGTTAACTTTCCTCCGTTTCTCAAGTGTATGAAGACCATATCTTTCTAAAAGTTCAGTTTTGGGTGTAGTTACATTATAGATACCAGTTTCCTTAAAATACAAGAATCTTAAGACCCTGTTTTGTATTTTCTCTATATCATAAATATGATTCTGATAAAAAGGATTCCACATCATAGCACAGTACTCCAATTGAGTTCTCACAAGAGTTATGTAAAGCAGTTTTATACATGATATATTTGTAAACTTTTTGGTGTTACATACAATAAAACCATACATTTTAGTAGCTTTGCTTGTAATGAATAAGATATGATTATTAAAATTAAGTTTAGAGTCAAACGTAACACCCAAGTCCCTCATGGTTTCGACCCTAGTCAGTGTTGTTCCATTCATATTATAGTCATATATAAGAGGATCAATTTTTCGAGAAAAAATACATTATATGACATTTATCTATGTTGAAAAATAGTTTATTTTTAGAAGACCAATTATGAATTTCATTTATATCATTTTGAAGTTCAAGACAGTCGGCAATTTTTCCAATTCTGGCATAAATTTTTAGATCATCTGCAAAGGGTAAATATTTCGACGATTGTATTATTTCAGTTAAACTATTGATGTACATAAGGAACAACAAAGGCCCAAGGTTGGAACCCTGCGGGACTCAGATATAGCATAAAAATATTCTGAGGAAAATCCATTTACATATACTTTTTTGTTTTCGATTTTGTAAATATGATTCAATAAGTTTTAGAAAATTATCATGAAAACCAAATTCATTTTTAAGTTTACAGATGAGAAGACTATGTGGTACTGCGTCGAAAGCTTTTTTGAAAGTCAGTGTAGACAACATCTACCTGACTTCTGTCATTTAGGGCATCTGATATAAACTGAGTGACGTTAATTAGATTACTAGAAGTAGATCTATTTCTCATGAAACCATGCTGATAGACTGATATTTGATTATTTACCGAGCTATAAATGACTTGGTACAATACATACTCATATAATTTAGCAAGGACTGAAAGTATGGAAATTGGCCTAAAATTAACATTATTTTTATCTCCTTTCTTATATACAGGGCATATTCTAACTTCTTTCCAAATGTCAGGAAATGTGTTAGTTTTTAAACTCAAATTAAATAAATATTTCAGTGGATAAATGAAGAAGTCAATACAGCCCTTTATAATGTAAGACGGCAGTTTATCAGGTCCCACAGATTTATTTACCTTTAATTTCTTCACAGCATCACGTATGTCTTTATCTGTTACAGCTATTACATTTATCTGCTATATAAATGGATTCATTTCTATGTGTGAATCATCACTGTTTAAATTAACATTGTAAACACTATTAAAATGTGAGGCATATGCATTCGCAATTCCTTCTCCATTCTTGTATTCAATGCCGTCTAGATACATAACACTTGGTATTGATACAGATCCTTTTTTATTGTTTATGTATTGCCAGAATGTTTTAGGATCATCCCTAATGTCATGTTGTATTTTATTTAAGTAGTCTTTGTATGAGTTATCGATATCAATTTTTAACTTACTTCTTAAATTAATATATTCATTTTTAAGCTCGATAGACCCCGTTGCTTGATATCTTTTGCGAATTTTATCCTTATTTTTTAAGTCTTTAATAATTTGTCTGTTGAACCATGCAGGATATTTTTTGCATTTTCTAACTTTTTGTACACAAATTTTAAAGACATTATAAATAATTTCATAAAAATACTCAACTGCTGCATTGACATCAGTGATGTTTTCCAATCCAGACCAATTAGTATCCACAAATAATCTATACATGAGATTAAAGTTCGCTTTTTTAAAGTTATAATAGTTCTCAGTTACTGAGGGTAATTGTTTGAGCTTATGATTTTGTACGTTTACTTCAATGTACAAAGTTGGATGATGTGCATCCTCATTTACTAAACTAAATGTGCCTCGACTAACCCTACAATTTAAATTTGATATAACAAGATCTAATAAATGTTCAAAATTGTTTAATATTTGATTGTGTTGTAGGCAATCAAAAAAGTTTAAAAAATTAATCAATTCTCTTACATATGTATCTATTAAGTCATTTCTATAGTATTTAATTAAATTTGTGGTATTGAAATCCCCTAAAATCACATAATTGTTCTTATATAAAAATGGTAAATTTTCCAAAAAACTGTAAAGATTTTCTACAGTAGCAATTGTACCTTGAGGATCTATATACAGTACAAATACAAAAATATGATTAAACTCACTCTCAGTAACTTTTATGCACAATATGTCTATAAATTGATCCCTAAAATCCAAAGCTATTTCATGGCATTTATAACTATTCTTTACACCTAGTAGTACTCCTCCACCTCTAGACTTCATACTAGTTTCAAAACATCTATCTTTTCGGAAGATCAGAAATTCTTCTGGAAATATCTCATTATCATAGACACCATCTTTTAGCCAACTTTCGGTTATAGCTACGTCATATTCTTCCATAGTAGCACAAATGCTATTGAAAAATAAATCCAATTTTAAGTTTAATCCTCTAACATTTTGGTAAATAATTGCCAAATTTCTTTCTTTTAATTTATATCCTTTTACATTAAGGGGATCTGTGATTTTTTTAAATAATTGCTATTCGTTGTGTAATGTATAATCAACATTGATTTTGAGTTGTTTAATTAATGTTGTGTATGTTGGGCAATTAATATCAAAACTGGAATGTTTTGTATTTAGTTGAAGATTGAACTTGGTATTGGAAACTTGACAGTTAATACACTTAAGGGTAGAGCTTTCAGGGCAGTCTTTAGTTTTATGTTCACTACTACTACATTTACCACAAATTTCTATATTTGGGCAATCATTGAAAGTATGCTTATATTGATTACATTTAAAACATCTTAACAATGAGACATATTCATATACTGAGCACAATTTATAGCCAACACACAATTTACCGTTAGCCTTTTGCATTATATTATTATATGTATTGGGATCGCATTCTATAATTGAAAAATAAGTGCTTCTCATTTTTTTTAAAAACTTTCACTACTAAATTACTATCTTCAGGGATGATGGATTTGTTTTGCTTATGAATAGCTGCAATTAATGTTTCACTGGTGCAATCAAAGTCTATGCCAACTATTTTTATGTTTGGTCTCTTTTTGTTTGGAATACGTGTTGTATAAGTAGTACCCAAGTTTTCTTCTATACTGGTTTTAATTTTAGTAGCTTCACTTCTATCATGGCACTTAATTAGTAATGTTCCATCTTTTCTTTGCCGCATACCTGTTATGCTTACTCCAAGTTCAGTAGGGTTCACCGACTCCTTCACTTCTTGCCTTGTTTTGGCTGCATCATTCCGTATTTTTGGTTTCACAATGACTACGCTTTCTTTCACGGCTCTAGAGTAACTTTTACTTGGGCCTGGTTGCTCATTTATGTCCTTTGCTGTTACTGCTTCAGGTCTATTTTTTACTATATCTGAGTAAGCTCGCCTGAATGATTCAGGAGTTGGCATATCATTCTTTATCTGATCTATACTTTTCTGTATTTCCTCCATTATGCTAAATACTAGTGGTGGCATTTTTTCATAGACTGCACACATATATCACATAGAAACCATAGAGACCTTTTCTGTAAAGGCATACATTTAAGTTCTGAGGCTGTTAGATCAGCACATAATTTATGTATTGATCTTAGACATACATCACATTTTAAATAGTCTTCTTGTTTGCCAACTGGCTTTTTACATTTTTCACAATTATATTCTGGCCCATCCATTTCAATATCCAAATAACCAAAGTCCAGTACTGTGTTAGCATAAGTAGATTCTTAACACTTTTTATTGTTATTTTTGTCCTTTTTTTTTTTTGTACAAAAAGAATTGCAAGAAACTGCTTAGTGAGTAAAAGTATTTAGTTTAAATAATTAGTACTTAATTATTTCAGTACTAATGTTTATATAATGTACTCTCTTCAAAAGCCTGTACTTCAAGCTATGATTTGGTACCAAACACTACTATTAAATTCACTTTATTTCACTTTAAATTCCTCTTTAACTGGGAGACAAACCAATGCACACCTTACCACTTAGAAAAGACTTTAATTATGCCTTTAATTGTGCCTTTTATGTTTTGTTCGTGAAGTCCCTTTCCAAATATTCTAGGGATCGGGGGCTTCACTATGACACTGGGATCGGATTCTACTCAAATATGCTAGATACTAGAATCCCATCGATGCTTAATTTATAACCAACAACCTACCTATATGGCACGTTTGATTAAGTTTTATTAACTCGGATTGAAAGGCAAACTGTTCCTTAAATTGACTAAGCGAGAGATATGCGTGAATTGGTGTGAAGTTAACAGACGGCAGCTAAAATACAAGTGACGGTTAGAGGTTATCACATTAACTTCAAGCGTACTTACAAATTATCTTTACTAAAATCGAGTGTTGGACGGAGTGAATAGTGCATTACACGGGACACTTGATCAGGTTCCACTCAAATATGCTAGATACCGGAATCTCACTCGTGGTTCTTCACGTGTAACACTGTGAACGGATTCTACTCAAATATGCTAGATACTAAAACCACATTGGTGCATAAATATATAATCATCAAATATTAACAACCGAGTAGTCCCGATGCTCAATTCTGAATAGATAGCCCGTGGTTTACTTAATGATTCCCTAATTTCCCTGAATATCTCCAGCAGATCGGATTAGCAGGCATTCGGATACAAATGATAAATGCAAATGAAGCAGTAAAATGGTACAAACAGTAAATGCAAATAAAACAGTAAAATGGTACAAACGATAAATGCAAATGAAACAGTAAAACGGTCAAAGTGATTTTTACCACTACCTGGGAGCTGCTTATGAAGTAGGCTATAGCTCCGGGAATCTTTTTTATTGCGAAAAAGCCCCTGGCGAGGTTGCGCTTCAAATTTTTTATGTTTGATAATTTGTAAAAAGTGAGTCGGGCGCAAAACGCCGCCTCAGAGCTTTCTGCAATATTTTTCCCAAAGCCCAAGTCTTAACTTTCGGGGATGTCTATTGCTCAGGGTCGATTTTTTCTTTGTTAGTTGGTATTCCGAGCTTCGCTCGAGAATGAGACTCTTTGTGTAGCGATGGCGTTACCTATGTGGCGCTAACCGCTTATGGCTAGGCCCCTGGTGCGAATCCCACGACGAAGGTAGGTCCCTTGGTGGAAATTCGGGGTAAGAGTGGAGGACGTAGAAATGTTCGTAGAAAGATGCACTTAACGTTTTTAGTTTGTATATGTGGGTCCGAGTGGCTAAGGATGGGAAAAGGTATAAAAACACACCAAGTTTATTTCCTCCCAAGATGGAGGGATAGCATAATCGAATTCTTTTTGTAAGTTTTTGTTTATCTGTAAGAGATATGGGGTGAGCCACTCGGGTAAACCACGTTTGAGAGGTTACACAATGCACAAATGTTGAAAAAAGTCAATAATGTCAATAAAGTTTTTATCAAAGTTCACTTTTATGTAAGGCAGTCTTTTTAGGCACAAAAGTTTATTTGTGAAAGAATTTACTTTAAATTGTCAAAGTTAAAAGTTCAAATTAAAATGACCACTTGAAAACAAATTTAACTCGAGTTTCAAAATTTGTCAAAGTGTGTATGCTAACTGGAATTCGTAAAAATGGTTAATTCAAAAAATCTGCTCAGTTAAAATTTTATAACAGACAAATTTTCAAACCGGAGAATGAGTGAATGGAATTTACTTGCTACTGGAAGTTACTGAAAAAAAATTTTACTGAAAAAATTTTAATGTCCTGAAAATTTTTTAAATTAATCAAATGCCTTGAAAATTTATAATTTTTAATATTAACAGTTCTAGAATGTTTATAAACTGAACAATAATCTGCTAAAATAATCTGCCTGCCTAAGTATTGATGTACCTAGCTGAAAAAATAAGTTTATACAGTTTTTGGCTCTTGAGCTTTGTCAGAAGCGAAGATAATCAGCAAAAGTCCTTGGAAAGTCTCTGGAAACGTTGAATGCTAGTTTCCCTATCAGTGAAATTGTCTCTTACCCCTCCAGCGTCGGAAGGTCTTGTAGGAACTTTGTTATTAGCGAAATTATGATTAATAATTGTTATTCCCGTCGCGGTAGAATTTCTTTTACTTTTTCGCAACGAAAACACAGGCAACTTTGAAACTTTTTTGAACGTATTTCGAGGTTTACGTCGTTTCGCGGTCGTCCGAATGTGTAGTGAAATCTCGCACTTGAGAAATCTTGTAGAATTTGCGTTGGCTGGCTGTGTGGGACGTGCTATTAATGCCAAAAGAATTGAAAAATTCTGATTGGTTAAAGTTGAGGTGGTATAAAGGTTTGGACCTGAATACAGTGTGATGATTGGTTCGTTGCTTTGTATGTGATCTAGCCAGACTACTTTTTTATAAATTAAAAATCGGTTTTGCCAGAGTAATACGGGTCTGGCGGAAGTCTGAGCGCCGTTTTCTGTCCGAGCGCTCGAGCAAAGTGGGCCCCGTATGACCTAGCTCAACCCATACCAATAATCCTTTCCCGCGCTTTTTTAGAAACTGTGGTTAACTGTTATCCTGCATGTGTTTGGACCTTTGGACAGCTTGGATTCTACTGAACATTTTTGTTTTTGGTTGATTAAAATCGGATAATTAATAAGGAAGTTACAGTGTGTTATTCGTTAATTTGTATGAAAATCTAATATGAACTGCAATAAAAGTTAAATAATTTATTTATTTTTAATGTTCTGATTAATTTCTCTGGCTTGAAATGATCTATTTAATTAAATCTTTTAATGGTTTTTTTAGTTTAATGTTTTAAGTTGATTTTGATAAGTAAAATCCTCGCCTAAGTCCAAGAGGTGAGGTGCGGTGGTGAATGCGGTTTTAGTATACATGGTCTATTGAAAGTGCTGAGGGCCTGCGGCATGATAATGAACCGGTCGTTCTGACTGCAATGTAAATTTAGTCTAAAAAATTAGCTAAAATTTTGTGTAAAGATTTTCGAAAAATATCCATCACGGTCTGAGTTATAGAATTTTGAAAAATTAAAATTTGGAAAGTGCAATGAAATTTGACTTTGTTTTAAAATAGGTTTGTTTACATCTGCCAATATGGGTCACTGAAAATTAGTCTATTTTCAGGCGAACTGAAAATTTCCTGAAAAAATATTTTAATTTTGAAAAAATTAATTTTTCCGTAGGGTTTCTTTGTAAAATTGCCAGTGTTTTCGGAGCTATAAGTGTGTATTATGCAAAAATGAATTCTTTTTGGAAAAATTTTAATGTCTTACGCATCGGCTGTGAATGCTCGTGTCCTACAACACTTACTGGTCGAACTGCACCCTGCGAACTCTCACTTGAGAAGTGATTCTTTCAAGCCATGTTAGCAGTTTTCTTCCCAACGGATGATGAGAAAATCACGGTACTCCCTGCGCGAGGAACGGAATTGCGGTCGATGTGGAGGGGCAAAAATTCTTTAAGCAAGCTTAGCGAAATAATCAAGATAATTATATTAACTAAATTTCTAATATTAAGCTTGGCTCTCAAATGGATTACCTTAAACTAAAAGTCTTTCTTCTTACTTGGCTTACATAAACACAATAATAAAACAACTAATTATACCCTGGAAAAAAAGAAACCGGACTGAAACAATTACCGTGAAAACTAATAATTGTTCTTTCAAGTATTTGACATAAAATAAATTAACCCTTTGTTCAAAGCGATTTTTGAAATACACATACAAGTTATAGGATACAGGGTATATTAAAGTGAGAAAGCGACCCAATTAGGTCTCATAACAGAAAACAATCTATGGAAAAATCACTTCGTTACACCATAATATAGTGAAAAACTTTTACTACTTTCATTCTATAAAATAAAATGAAGATTGTATCAAACCAGTGTTATTCAGTGTCGCATTGCAGTAATTTCATTTAAAAAAAGTGTCACTGTATTTTCTAATAAAATAAAGCATCAGCACTGGGAAAACGTTTTATAAATAAAAAACTAATCTGAGTGTATAGAACATTTTTTATTATAGGACTTCATGCAAAGAAAAAACTGAATTTATTTATATAAATATACTTTTAGGTTACATTAAAATTTTCCAGTTCATTTTAACAACAAAATTAAGGTTGAAAAAAGTATTTATGCTTCCTCAAAACATATCAGTTACTACCTAATGGGAACACATTGTTGTTTATACGTTAATGTAACATTAATTGACGTTACGCAAAGTTAATTAACGTTATATAAACGTTTAGGCAACGGTGTTCCCATTTGGTGGAGATCTAAAAGAAAGTGGAATATACCGATCACAAACAAAATGGCTATTTAGTAGGCGGTGAAAAAAGGCCGGCTCATATTATTAAGAATGGAAAAATCTAAAATATTTCGTTAGAATATTTCAAATTTACGCGTTGTTCCGCTCAATTAATTGGCGCCACAAGCAACGCAAAACGTCACTGTACTATAGTTTTCTCACTTCTTTAATTTTGATGTTCTGTGACAAACTGTACTACAAAATGGGTGTATTACGAATTGCCTTGTAACTGTAACACTACAAACTGGTTATTATACTAGCTGTAAATTGACAACTGCTGAATTATTTTTCAAATAATTAGAATTAAATCATTTTTATTCAACACTAGCTCTATAAGAGCGGCTGCGCCGGGGGTGTCCCTTTAAAAATAAAATTAAAAGGACCATGTAAAAAAATGTACTGAATAATTCCAAATATCTGATATTGTTTTGTTGATCATGATCATTTCAGAAGTTAAGATATGTAGTAGTAGTAGTAGCTACTTATTTTACTAGGCAAGTAGGCCACAATGGGCCCTTTTTACCTAGGGACCTACAGTTTAGCGTGGACTCCGAACCACGGTCCTCGACTGTCAACTAACCCACCGCCTGGGCCTGCCCGCCTGCACCGCTAGCAGAGTGGCAAACCTCCTGGGTAGGTCTCTTCGATCTTCCACCCGGGCTCGCCACTCTGCCTGCATCAGGATAGCGGCCTTCCCGGGATTGTCTGTTGACAGCCTACCGACTGTTAGACGAGCTATCGTTCATCCATCCAATTGCCGGACTCGATCAGTGCTGCTTAACTTCACTGATCGAATATCGGAAATTAAACGGATGTCCATACCTCATCCCCCTAAGTTAAGATATACTATAGTTAGTAACCTTTCAATTTTATTCGTATTATAAGTAATTGGTGAATTTAATGGTTCCAGTTGGTTACAAGTTTTTTTTATGCAAGAATTATTGCAAGTTTTTTTTTTTTAAATAATTGATTTCTGTTCATTGTGTTATGTAAAGAAATTAAATGAAGATATACTTAGTGATATAAAAGGCTCATGCACATATTTTTGGGGAATGTTTTCAGAGCATGAACCAGAATAAATGAGCATTAACAAAAAAAAAACGATAATACATATGTTTTGGATTAGAAAATATATCAAATTTCTGAATATATTCTAAAACTTCTCAAATTTCTCACATATCAGCATAAACAGTTCTGTTCTCACAATTACTCTTTTTATGTTATAGAAATCAAGATTGAAGGAATAAATCAGTGACGAAAAAAATACGTCACATTAGTTTGATAGTTTACACCAAGTTTTCCTTTTAAAATTATATTATACCTCAATGGACAATAACATGTTTTTAGCTTAGTATTTTTTGTCATGATCTAAAATCAGTACTTGCATGATGTTCATTTCGACAAAAAATATTTCTCATTTAAAATATTGGTCTCCGCACTTTTCTTGATCATGTGCTGCCCCCGGTGGCCAGGTAAAGTGACTTCACATTTAAAGTCTGTCATAGTATTGGTATGAAAGTTATATTGGTATTACATTTAAAATAAATCATTCAGTTCATAAGAAGCAAATTATTGATCACAATTTTAACATAATTTTTGTACAACCTTTCAAGTTTTACATCCCAAATTAAATAAACTGTTTTAATTTTAAGTAGATACCTCTCATTTCAGGTAATGCATGGTGGTCTATTTACTCGTGACGATGTTACCTTAGAAGAAATTAAGAAAATCGAAAGAAATAGACAACCACCTGAAGATGGACCAATGTGCGAGTTACTTTGGTCAGATCCTCAACCTCAACCTGGCCGGGCACCTAGTAAAAGAGGTGTTGGTTGCCAGTTTGGTCCAGATGTTACCAAGAAATTCCTTGAACTGAACAAATTAGATTATGTTATTAGAAGTCATGAAGTGAAAAATGACGGCTATGAAGTTGCTCACGATGGAAAATGTATTACTGTATTTTCAGCTCCCAACTATTGGTAATATTTTTTAAATTATTAAATATATAAAATTCGATTATTTTCTGTAACTTAAAACTTATGCAGAGTTAAAAATAACAAGGAAAATATCAACCTTGACGAATCTGACTGAATATGATTTCACAACGGGAGACGGCTATCTCAAATGGCTTATTTTGCAATTAATTATAGCACACACTCCAGGAAAATAATCCCATTTTGAAAAGTTTGACTCCGCTTAATGGTCACTATTGTTAGTTTATCTTTTTTTTATATAAATATAAAAGCTTAATTGTTCCAGTAAACGGGTAGTATAAGACAAATTGTGGTTTCAGTCCAGAGCCTTAAGTTTTTTTTTTGTTTTTAAAATATTTTAAATATTTATTTGTTCATTTTTTTCAGTGATACTATGGGTAATAAAGGCGCATTTATCAACTTAAAAGGGAAAGATATGATACCAAAGTACACAACATATGAAGCAGTGGTATGTATTTACACATTTTATTCTAAATTTAAATAAATTATATTTTTAATTTGATATTATTTGTAAAAAGGGTGAGGCAATACTCGGATCCACGAATTTCTCCATTTTTTTTTTTTAAATGGAACACCCTATATTTTGTATCAGCATTATAAAGGTTTTTTATTGTTCTTTAAGTTTTATTAAGCATTCCCTATACCAAAATTTGCAATTTTCTGAAATGTTACAAGTTTTATTAGGAAAAATTGCATTTCATTAAACTTATTCCAAATTACCACGTTGGCTATGGAGAAAATCAATTTTTTTCGTCTGTTTAACTAGTATAGAAATAAAAAAAATACCAAAATATATTAATTTAAAATTTAATGAAAAACGGTACCTACCTACATTAGAAAATATTTTCATTTTATTTATTTATTCTGACAATTAAAAACGTCTCTTAAATAAGAACATACATGATTAACATTTTGATTAAAAATTATAACTGTTCAAAATGACCTGCTGTATCTTTCTAAGCGTATTAAGAGTTCTGTCTTCAAAGCACATAATCACTATGTGCGTAAATTATGATAAAAACACTGTACCGGGATGTGGACCTTACCACCCAGCTAGCGTCTCGGCTATTGGTCAATGTTACGTACTATTAGTTCTAAGTTTTATTCAGGGTTGGATTCAAGTTTATGGTGATTTATTGTGAATTTGCCAATATCGTGAGAGAATTATTATTTATTTTGTGTGGTGTATACATACTATTTTGTAAATTAATTAAGTGAGAACATGGATTATAAATGAGAAAAAAAAGGCCTAGACAGAGAATAAGTGTTCCTAAAAAAATGGGTTTTGCAGTGACGAAGAATAAATATAATAAATTGTGACAACAATTTAGAAAGCGGTTGAGTTAATTCAATTTAATGTTCATAATTAGGGCTTGTATCACTTGACTAACATTACAAGGCATAGATATGTGCGAGGCGCTAAAATTTATTGCACCATAATTCACAAAACCTGAACTACAAAATACAACAATTTTCTGAAAATTACTTTTTTGCAATAGCATACCAATGTAAACACTAATACAAACGTTATGCGAATGACAGTCCCCATTCTAAACAACCCTGGCTTTTGCGCGCTCCTTGTTCGTGGATTGAAGCTGGGACTCCATTTATCACAGTTATCTTGAAAGATTCATTTTAGAACTTACAATCAAATAAATAATTATCCAGAAAAACGTTTTAAAAAATATGAACAGTTAATAAATTACAACCTTTCAGACAACTAAATAAAGCAATATATATATTATCTGTCACTCTTGATAACTCAATATTTGATATTTCCGAAATCTTTTTCCAGAGAGTGTTTACATTCTTTGTAATAAATAATTTTACCAAAATTGAAATATCTTGAAAAATAACTGAATGAATATGAAGTCACATTTTTGACAACTCCGAAATTTTAAAATAAGAAATTATAAAAAAAAAAGGCAGTGTATGAAAAAAGCTGTATTTTATTGATAACTAACATTTTATTTAGGTAGGTTGCTCATTTTCCCAGACAAAGCGGATTAAAAACTGGTATGGTCAAAATGTTCTTAAAAAAGTGGGACATTTTTAATTAGCAAATCCTCAAAACTAGTCAACGTAAGTTATTCAAATTTCATTGAGGTGTGTTCAGTCTACTTTTATTTATAGAATTTTATAATAAATTTGTGCTTAGGATAAGAATAACCTTTTCTTTTTATTTTTTTTTTGCCCAAACGCAATGTGGAATGTCTTCCATTGGCCTCCGATATCACACAGGAGGAACACCACTGAATTACCTAGACACTCTTCACATCCCGCAAGGTTAATGACTAGATTTTGGAATCGTGTGCCCTAAATAGACAAAGGACAATTATTTTTAGTTTTTTTTTTTTTTGATAAAAATGCAGGGTGGGACAATAGTGTGTCTGACTTCGATATGTCGAGTTCTATGATAGCTAGAAACTTGATTTAAAAACATAAACTAGACAAAAAAAGTCTATAACCGGAAATTTTCAACTATATTTGGTGAGCCAAGACGATTCTACAGGGTCAACTAAATTTTTTTAAAATGGAATGCCATGTATTATTATTGACTCTCTCCCAAGCACTTGGATGTAAGGATTTTTTTTGTTGAAATTATGCCATTTATTGTGTATTTTAAAAAAATCACTACAGTTATCAGACATCTGTGTGATTACACTCAGCCAATTTCACTCCTTAAAAGTATACAGGGTGGCAAAAAAATAATTATTAAATTTACAACTATTTGAACTGAATTTTCTCAATTTTTTAAATGGAGCACCTTTTGGACGATGTGATGTAAAATTGAAAAACGAAAAATTTTTCTAAGTACATCCCTATGGCTATTTGTAACCATTTTCGATTTATTGAACAATAACTGCAAAATTCAGTAATAAAAAATTAAAAATGTATATTTTTTTTTAATTCAAGAGAAGATATTATAAAAAGTGTTCCACATGTTGCCTATTTTGATTGACACACATTTCTGTGTCTTTGGAATGAGGTTTCTACTATTCATAAAATTGCCGGAGTGATACTTCTAAAAGCATTTATTATCCTTTCCTTCAAATTTTGGATTGTTGTTGGTGTGATGTTATTATGGGCATCATGTAACACACTTAGTATAATTCCTTATCTTGAATAATTTGAAAAAAAACCCTTATTTTTTATTTTTATTGCTAAATTTTGCAGTTATTGTTCAATAAATTGAAAATGGTTACAAATAGCCATAGGAATGTATGGACAAAAAAATGTTCGTTTTTCAATCCTGCATCACATCGTCCAAAAATATGTTCCATTTGAAAAAATTGAGAAAATTAGTTCAAAAAGCTGTAATTTTAAAAATCCTTTTTGGCCACCCTGTGTACTTTTAGGAAGTGAAAATGGCTAAGTGTCATCACACAGATGTTTCATAACTGGTATTAACAAATTTTTTCTTAAAATCAATAGTTGTTATTGTAGTGATATTTTTAATATACGTGTAAATGGTATGATTTTGACAAACAAAAATCATTACATTCAAGTGGTTTGGAGAAAGTCAATAATAATACAGGGGTGAAAGGAGGCCACAAAGAAGTTTCAAAAAATGTTCTGATATACATGGCATTTCATTTTAAAAAATGTTACTTGACCTTAGAGAATCATCTTGGCTCACCCTGTATATTCGAAAACAATTTCCAGTTATAGACTTTTTTTGTCTAGTTTACTTGTTTTTACATCAAGTTTCTAGCTATCATAGAACTCGAGATTTTGAAGTCGGATACACTATTGCTCCACCCTGTATAGTAAAAAATTAAAAGTACTAGTTCGATGTTAATTTTTAATAAATGAGTGTATTTTCCTGTCACTAAGAACAGTATAATCGCAAAGGTACAGGGTACGGCACATGAAATATGCCCCTCCCCATTTTATTGTTCATTCTAAAAATATTTTATAGCTATATTACGAGATCTTATGATGGAATTTGGTAAGTTTATTTTAAATTTGAGCTCAAATATAAAATTTAACTAAAAATGCACAGGTTAATTAAACATGTTTTTTAAGTAAAATACACACCCTATATATTTTTTGATAAATTGACAGAGCTCATTGAGGTGATTTTAAAAATATATAACTGTAATAAATTTGCTTCAAAAATAAGGCAGATAGCAACTTAAAAAAGAATGGACAAATTTGATAATAATTCAAGCGAGATTACTATCATTTAATTTCTCAAATAACAGTTTCTATAGAGAATAATGAAATTACAAATAAAATGAAAATAAAATTAAATAAAAAATAAAGGAAATATATAATAATTATAAAATTTAATGATTCTTTTAGTAGTACTTTATTTATGAGGCAAATATATTACAGCTATATATTTTTGAAATCGTCAAATTATCGAAAAATGCACAGTGTAAAATTTAAAGAAAACATATATTTTTGATTAATCTATATTTTTGCTTAAATTATAAATTTGAGTTTAGATTTAAAATCTAAAAAAAAAAAATCCATAAAAACCACAGAGAAATATTTTTTAGAAGTAACGACAGAAATGAGAAGAACATTTTATGTGACTTACCCTGTACATACAAAATAAAATATAATAAATTATGTTTACGATGACGTTTTTCCTTTTTTATTGAATATTGTTGCATTAAGTACTCCTAGTGCGAATGGCACTAGGAGTACCGTCTGCGATCTTCACATTAATATTTTGGAATACATTTCTTATTTTAGTTTTCATATCATCTGTTGTAGTAGGAGGTACTTTGTACACCTCATTTTTCACATAACCCCACAAGAAGTCAATCTTTGTCAGGTCGGGCGATCAAGCTGGCCAATTAAATAGTCCTCTGCATATCCATCTTTTTGGAAATTGATTGTTGAGATGGTTGTGTATTAAAGCAGTGTGGTGAACTGGAGCCCCATCATGCAAAAACCACATTTGATTGTGAATAATACGAGGTATATGTTGGAGTACTTGGGGTAAATGATTCTGAAGAAAGTCTAAATCGACTAAGCCATTAACACGCCCTTTAAAAAAATGTGGCCCGAGTACATAATTCCATATAATGCCACCCCAAACGTGACCATCTAGTTTGACTGTGGATCCTTATATGATGTGGGTTGTCCTTAGCATAGTAATGAAAATTATGCCGATTTATACATCCATTCCTATGAAATGTGGCTTCATCTCCAAACAATACTAAATTACAAAAATGTCTTTCATTAATTTTCTCCTGCGCCCATTCACAAATTTGGATTCACCTTTCAAAATCTTGGCCAATCAATTCTTGATGCAATTGGATATGTTATGGGTGCATTATATTCTTTGATAAAATCCTTTGATCCGAACCTCGGCTTCTGCCAATTTGTCTTGCTATATTTCTTGAACTACTATAAGAATCTTCAGTTACACTTAGGAGGACTTGTAACTCGATTTCCTCTGTTAAAACAGTTTTTTTTACATTGATTTTTCTCAAACAAGATAGTTCGTGTATGCTGGAACCTATCCAATACTTTCTCAGATGCCCTCTTGTTTGGCTGTCTCCGTTCGGGGAATTTCTGTTTGTAGATTCGGGTAGCAAGTAAACCATTTTTATCGCTCTCACCTAGTATAAAAATTATATCATTTCTTCTGGTGAGAAATTCATAATGTTGGTGATATAAATCTAATTTTATCAGAAATAAGTAACACTCAATTGTAATGCAGCAAATAGTCAATGTTAATTTTGAATTGTTTGTTTATGTCAGAATCACAGCCTCTCGTATAATAATTTAATATCAAATTATCAGTTTAATGAAATGCAGTTTTTTCTAATAAAACTCGTAATATCTTAGAAAATTGTAAATTTCGGTATAGAGAATGCTTAATAAAACTTAAAAAACAATAAAAAAAACCTTTATAATGCTGATATAAAATATAGGGTGTTCCATTTAAAAAAATTGAGAAATTCATGATCCGAGTACTGCCTCACCATCATAATATCAAATTAAGATTTATTTCGACCAAATTAGACCATACAGTACAATTTTTCATAATGACAAAATAATGTAATTTCTTATCTTCAAAAAGATACATTTCATAACGATTTTAACAAAAAAATCTGTATCTTTTGAAATAAAAGTAAAAGCCTATATTGGAAAACTCATAAAAATTAGCTGAATCCAAATATGTAAATATATAGGGTGTTCCATTTAAAAAAATGTATGTTTGGTTCGTCGTGAAATTATGTGACACCGTGTATTCCTAATAATTTTAGAAGGTAACAATTAAAGGTGCCTACATTTTTGGTTAACAATATTTTTTTCTGTTCCTTCTAATAAAGGAAATATTGGACTTTGTCATACTAATGGGCCACTCTATAATATAACATCCATGTAATTACTAAGGTCTGTGAGTAAATAGTAGATGACGTAAAAACCAGGACACTGCGCTTACATACACATGAAGATAATATGATATATGGTGTATTACCTTTTAGTTGGCGATTTTGTAGGGTCCAAATCAACAGGAGCAATAAATATTTCACTGAACACAAAAGTGCAAAAGTCCCAGTCACTGGACAAAAAACAAAAGTTTAAAATAATTCTTTAAAAGATTGAATAGATGTTAAAACTGAAATATAATCTGACAAAACCAATATGCCCTTATAACTCGTGAAGGGATTAGACATTGAAAAAATAAATGAAAAAACAACCCACATATGCCCTGTCGACTTTGGCAGCCTACTACTGTCTTATACAAAAGTCTGTCACTTTGGATGAAAAACAAAAAGTTTTGAAAAAAACGATCGAATAAATTTTTGTTGGCTGGCAACAGGCGCTTTAATTACTAGTTACGTTTCTGCTGTAAAAACATTTGATTGGTCCCTTGTTAAGGGCCACTTAGCAGTAGGAGTGTTTCAACCCCGTACCTGATGTCCTTCTAGTTCCTAAGTTTTTGTTTATAAATAGAATACCTTCCAGTCCTCTTCAAGTGAGTGTTTATAATAAATTGACTTTATCAACTTTGGATATTATGGAATTCGCTAAAAAAATTACAAGGTAAAATTATTGTGTCATACATGCATAAACATATTTACGCACTGACACATGATCTACAACCAATTCTGGTTATGACATCATCAATACCTAAATTCCGATCTACTGATAACTGAAAAATTAACTGGCGCAGATCGAATGCAACGCGTAAAGCATTAACTATTGCATATCGAGGTAAAGTAGTTGTACACTCAAGGTTCCTTATACCAAATAAAATTCTCGAAAAATGACTGAATGTACATTCACTTCTCGAACAGCTGGGTCATTATAGGTCTACTGAGTGTATGAAATAGAGAGTGCGTCGTTTGTATTTAATTTGTCGATCACCCTCTGTATATTATCAAAATGAACATAAATGGTGGTGATAATGGCATATTCGGCAATTTATATACTTGTATGCGTTTTTTAAGCGCAGTGCAGATGCCTTCATAAAGGAAGGTGTGTCGGTTATATAGAGTAACACGTCCTTTATTTTGCTTCAAATCGGCGTTCCATATTTTTCTTGGAATGAAGAATATACACCATTTTGGAGGTTAACAACTGCGGGAAGCGGATACTGCCGTAAGTGATTACCGTAGCCGTTCTGACGACCCGTATAGCGAAATGGAGCTCCGCAGTGAAAGGGGTAAAATTTGTACTTCTCCAAAAACATCTATTTTTCACCATGTATGTATCAACATGGAATCTACTATTTACTCATGGTCTTTAGTAATTACCCAACACTAGTTTCAACAATATTTTACTTTTCAAACGTATATAAGATAAAATAGTAGGTGACCTATTCTAAACTTTGTTTAAAAATTAAATCAATAAAGATGCTATTTTATATTCATTATTAAAATATGTTTCACAAATACATAATATATATTAATTCATTATCGATATCTAGTATTAAAAATAATCTATATATTCTTTATTTCAGCCCCATCCAAACGTTAAACCAATGGCATATGCAAATTCCCTACTAAGTCTAATGTGCTAGTACCTGCCTTTTTGTAGTTAATTTTATAGATTTTCTAATTTAATTTTGTAAACTCCATCGATAGGTTATGTATAGGCTTTTTAATTATTTTTGCTTTATATGTAGTTTGATTAACTACAACCATTAATTATGTAATTAGGTAATTCTACAAAGTTTTTCTTGTTATTTTTGTTGTTTTATTTTGTATTTCTACAAAAACGAAATCATCTGTAGGACCATTGAATAAAATATTTATTTTTATTGTTGTTTTTATTTATTTCGATGTACAAATTTGTAAGTATGATGTATGATGTACTACTGCCTTCTCTCACAATTATACCAATGTAATGTTTTTTATTTATGTTTTTGAGAACTGTTCCATTTTATAGTGTATATTTTAATAAAAATTAGACTATATGTAAGTATTTTCTTTAAAATTACTATGTTTTAAATATATTTTAATATGTTAAAGTCTGTACACTTAAACTTAGCAGTGGTGGGTTGGACTTAGTGAGCCCGATTTACAATGGGCAAAGTAGCGAGTGTATTGTAAATTACTTATTTCCAGGCGTAATAAATATATCATTGTGGGATACTTATTTATTACCAGGCGTAAAAAATATTTTAAGACCTTAGACTTAAGATAAATGCTCTTTAGGTTTATAGAATCAGTGGAAAAATATTTCAACATATTACATACGTAATTTATTTACAATAACAAGAAATGCCTTTTATTGGTTAGCAATGGAAAAAACAAAATAAAAATAAAATTGACATACCTATTTTCTAAAGTTTTGAATAAGAAACTAAAATGATTGGTTACGCCGAAATAAAAACATCCTAATTTAAATAAAAAATTTTGATTTAGCTATAAGAAAGCCAAACGTCTTAAAAATGTCCGGTCCTTTTTATTTTGTGTACCCATAAGAAATAATGTCAGAAAATAAAACAATTTTAAATTCTACCTGCTTTAGAGCGACCAACTTTTTGCTGCACAGACTTTGTCGACCATCAGTCTTGCATAGTTTTCTCTGGCATAGGCACGTGGTGCATTATATGTGCACAAAATGTACTTATATAATACTGTGCTTCTGTGCTAAGTTAAGATGAAATAAGTTTATATCTATAACAATAATCCTCATTTCGTCTAGATCTATCGACTTAAAATTTTCGCTAGTAAAACTGAGTCACATCGTATAATAAAAAAACAGTAAATCATTAAAACATCAAATACCTTATGGATTATTATTATAAAATCAGCCAATAAGCAATATCAATAAAGGTTACATTACACAACACAAATTATTGTAAAAGTAAAAAACCGCTGCCAATTATTTGGGGATCAGAACTTCCTCACCGTAGTAAAACTTGATGTGTGGTGGAGTTTGTAATAAAAGTAATTTTTGACGTTTCAAAAAAGACACATTTTTTGACGTTTCAAAAAGTCACATTTTGACGTTTCAAGAAAATCAACTGATTTTGCTCATCAACGAACTCGATCTCTTCCTTGACCTCTAGAATGTGTGTACCAAATTTGAAAGATTTATCTCAAAAACTGTAGCTGCTATCGCAAACCACACAGACCGAAAATTTTTTCTGTCTGAAATTTTGTGTATCGTCATAATTCGTCGAAATTCATCCAGAAATGCAATAAAAATTTTCAAATTTTTTTTCACGAATATATACCTTCCTCATTTTGAGAGGTGAGGAAGTAATTATATAACATTAGGTTAATACTTGCATATTAATATTAGGCGTCGAAAATACAATTCAATTTATATCAAAACACAATCTACAAAAGTCCAACTACTACCAATGTCTATGAAATAAAATAAACAATGAACATTGAATTAACCACTATCGGAACTTTGCACTTGTGTATATCTGCCTGCCGTCTGCACCAATCATCAGCGCGCATTTTGTTCCCTATTCTGGCTAACGCTGCAAAGCTTATGTGAATAGACTTTAAGTTATTTACATTAAGGGTGTTGGCTTGGTACGTCACCGCGGTAATAATTCCATTTTCGGCAACTTGCAGTGCGTATGTTTTCAATGCCGCCAAAAATCCTCAAATTGTGTTTTTGAGGTTAGAATTATCGTCATAATGCGAAAAAAATTCAAATGGCAAGGGGGGTCGAGTGATACATCTTTTGAAAGGTCTTTCAATTCCCTACATTAGTGTATTTTTTTTTTAACTTATTTTAAAACGAGATACATTTCACCAGAGTGAGTTCTCAAAATGTTTTATACCCTTGAGGAGTGAATAGAAATTGTCAGCATTTATTTTAAAAACGATAATTGTGCTAGAGCTACGGAGCGCATATTCAATAGAAATCACCCAGATAGACAACCTCAGCGACCGATTAGGAATGGGGCAGTCGAAGTGGCAGTTCTGGGTCATTTGCAGATGGATAATACTCAATCAATCAGGAAAGTAGCTGAGGCTTCCGGTGTATTACGAAGCAGTGTTCATCGAATTTTAAACGCCCACAAATTGCATCCATATAAATTTAAATTGGTACACGAATTAAACGAAGATGATCCCGATCGTCGGCTTGAATTCTGTGAAATTTTTAGTGAACAATTAAACGGTAATGCCAATCTACTGTACGTGTTTTTCTGATGAATCGACATTTCAGTTAAATGGGGAGGTAAACAGGCACAATTGTAGGTATTAGAGTGAAACCAATCCACATTGGAAACTCATACCCAAAGGCCTCAGAAGTTAAATGTTTGGGCTGGCATCTTAGGAGATCACATTGTCGGGCCGTTTTTTATTCCTGACAATTTAAATGGCGAACGGTATCTCGATCTGTTAGAAAATAACATCAACCCAATGATTACCCAAATCCTCGAAGTAGACAATAATCTTTTAGAGGGCGAACTGTTTTTGCTATAGCAGTCTGTCAATTTTTGGATAATCGCTTTCCTGAGCGATGGATTGGAAGAAGAGGTCCTGTGGAGTAGCCCGCTAGGTCACCCGTTTTAACTCCCTTGGATTTCTTTCTGTGGGGACATTTGAAATCGAAAGTAATTGCAACAAAACCCGCATCTCTGGAAGAGTTACGTGAAAGAATTGTTCGAGAATGCGGTTTACTGACTCCAGATGTGTTCAGAAATGTTCGTACAGAATTTCAAAACAGATTATACTACTGTATGGATGTCGGTGGGGATCATTTTGAACAATACATACGATAATTTAAACTGCTTCTTTTATTTTTATTTCAATACTGAAACAATTATTTTTCAGGAACGAATCGAATAAAAGTTTAAAAAAAATACACAGTTATGTAGAGAATTGATAGACCTTTCAAAAGATGTATCACTCGACACCCTTTGCCATTTGAATTTTTTGAGGGGGTGGCCGTGCAGAGGGATGATGATAGGTATACAAGTATTACATTAAAATATGTCCCCTTTGGAAACAAGGTCGACGTGTTTCACCAATTTTTCGAACGAAATCAATTAAAATGCTGGTTTTTAAGGAAACTGTTAATACGGTACTGAAAATGTACGGAATTTACTTAATTTTTTTTTATATTTGACAAAAAGTGCATTTTGCATTTTTTGGTCTTATTTTGATATGTTTTGAAGTAATTCCATAGCGAACTATTAACTTTTGCCATAATTTTCCACAATTGAAAACATAAAAATAAAATACTTACCATTAAGTACCACACAATATTGTAAAATATGATGACAGATATAGTTATTCAGTATAGAAATGGCAGAAAAAAACGGTCATTTTAAATATTTGGTGGTAATTTTTGAATGAGACCAGTCACTCTTGGTGAATGACTGTCATTACTATATTCAAATATAAGGATGTATTATTTACAAGACTATTTAACTAACAAGCTGCATAAGTTAGTATTTTGTATGGGAAAGCAGGTGTTCTAACTCGCATGCAAAACTCTGTATTTGTTTGCTTCGGTCAGATGCACAACTGGGTATTTGTTATTAATCAATCAGGGTGCAGTTTTATATACCACGTGGGCCCGCACTGTTTAACTGCAGAACTGTTATCAGTGTTTGCTGAATTTAGAATCAACAAGGTCTTAATAAATTTGAACTGAATGAATTTGAATGTATTTTTAATGAATAAAATGGTTTTAAATAACTAGTAAATAATCTTTTTCATTTAAAATTCAGCGCTTGGAATTTTACAAGTTCCTAAATTACATGTTTTTTTTTATATTAAATGTAGCTTTTTTTTTTAAATGTTTAGTGACCTTCTGTATATGATCTTACAACTTAGTGGGAATAGGTCAATCAAAACCGAAAAACTACTTCTTTAATTTAGTCGAGGTTTCGCTATATTCATTAGCGTCCTCAGGGTTAGTTAAATTGTGTTTTCTTGTTCATAATCAGTAGTACACTAAACAAATGAAAATTGGTACAAAACACAGATCAAAGTTAAACTTTTTTTTCAAAATCATTCATCCTCTACTTATCAATTAGCCATTAATTGAGAATTGTTTAAAAATGTATATGATTTCGCACTGTCTGCAGAACATTGGTTCTCTGTAAACAAATTATGCTTGAATAAAAACAAACAAAATCAATGGTTTTTTGGTTAGGATCAGCAGAATCAGAAACAGTAACATTTTTAGAATTAAACAGACAGCAATTTAAACTGGCTGGCACATGTAGATTAGAGGAAGTAAATTATCCAGAGCAATCTATGCAATAAGGACCAATAAATATAGAATAAACTTAGAAGCTGCTATTACTGCATATCATGCACTATTTCTCAGCAATATGACATGGTCTGATAAATTGGGGATATACATGTCTTGTCCAGAAAATTTTTATTTTGCAAAAATAGCCATTATAGCATTTATTTGCCTTTTTTTTGCATGTTATATAACAACATATAATTGTTTTTCTGATAGCATATTTTGATTCTTCAAAAGAAACAATGAAATCCATAGTAATAATTTTTTTTTTCTAGTCAGAAATAAATGACTACCCCTTAGGTAGTTCAAAATATACATTCTATATAAAAATTTATTTTTATATTATATATTTAACTATAATTTTAATTATTATAATTAAATTACTTTTATGACATGTTCAATTGTGAACCGTGATTTGCCTTTTTTTAATATGTTTTTTGTACTATTGACTTGTCAAAACACCACAATGTATTTATGACCAATAAAATCAATCAATCAATCAAAGTAGTATGGCAAAAAACAAGATAAAACAGCATAAAACTAGTTACTAAAAATGCAACGATTAGCATGTCTGGGTGCAGTGAAAAACTATCCAACAGCAACAATGGAGGCCTTGTTTAATCTGCTCTCTTTACATGTGTGTAAAGAAGGAAGCAGCCCTCAGCATCCAAAGACTGCCAACCAGATCTGGTTGGATATCCGAGTATTCTGAATGAATTTCAATTAGTCTCAATGATCAAACCTACTGCAACAATGCCAGTGAGACTCAAATTTGGGTGGATATTTGAAGTAATAATTTGTAATAAATAAATAAAATGGATCCCTTATCTGGTATACAGATGGATCAAAGATGATGATCAACTAGAATCATTTCATGAAATATCTAAAAGCCACACAACAGGCGAGATACCATCTCAAAAAAAAATGGGTGAAGTTGAAAGCGACATATGTTGCTTCTGTACAGATGTAGAAACCACAGAATTAATGTAGGTTCTTTTGAAGAATGTTATAAAGTGGAAATTCTAAGGACCTCAGGCATTAACAGCTTCTTTATGTATATAAAAACTAGGAAATGCAATATCGCAAAATTTTATTTAATGACATAACAAATAACAATTTTACTTAAATAAACTATATAACCTTAATTACTCCAAAGAGAAATATTCGATTTTCTCATATAAAAAATACTGACATTATAGTTTATTCTGTATATAAAGGTGTACAATAGGATTAGCTGCAATATGGCACTTCGGAATGTACAATTCTGGAAAAAAAAAGATATAATGAAATAGTCCTAGATATTAAAAAGCATTTTGCCATACCAATTTTTTCTTTGATGTGAACTATCTGTTCTCTATTTATTTCATATGTAAGTCCATTGTTTCTATAAAAATTCCTAGTTTTAAAATTAGCTTTTACAAATGTAGAAATTTCTCCAACATTTAGTTTTTGCATTTCAGTATAATGAATAATACAACAAAAAAATATATACAGCAAAAAAATTATGTGTCGCATTTATAGAGTATATTTTACAACAGCTTAAGAATAAGCTTGGGTAGAAGCAAGTAACAACAAAAAATATATGTAAATAACTATTATAAAATTTTTGTAAAATATACTTTTTAGCGGATTTTAAAGAAAATACATAGAAACTAATCAAAAAATATTTGAAAGGGTTAATAAAAATATAAACTTTATATATAAACTTATCATCCAAATTCTATACTTTTCATTAAATCATTTTAGACAAGTTGAACAAACATGTTTTAGAATTGAACCTGGTTTAAAAACCAAGATTCCAATTGATAGGACAATTTTAAATGCATGTATTTTAACTGAGTTCACCTAATAACAAACAATATATGTACATCTCTAAAGTTTTCATCTTGATATGCTTCATGTAGTAATGGCCCTTAATAATGCCAAATCCAAGCCCTGAATTTAAGTCTTGATTTCTGCAATAAAGTACAGTTCACCGACTAGAACTGCTCTGCAGGTCAGGAATATCAAATGGGCTATAATAAAAAATTAGCAAAATGTATTTACCTTCTATTCTTTTTTATTGCTCCCATAGATGACAAACTATTTAAACAATTACTCAAGGTATCTAAATTTAAACAATATGGATGGACGAATTCATGATCATTATTTATTTCATTTTCCAGAACTTGCTGTACGTTTGCTAGAATTGTTTTTTCATCAATTATCAAAGGAACCCTCTTAAAAGGAAAAAGTGCTTAATAATATAAATACATAATATATAATATATGAATTACCTGTAATATTAAACAGACTACAAAATATGATACTATAAAAGGCTCAAAGGTTCTATATAAGAATTCATTTAATTTTTTGTTGTTTCCTAACTGGTGGCAGCTCTCAGTTGTATATTTTATTAAATCGAGTGATGTTGATTGATACAAAGCAGTCTCAAAATTCTAAAACACATTAAGGACAAATTTATTTATAATTTTCTGTAAAATAGCTATAGATTAACCACCCTTAATTCAGAGCCATAAATTGTAATTTGTTTGTTGTCTCAGCTGCTTACTTAATTGAATACGCCAATTATGCAGAATGATGTAGAGGACATTTACATCTTCAGTTTTTTCTGTTTCCGAGTATGAATATTTCTAATATTTTTGTAACACTGACGTAGTTTTCCACGAAACACCATATATTACACTCACCCTCAGTATTATCAACATTTGAAAGGGACCTTTAACTTAAAGGGAGTTTTAGTGACAAGAAAATGTATTGCAAACAAAATAGAAATATCATATAACAATCCTATAGTTTAAATAAAAATTAGGTTAAACAGGTATCTTACTTATATCTTGATTTAAGTTTTGCTGGAATTGCTGGTAAATACATTTTCTTATCACTAAAACTCATTTTGTTAAAGATCCCTTTAAAATGTTGATAAAATTGGGGGTCAGTGTAGTATATGGTGTTTTGTGAAAAACTATGTCAGTGTTATCTTCACATCAAAGGTTCCAACCCACTTCAGAAATATTTTTGTCTATATTCATAGTTCAAGATGTGTAAATATGAATTCTACAACAAGTATTTGAGTTATGCGAGGTTTCTTAGAAAGTAAAAGAAAAATCAAAAACTTTGTTACGCTCTCCTGTGGTTAATAAAATCAAGGCTGTCATTGTTAATTTTTTTCTGGCAGTCAGTGTTGTCAATCTACAAAGATTTATAAGTAAATTTAACAAAAGGAGCCAACGTATCAAACAACCTGCCAAGTTTCATATATTTCCTTTTTACTTATCGTAGCAATATTATGTCAATATTTCAGTTTTCATCGATAATACTGTAGTTATTCTACGAACAGAATACATTTCTGGAAACTTCCACTGCCTTTTATTTAATTCATGTCAATTAAATAGTTATTACGAAATAATTTACGAGAATAATAGTTTCAGGAAAAATATGGATTATTAATTAAAATCAAAATTCAAGCAAATTTCCAAAATTATAATAGACACATTTATAATAATCGATTTTACTTATAGTGATATAATGGTAAAAGTATGATACAGTACAGAACAAAACAGTAGGAACACTGGTCTTAGCTCGGATTATATACAGGGTGTTTCAAAAAATCTTACCAAAATTTCTAGGGCAGGTAGTACATCAAAAAATTTTTTGCTTAATAAACATATGTCCTAACAACAACATAAAACATACCACATAAATTAGACAACCCCCAAACCAAAGCCGAATATGAACACTTTTCCAGATACCAAGTGCTGAAATTTAATTAACACATTTTGACCAATGTAGATAAACAAGTAGTTAGTAGATGGAAGATTACATGTTAATTATTGATGTTTGTTAGTACATGATTTGTAAAACCAAATTAATGGAGAATCAAAAAAATCCACTCGCTTGTTGCTCATCGAGTCTCTCTTTAATCTCAAATAACTAACTTGAAAAATGTGAATTTTAGTGACTTTAAACAAGAGTATCTTTTTTATATAAAATAAAAAGGATACTTTATAAATATATAGTATCCTTTAATCAACAGGGGCTACAAAAAAACTTAACCTCACAAAAATTAGGGGCAAAACTTTTCAGTTACTGTTGTGTAAGTTTTGATTTTGTAATAAAAAATGTGCAAAAAATCTTGAATAATAACATTCAGCGTCTTGAAAACTGTTCATATTAAAACATGTTTATTAAGCAAATTTCACTAATTTTTTTATGTACTACCTGCCCTAGAAATGTATGTTTTTTTAAACGCCTTATATAATAGAATTCCATTACTAGAAAATTCTACCTACAAAAGATATACTCCAGTCAGTAGAGACAAAAAAAGGCCCTTTGCCTTACAAAAGGTGGGATAGAAACAATTTTAATAATAATTGGTCTTTTTCAAAATATCTCCGGAACGGTTGATCCAACGACAAAATTCCTTACTATTTTTGTATATACATTTTTTTTCGTGTCTAATATGTAAAGAGTAACGCGGCGGAAAGATGAACATTTTCCAAAAGATGTCCACACCACCATATATGTAGCACCAAGTGTGGCCAAAAAGAACAAGAGCGATGGCAGCGAACTAGGATGAAATGAGATGGAATAACACACACCTAGCGAATATAGGGAAAGGCTCTGTCTTTGTCCCACCAGCCAGCTACAATACAGTCACACTGTTACGTCCATCTCGCATGATCAAGCGGTTTTTGTTAACAGTTGGCCACATTAGCCGTTTTACATATGGTATAGTGAAATCTATTTCAAAGTTTCTTACCACCGCGGTGGCGGAAACTAGTACAGAATATTAATATTAGCGTATGGATGTTTCAAGTTTCATTCTATATTTTTTTGTATCAGATGTTTTCTAGAGCAAGTATAGACCGTCTCTTTCTCCTCTCTCTAGAGAGAGCGGCACGGTAGCATACCGCGCACCGGCGGTCGTGGTTTAACAAACACACAATCAGTGACCAGTGTTGTTAACCCTACCGATTTCTCTGTAGATCTGCCAATCTATCGATCCACATACAAATCGAAAAGCAAACATAAAGTAGAAATCTAACATCAATTTGAATCTACTTTACAGTTTACGGTGATCCATATCAGCAACTATGCATACATATTTAATTGTATTCGAGTCGTCCCCTGTTGAAAGGGAGAAAAAGTAATTAATAATATAATCACGAAACTGGAACATCTGTCGAGTAGGCCTACTGGGGATATCGCAATAAAAAGAAATGCCCCATTTACACTACCTCATGATGGTGTGGAAATGAGTTTACTTTGAGGTTACAAAATTATTATAATTATGTAATGAATAACCAGAAATAATAAAAAAATGCAGTTTAACGATTTTTTGGCAAATGTTCATCTTCCGCAACTGTAACTCATTACATACTAGATTTATAAAAAAAAGTATTGACACAAAATGTAAGGAATTTGGTCTTCTTTAACTTTGGCCTTGACATTTTTGTCGTTAGATTAACCATGCGGAATTATTTTGCAAAATCCAATTTCTTGCACTTTCATTCAAGACGGCAGTTTGCCCACCCCCAAGGTCGAAACTTGGATTTTTCATCAGGGTCCCAACCTAAGCAACATATATCAAAATCGATTCTACTCCACCTTTTGTAGTGCAAAAATCTCTACTGACTGAAGTAACAATAGGATTTCAAATATTTTAAAATTTTCACCATTCAAAACTTATAGATTTAATATTTGGGCATAATGTGATGCACATCTAGTATTCCCATAAATTAATAACAAAATCTGTATCATATAAACATACAAAACTATTAAAATTAATTCTATAATACCAAACTAAAAAAACACCAATCAGAGTAGGAAGTGAATAACAAATATAATGTTCCTCTGCACAAAAAGGATACAAGAGCAGAAAATGAACATTAGTAGCCTGCAGATATTAGCTGCCCGAGTGAGTGAAGCGAATTAGGGCAGCTGATAGCTAAGGGCTGCTAATACGTTTTCTGCATGTATGACACACAACTGTTTTTCGCCTAGCATTAAATAAAATCAAAAAAAAAAAAAGGAAAAATATAACAAGATGTTTCAGTATTAACAATTTGCGAATTTATTTATTATAGTAATTAATGTTAATTATCCCTTGAGCACAATTATGGATAGTAATACCAGAATTTGTAGGTATTCGGTAAGTGTTTGAAGTGCTAGTAGCATGGTGACTTATTTCTATAGATGAAGTTGATGGTTCATTGGAATTGTCTAAATTAACTGGTATTTCATTTATTTGGTCGGAAATATTTAACACTTCAGTTGGGCTATTTTCTCTAGTACTAGACTGTTGTTTTTGGTTTGTCAGGTTTTTTTGTGAAATGTCAATCTTATTTGATAATCAGTCATCAATATATCCTTCTGCAACTGCAGAAGAACACCAACCTTCATGTTTTTTAAGTGTTAGCAAATCACTCCCAGAGTTAGCTAGTAGGATTGCAGAACTACAACGCAAGCAATGTCCTGTGTATGTATTGGGTTCAGGCAGTTTAAAAAAAGTGGCTATTTTGCTTGGAATTTTGCTAAATACATTTTTTCCAATCAGTTGCGCTGTGCATTTATTATTCTCGTAATAAATGAATAGGCGATTATGAGGAGTGTGGGTAGGTCTAAGGGAAACATATTTGTTGTATATTGTAAGTAGATTCAATCCATCAACTGTTTTGTTTGTGACTGTAAACGTTCTTGTAATATTATTTTTTGTTTCTGGAACTGTGACAATCATTATGTCTCTACTATCTATGTGGTCAAGTTTCATATTCAACAACTCATTCCGACGACAAGCTTCGTATAGTCCCATAAGACAAACCTACAATGCAATGCTAATAAAAAACATAATTAATTCATGTTAATTTATTTGTTTACCTTGATCATAAGATATTCCGAATCATCTGCTTCCTTAAAAAATTCAATGCATTGTTCTTGAATCAAAGTTTTAGACTTTTTGGGCAGGTAATTTACAGAATATTGTTTCAAAAAATGCTCGAACTTTATAAAAATTATCAAAATTAATATTTTCCTTTACTTTAAAAGTGCTTTTTAACATTGAAAATTCAGACCATAGTGTACCTGCATTTACAATCTTTGATCCTTCAAATAGATAGGCAAGTAGTAAATTTTCTGTTGTTTTTGCTTTTTTATTCTTTTTCCAGTTATTGAACAATTCATAGTATTTTTTGGTTTAAATTGATATTTAACGAAAAATTATGAGAAACGTCTAAGTATGCAAATGACAAGTGTCTAGATTGTGAAAAACTACAAAATCGTGTTGTTATGAGTTTAGCGGCCCAAGGGATGATAAACATTACTTTCGGGTCATATTTTTAGGGTTAATATAATTCATTTTCATATATGCTAGGCAAAAAAAATATTAACCTGAAAATAAAACTGTTAACTGGAAAATATTTTAGATAATAAAAGTTGACATTTCAAATTGCAGTCTGATTCTGTTCTCAAAACTAAAAGAAAATTATTTTGGCAATTGGGAATTTAAGCCTTCACTTCGCCCCCTGGTGGCTAAAAATCGCACTTCGACGAAACGAGTAAATTTTGTTTACATTTGTTTAATCACATTTGTATAGTTTGTTTGTGGGGTCTTATTACTGTTTTTTATATTTCATCAACGTTTACTCCACAATATGCTGAAGAAAAAGTGCATAATACAAATTGTTGTGTGTACAATTGTCACTCAAGAAAAAATGTGGATAGCAATTCACCTTCATTATTTCTTAAGACGGGTTTGTTTATATCACCAATAGCTGTGGTATTGTGGAGAAAATAGATAGTACGAGAGAATTGTGGAGAAAATAGATAGTACGAGAGAAAACATAATTGATGGGAAAATCTTTAACTTCGGCAATGCGTGTTCATTATCCATTTCAAGCCAGAGGACTATAATGTAAATAGTACTTAAAGTTATAATAGTGACATTTTCAGGTTAGATACTTCCACAAATTAGCAGAAAATAGTAAAAAATAGGTTAAACTAATACCTAATAAAAAACCCACAAAAACAAATAAAACGAATGTAAACAAACCAAAGAATCAGCTGATCTTTACTCTTCTGATTGCAGCGCCGTGGTGATTTTGATTCCCAATAGATTGACTTGTGTATCAAACTTTTGACAGTTTTCTGTATCAAACTTTTGACAGTTTTCTGTTTATATATTTCCATGGACATGTAGGACCTTATGGTATATTAATGCTGATTTTAATTACCTCGTCTCTAAGAATTGTTAAACTGTTAGTACAAAAATCTAGAGAATAATTATTATATACACATTTATCACCGACGGCTTTGATGTTTATCATAGGCTCTATTATATCAGTACATTGTGTATTGGACACATAAGTTTTACATTTGTTTCATAATTTTTTGTCTTTTTACTGCAACCCATTGTGTATGGGCTTTAATTTCTGAATAATTGGCACTGTACATCAATTCGGTATCAAAAATGGCATATGGTAAGTAAATATTGATGACGCTCGTTTATATGTATAGTAAAAATTATTTGTCAAATTTAGCTCATCAGCTAGTTACCATTGGGTCTGTTGAATGTGACCAATTTGTTTCCGCAAACAGCTGAGACTACAAATTATGGCATTACCACAAATTTCAAAATTAAAGTATTTCAATAGACCTTCTCCATTGAAGTCACTTAAACAGCTGAATTAAAAATAAAACTGGTAAACACGGTGCTAAAGTATGTATGCATAAAAAAAATTGTTTACTTGCACTTGTGATAGTGTTCTACTATTAGAAAAGTTATTTATAACTGTACAAATTAACTAAAATGGGGTTGGACAGTTTAGTTACAGTACAAAATATTTTGTATCTAAATAACATTATTTACTATAGAATCACTTCACCCGCCATCAATGTCGAAGACCAGTCTATGATGTACCACTTCTCAATCAGTATTGCCTCATTTGTATAATACAGAGCATGTGTTATGTTTATCATTATGCATAAAAGTGTAAAGTTTCAAGAAGTTTTTCTCTTTCATTTAGTAAATGCAAAGTACGTTCAAGGCAATATTATGAAAACTCACAAAATCAATTTGTATATTACTTACGTTTAAGTTTTAAACAAAATATTTTTAAAATTATATCTACATCAGAACTCTTACAAAACACAACAAATAAAACAATTTTAACGAAATCAGCATTATTTACATAAATTACGTATAGTGACAGCACAAGTGATCACATTTGTTTACCATCTCTAGAGCATGACGTCATGTTGAAAAGGTCTATTAGAAATGACTATGGGTAATGCTATTATAATAGGCACAAATTAAAAGTACATACATTTACAAATGTACGCTTCATTTTAACGGTGTATTACTCATTACTGTTTAAAACAAAAAAAGAGTTTTTAGAACCAGAGCTATATCAAAATTAAAACATAGGTAACAATATTTTTGCTACATTTAAATGACCGGTGATTATTTTAATAAATTTACGAGAAATATTTAAAACATTTTAGTAATTTTTTATTCTCTAAACATAATTATACAGGGTGGGCCAGATTTTAATCGGGAAACTTAGAGAATCGAAGAATCTGACAAAATAATATTAATTTGTCATATAAACTTAGTTAAAAATGCTTAGTTTTCTCCAGAAATAATTGAGACATTGTTATGAAATTCAGAAGGTGCAAGTTGCATACACCTCAAACCATAGTTATCGTCTCTCCATGCGAAATTATGTTCAGAAAAATGCAAAATTTTTTAATTTTTTTAACGATTCTTAATTAACAGCTAATTGATAAGTAGGTGATGAATGATTTTAAAATGAGTTTAACTCAAAAACGTTGCATCCTATCAAAAAATTATAAGAAAACTTTTGTGCATTAATGAAAGTAAATGTCAAAAAAGAAAGACAAAATAGCTTAAGTTAGTGGCGTCCCATTTTTTTGGGAAAAATTTATATATACTGGGTGTAATGAAACTTAGCTCACCCCCTCTATGGTCATTGTTTATAGAAATAAATTGATGAAATTTTAATATGTTGTTATACACATAAAATTGCATTATAAGACTATTTTCCATTTTTATGAACTTTCGCCGGAAATTATCCCAACTTTCTTATTTTAAATGATACACCCTGCATATTTTTATATTTTTGGAATCTATGGTGAATTCTAAATATAACAGTATACATTTTTCTTTGATGTTTAATTTATTTCTTTTTTTTAACGAAAATTTTCATTTTTGATTTAGGGTGCTGTCATTTACGAAAAATGTTTCTGACGGGATTTTTTACTATTGCAAATTTATTGTTTTATGATAGATAAAAGCCATCAAAGGTGATAAAATCGATTTTTCTAAAAAATGCATATTTGCAAATCTCAAAATGGTGCGGCTCTTCACGATATTTTAGAAAATACATCTTTTTACGATTACAGTGATACCAATAATTTAACAATTCAATAAGAATTCACAGTAGAAAAATTCTTCTAAATAAATAGGTATTATAATGTAATACACAAAACCCGTACACAAAATAGTGTGCAGTGAAAACAATTATCTCAAATAAAATTATTTCTTTAAAATACCTGTCGTGACTAGTACATTTAAATCACGCTTACTGTATGCTAATATAGCCATTGTTTACTTGACAACTATTTTGACAGCTATTTTAAACAAATAACTTTATTTGAGATCATTGTTTTTACAGCACACTACTTTGTGTATCGGGTTTTGTGAATTACATTATAATACCCATTTAATAATAATAATAATATTTATTCACCAATATGAGGATACAGAAATGTACATTTGGCAAGTCAACATAAACATAGAGAAAGAGAAAAAATACGTAATATACATCACATAAATATAAAACAGATAAATATAAACAAATGTCAAAATATAATACGTCAAAAGAATACAAAATATGTATATTAAAAAAATACATAAAAGATAAATAAAATAAAATAGGGGCATATGACATTGTCAGTTAAAATTAATATAAATTAAATAATACAATGCAATAATGCAACTGCGTGGTAGATTCTCAAATGCTCGGTCTAGCAGGTGTGATGTAAGCAGGTGCATTCGGTTCAGCACTGGGGCCCTGTTTTTAGGTGGTAATGGTTAAACTCATTTCAAAATCATTCATAGTGTTGTGAGGGTCGATTATTTCCGAGCGAATATTCCCGAATATTGCGTAACTTACGGTAATATTCGCACCCCCGAGAAGGAACAAAGAAATATTTCCGAAACTTTCAAAGCATTTTTTGCGAATATTCTCGGGAATATTCTAGGGAACGTTCTCGAGAATGTTTCTCAAAATTTTGTTCAAAGATTTTATAATTATATAAAGATATTAAAGGAATATTTTCTGTGGAATTCACAAAATATTTAGCCAAACATTATTTGTGGAGCAAAAGTTTCATTTGGCAACTGTTACGAGGTCAGATAATATGAATTGGTGGAAAGGTATGTGTATTAAGACAAAATTAAAAGATTTAGCAGCAGTTTCTTAGCTCTTGATTTCAAAGGGTATTTTATAAATGCCTTTGAATGATCTAATTTTGGTAATTCTTGTCAATTCTGGAGAGTTTTCTTTTCAGCCCAAGTTGGGATAGACGTCTTAGCAGTACTTGAAGATATGCCAAGTATCGGTTCTGGTCCAATGATTCGTGTACCCGCTCATTTTCTGGCCAAAGAGTCAGCTATTTCGTTACCTTCCATACCAGAGTCGCCGGGTATCCAGACCATAGTCACTTTACAAAATTGTTTAAACTTACTCGTTTGGTACATGTTCAAACTCTTAATATCCTTTTAATTATAATTATAATCATATTACCAACAGATATATTTTCTTTCATATTCAAACGGCACACATTAATCACCTTTTTGTTTTTATTACTCTCTGATTTTTTGCAAAACAAGTTTCCTCACTATGTCCTGGTTTTTTACAATACTCACATATTTGTATTTTTGGCCACTTTTCAGCAGGTTCACTATTGGTTATAATCAGATCTATGCAATTTAGGACAGACGTTTCTTTTATCATCTCTGTCTCCACAGTTGTAACAACCAGAGAAAAAAACATCTATCGTTTGAATTATATTTGACATTTGTTATTATTTCCACTATAATTGTTCCTGATTTTAACACGACTGGTAGAAGAGTTGTCATTACTTTCAGGTTTCACTACTTTCATTACTTTCAGGTTCATTCAACCAAAGTACTATGATGTAAATCAGTTAATTAAATTCTGACATTACAGTCCGAAATGCCCACACAAATTGAAGAAATTACTATCTCGTCAAAGTTTACAAAAAATAGGTTTTAGCAGATCAAAATAATGAGCTTTCTTTCTAACGTATTCGGAATAACTAGTAAACTCATTACAATTTAAATTAACTGCTCTCTTAAGGAGATAACCAAGTTCTACCTTACTTGGAAAGGCAGCTTTAAAATCTGCTTTGAAATTTGACCACTTTCTGTCGTCACTCCTCCAACCTGTAAACCAATTTTTAGCTTCACCTATTAGTATGTTAGGTAACATTGTGACAATTTTATATTCGTCTCATTTTTGTTGATTCATAACTTTTCCACATTATTACACCATTCACTTGTGCCATCCATTTCAGGACCAAACGATGCAGGTGTTGCACCTAAATTCTGCCACTTTTAGTTGCGGCGGCACTTGAAAGTCGAATAAGTGCAGCCATCATAGCAGTTAGTACACTTTGTTGGGTAGCAAGCTTACTATGCTCACTTATGTCGGCCATTTTGTAAATCTGTATCTGAAATCACAAAATTTTATGTTAAAACGGTAAAAATGCTAATGGTGTCCAACGCTTGAATTATGATTCCACTGCTGATGTTACCTTTTATATATTAAAAGCATAAACAAATACGTAATACAATGATAAAATAATAACGACCACAAGGCTGTGTTTATTCTGAGGTGTGATTCATAATATACATGTCAATCAGAGCACACTATTACTGAATTATCACTTGGACATGTAATATTGCGGTACGCTTGGCGCTAACAATCTTCTATTATCAATTACCTGTTAACTGAGAATCATTTAAATGGTTTTGCATTTTACCATTAATATAATTTCGAATGGAGATGAAAACTATAGTTCGAGGTGTACACAACTTGCACCTTCTGAACTTCACAACAATACCTCAATTATTTCTGGAGAAATAAGCCTTCTATCTCGAAAACTAAGCATTTTTAGCTAATTTATATGACGAATCCACATTATCTTTGCTTATCTTATTGATTCTACAAGTTTCCCAATTAAAATCTGGCCCACACTGTATAATAGTTAAAACAGGCAAAAAAATAATGGGTAACACACTGATTAAAATGTGCATTATCAGGTTAAATTCATTACAAGAAAATACGAGGCCACACACCATTTTTTCCCAATGTACAAAAGTTACAAATTCCATTGAGAAGAGAGATTTCATGAAGTGGTAATTATTAAATAGTTCCTCTAAAAACAGAAAACAGTTAATATGATAGATACATGCATGGATACAAATAAATACATACATGCAATATACAGTACAAATATAAAAATAAGTTAAATTCGAAAAACAAATAGACTAATATCTAAAACTACTATTATAAGACAATTTGTTTTTTAAGTTAAAAACCGCTTAAAAAATTAGTAATATATACTATTGGGGCCGAAAAAAAGTGATCGACTGATTTTCCCGTTGTAAACATAGTTCTAACCAGTGACGCATCAATCATAATATATTTTATTATTTTTATTATTGTCAATGTCATTGTGATACCCCACCAAATGATTTGTTGTCAAAATAATTTAATTGACATAACTGACGTAAAAATCCCTATTTACAACAGACATTTTTTTAAAAAAACATACTTCTTGATAAAAAATCGATTACTTTTTTTCAGCTGCAAGCAATAGTACATGGTATTTGTAGTATTGTTTTACGTTAAATTATTTACAACAAAACTATCAAGCAATTATGATTGTGATATTTCTATTAAATTCCATAAACAAAGGAATCTATTATTAGTCTCCTAAAAATGAAAATAATATTTGATAGTGTTTCTTGGGATTTTCAGTCAGATATACATGTAATTTTTTTTATTTTTCTAATGTTTCAGTTGTTAAACCATCATTAGAAACTACATATAAAATTTTTTTAACACACATTTTACATAATTAATTTACTTTTTGTGCTTACACTATTAGTTAGGGATTAATTTTAAATTTTCTTAGATATTTGATGTTTGTCTGTTTTAAAGCAACTATACTAGTGCACAAGCTGTTTTAGACAAACTTGTTTAATTGCGTTAAAATGGACAAACAAATAATAAAAAATATGTAAGAAAATTTAAAATAACTATCTAACAAATAGTAAAAACATAAAATGTAAATTAACCATGAAATTATGTGTTTTAAAAAATGGCTGAGAATATGATTAATGAGGATGTATAGACTCATTTACTAAATTTGCTCAAAAAAATTCTGAGAATAGATCCCCTTTTCTACAATACACTGATAGATATGCAATTGCAATGTAATAGAAAACTTGGCAATTATTTAATGTATAATTCTGCTCGGACTCTACTTTTGGAAATATTTGGTCACCTGCAAACATATGGAAAGATACACTAGATGTCTTGTATGATTACTATTTGATGTGCCTGGTCATGATACAAAAAATTAATCAGCGAGTTATCAATGTCACAAATGCTCATATAAATTGACGAATATTTCTTCTAAATAAAAAAGACTACATTCCTATGTACAATGTTCTCTGAACCTATGTACATACATATACATTATAAATAATAAAAACATATTTTTTGAACATTTGACGTTCAAGCATACATTTTTAATTTATAAGAGACCTCAGTATACATATACAGTATTGGGCTCGATTTCATGTAAAACCTGCGTTTAATGTGATAAAAAGTAAGAGAATTACAGTTTAAATATGAAGAAGAGAGTTGACTGTATACTGCTTCGTTGTCACTAAGACACCCCCGGCGCGATATAATGCGCAAGCGAATGTCGATATCAGCCGGGGAATGGAGATGCCACATTAAATGACAATCACTCTAGATGTGGCAGTGGCACAAAGAACTATCTTTGCCATCTACCAGTTTTCTATGATTCCATCACTGTCTGCTACATTAAACGTAGGTTTTGCATGAAATCGAGTCCATGCAGTGCATGAATTTATTTAATTTATATTTTGAGGTCCTGATTAATTCTATATTAATATGAACTTCACGTAAAAAAACTCACCTTTATTCAAGTTTGTTTGGCAATTTAAAATGACAACGAGCAGAGCACTATCTACGAAATACTGTAGGGTAGGGTTAATATATATCTGTAGCATAACAAATGGTAATGCATAAGTGATTGTCTGATCTGACAAAGAATGGGCTTTTAGTTTTGATGGATTAATTTTATCCAATACTATATTATTTCGAACTAAACAAACTCTGTCACCTGCAGTTACTTCTATTAAATTATTATGTACGATAAAACAATCCTTAATACTATCTTCAACATTTTCTGTGTGCACAAATGCCCCATATAACTCTATTACACCTTTTAACCAATAAACTTCTTTAGTTAATTCTTCTACAGTTAAAAGTTCTTGCCTAGTAGCTAAATTATTGTTTAAAATCAGAGACACTAAATTAAAAATAGTTACTATACAACTTTTTTGTTGTCTATGTACGATTTCATATGCTAAAGAGGGAATAAGCTTCTTTTCTTCCTTCGTGATTTCTTGCAGATGAAGTGGTTGCATATTATGCACTGATCTGTTCAGTTTGTCACCAAAAAAATTCTCTAACCGATATAGGTTTGTCAAAATGAAAATATATATTACCAAATTTTTCCTTTATTATTTTAAGTGACTTAAAAAAGGCCTAGAATAAAAGTATTATTTTATAGCATTTTGAAAAGAAATATATATTGTTTCTTACCGATGTACTCTCTTTAGGCTTGGATACACCAATAAGTTCAAAGGCAAACAAACTCTCTTCGAGAATTCTGTCATAACTAATGTTTATTGGAACAAATAGTATATCATGTACTTCCGAAAAGAAAAAAGCTTTTAAAACCATCGATATTAAACCTAAAACATTTTTAAAATACATCGTCTTCTCGGAAATTGTATAGCACATTCATTTAGAAAAGGCACATTACATCACTATTTTGTGAATGGCGTTCTACTTCAGAGCACTGGTGAGTGTCACAACTGAATATATAAATATAAATCAACAAAAGACTCAATTACGTAGATGCACTGGCATTGGTTACTTGAACGTATTTAGGTTTCTACGCAAGTAGGCAAATACAGTATAACTAGTTTTAGATGTTCTAAAATCAAGTATTCACAACCAAAGTCTTTTAAGAATGTTATAAAAGGGGCATATTTATCATGAAGAATTTTAATAGTTAACACTTTCGCTGACAGTGTCTGCATATGCAGTGATTTTATTGGTGATGTATGTACAGGGACATGACAGCATATGCAGATTTTAGATATACCAATGAGAGAAGCAGCGACTCATACCCGATAATCCTTTGTCGCGAAAGTGTTAATACAAGTTTATTTTTATCGACGATTTAATAATGTATAATTTAAAAATAAATTAGGAAAATCTTTGTAATCAATTCACATTTACACTAAACTATTTCTAAACAAATTTTCTTAAAACATTTTTCGGTTTCTTGAAAAGTAAAGATCTTTTAATCATGGGGTCAAATTAATTTTCAGTTATTCTCTGACATATGACAAACCTATTTCATGCTATTTGAGCTTCACCAAATACACCCACTTTTATCAATAACTTCTTTTGAGAAATCAACAACACATGTTACATATTTTTTTCACTGTGTGCATGTTACAGACTTGTTTGTTAATGCAAATATTGAAATCCAATCTCTGAACAGCATCAGTTTAAAATGTCAAATAACTCCTAAAAAGCATATTTTTTAAAATAAATACAATTTTACCATATTTAGGCGCCAAAGATTTGTTACTTCTACTTCTTGTTCCTTCGATAAAAAATTCAATAGGAAGATCACCTTTGGTAACTAATTGATAAATATACTGTTTGAATGTTGTCCAATATAAACCATCATCATTGTATGATCTTCTCATGAAAAATGCTCCTGTATCTCTTAGCATACTACCCATTCCCCACATAGCATGAAAATCTGAAAATAAAACAAGTTATTTGAAACAGTATATCAACTAAAATAAATGCAAATAGTCCAAATTTTAGCAATTTGACCAACAGCTACTGGAAATTTTGACTATTAGTAAGTTGTTTTTGCCAACACAATTTTCAATTTCAAACAGTTGTTAGTTCGGTGGTGTGTACTTTCATATAAACTGACCAGGCTCAAAACTAGGTAGGTCCAAGTTGATGAGGTATATAGTGAATGAGCAGTTCCACAAAATTTGAGAAATATCAGTGTTCGGCAAGAACTTTTTTGACTATGATGTCAATTTAGTTATTTATACTTAAAAATAGTAATAACCGCATAATTTATATTTACGGTGTTAAGAATTCTCAATTTCGACAATAGACTCAGTATATCTGGAGAAGTAAGAAATCACTGATGTCTGCTCTATGCTGTACGAATGCCTCAGATGGTAATGAAATAAAATACTTGTAATGCTGCGTTACGTCTGTGGATGTAAATTGTCTGCTCAAACAAACCTAGACATACCAAAATACATAATAATAATAATAATAAATGCTCATCAACAACTTTACCAGAAATTTTACATCATATACAAAAATACATATTGTGTATTTACCTACCCATTCCAGCAGCGATGGCCGGAATCTCTATATCATATGTAAAACATACAAGTGACATTAATATAAAATCTGCATAACTTCTGTGACTAGGTACAAATACCACTGGACAATTTCCCATTGTTGCTTTCAACTAAAAAATGTATCATTAATATCAAGTGTAGTCTATTTATAAACATATTAAACTTTCTGACTGGCTAGTTGAGCACATTGAAATTTCACTAATTATATTTAGGCAAGAAAAAAATATATTTTATAAATGTCGATTATTGTGTACTTCCACATGCATCACTTTTATTTGTATTGTAAATACCTAACAATTTACTTGGAGAAAACTATTTTATGATTACGAAAGTTGTTTTAAAGGTTTTATAATTGTTCATAATATTTTCTTTTTCAGTTTGTTTTTCAATTTGCTACCTTATAATGAAAATATTAAATATTAATAAAATAATTAAACATGTATCAACAGTGGCGGCTCATACTGTAAAAATGTGGTGGTTGCAATTTTTAGAGGTACTATACCAGTTATTATAAAAAGTTACGTTACATAGGTCAAAAATTAGCAACTATGAGTTTTCTAGAGAAACATCTAATTATGCACAAGAGTAGGTACTTACAATAATATAAACTATATTTCAGACTCATGAATATTAATTAATTGCTTGCACCCCTTTAGATAACCCTCTCATGACTGCTGCACATATGTTTGAGCAATAAGTTTTCTTTTGGCAAAAAGATATATTTTTCACATCACAACCACGAATCCACGCATGTTTATTATAAATGTATGAATTAAATATTCTATCAAAGGTTAATTTCTTACTGGAAATTCAGAGTAGGTCTTCCTAGTCTTTATTTCAATTTTGTCGGTGTAAGATTGACTAAAGAATCTCTCCACTATTAAACACAGAAATCATTTTTACAATAAAAATGCCATTCATAAGTATTGCATATGTACAAAAAGCTGGACTGGCTAAAGCCCGGAGCCCATAGACAAAAATAAAAAATTATCTATGCCTGAGCCCTGAATATACTACTAAAGCTACAGGGCTGCCACTGAGAGAACTGAACTTGTACTAATATCTATTTTTAGTGTAAAATTATACTAGATCCGACAGAATGGTACTAAATATAAAGATTTTTTTTTTTTATATTAGTTTATTTGGAAGAAACGAATGTTTATCCTTTATAAATATAGCTTCTGTTGTCTACGTATGTAGTATGCATTACCGCATTAGAGATGTGTCGTATTTGTATGATTCATATAAACGACACGATTCTTTCTGATGAATCGTATGGTACGAATCTTTGTTTACTAATTATACTATCTTTATCAAAATTATACAGAACGACCGTAGTCATGACAAATCGTATCGTTCTTCGATACGATTTGTACTGTAGGCTGACTCTCTGCATAGCACAGCGGACAATGCAGTTGTATGAAACTTACGAATCTTTTCTATTACAGAATCAATACGATATGATTCCTTCAAAAGAGTCATATTGCCCATCTCTACTGCATTATTGACTATTTTGGACAAAACAATGAATGATATTGATGTTAGCACCATCTGTATTTGTTACATCAAAGATCCAAGTATATTTGAAATATGGTAGATAAATCAGGGTCAGTTTGGGCACATCCCATCCTAACTGACAGTAATTGTAGTGACGCCATCTAGACATAAATAGCCTCAAACTAAAAATAATCCTGAACCAAGGAACAATTTTCGTTCATGCAATACAATGGCAGAAATCTGTTATTAATATAAAATTAAAACTTGACAGAGCAGAAATTCAAACATTTCATTATAAATATTGTACTAGATTTGCAAAAAAAGATGCTACATACCAAACTTTTATTCATTGTACTAGATGTAGTACAATAGGTGAGTGGACAGCAACGAAAATCACAAAAAATAAGAATATATTATAAATATAATTTTAACGTAATTTTACCAACTACTGTTTGTTTAATTGTAAAATGAAAATGCTTAAAACTAACTAACTTCAAATAATGCATATGAGTTTATTAAAGTTTATGACTTATTATTTGAGCTTTGGTAACTTGGTATGTTATTGTCTCGTAATATTTACAAAATTTATAGTTTAATAAGGTGCAAAATATTTTTAATCTCATAAAAGTGCAGATTACTGATTAGTGACTTGTTTATGTATATGCATGTAATAATAACATTTTTTGTGTGCTTATCTAAGAAAAACTATATAGAATTTTCATCAACTCTCAATTATCATTGTACATCAAAATATAAACAATATATCTAAATTTACAAATTAAGTTGCAGTTACACTAGGTAATGCTCGTTTCACACGGACGGGAATGTGAAAATGATGTAAAATGTGGAAATTGTGTAACTGCTAACAGAAACTTGAGCTTATTTATTGATGTTAACCATTCAATATTCAATGTAAGTAAATGTCCAATTTTACAAAGTTAACAATTTGAAGTAAAAGATTGTAACAAGTGATGCAGATGAGTAGCAATTAAGTAATAAGGGTAGTGCTACTGATAAAAACAATATAACCGTTTTAAAACAAAATGTGCAATGTAATCGGAACAAATTAGATTTATTTGAAACTACACTATATTTAAATGAAGTTGATATTGTATGCATACAAGAACACTGGCTTATACATGATGAAACATATGTTGTCAAGATTAATGGATACAACTAGTAAATATATGCTGCAGATCAAATACTAAAAATGGAGATGTTGCTATTTTGTTAGGGAAAATACAAATTATTCAATCAGAAAAATTACCAATGTTAATAATCTTTTGGTTGTAACCAAAAGAAAAAGATTTTGAGTACTCTGGAGCCAAACTAGTATCATATAATCAAATAATAAAAGTTTTTTCTGTGTATAGATCAACATCAGGACATATCCCTAATTTTTTTTTCTGAATTAGAACATTTTTAGATATTGTGTGTAAAGACCATTATATGTTGTAGTGATTTAAATAGATTTTTTATAAAATTCTGAGGAACGTAACAATTTGGTGAATACTGTAAATGAATATAATATTGACTTCATTGTAAATGCTGATAGTTCATCTAGTGCAATAGACTATATTTGTACCAATTTAGCAAATACCGATTGTAGCATATCATGTTAGAGAATGGTGTCTCGAATCATACAGCTCAGATTTTGAAATTTGAGTGCAATCAACACAACTGTACTAATAGTTTTATGTATACTAGAGTATTTAATGAATATTCTTACAATTCATTTTTACATTATTTGAGTTGTGGGAAGAAGTTTATACAAAACGCAAAAGAGTTACAAAATAAAAAACTGTATTTAAATATTATAAATAAAAATAAAACAGTTTGGAAAGTGATAAACAATTCACTGAATAATAATAAATCAAAAATTCGGATATCTGAGATAAAAATTGATAATAACATCTTAACTAGTGACTCAAAACAAATAGCTGAACAGTTTAATAAATTTTTTGTGAATATATCACAAACAACGATGAAGATCAAAATGAGGAGCATAATTATTTTAAATTTAGTTTACCAAAATATTATCCCACAATGTTTATTGATCCTGTTACAATGAACGTTGTATACAGTGTGTCCGTAAAGTATGGAATAAATTCATTAATTCTTAAACCAAACATATTTAGAAAAAATCCTCGGACACGTCGATTTTTAATTTTAATGCGCACCTTATCCTTTTTTTTTGTTATGACGTCATCACTGTTTCCGTTATGACGTGATCGATATTTTTTAAAATGGAACACCCTTTATATTTCTACATTTTTGGATTCTCAATCAACAGCTGATTCCAAAAATTTATCACACTTAGGGTCTAAAATTGAAAAGTTGAAAAATACGGTCATTTTGAATATAAGAATTTACTAATTTTTCATATTTTGTTTGAATTGTCACTAGAACTAACGGTTAGTTAATAAAAACAATTTATAGTGAATGTTCGAACTGTATCCTTGTTGTAGTTGACAGTACCCTAAACGATGAATAGTATTGCTGAACCTTGTTAATAGTTTCCGAGAAATGTTTATTTCTGTTCTAATTCTCTCTCTTAATTCAACAATATTTTCCGATTTGGTTTTACAAAATAAGTTTTTTAGATGGCCCCACTGAAAATAATCTAATGGATTGAGATCAGGTGACTTTGGTCACCATTCGATGGGTCCAAGATACCTTTGTCTGCTTCATACTGAGGAGGCGCACCATCCACAGGCTTTCGTCAACATTTCCAGGAATAATTTTACTGGGGAATAAATTTAATAACGTTGGGATGACATAGCCCATTAAAAATTGGATATGCCGGTCCGTTTACAGTTCCATCGAAAAAATAGGGTCCAATGACTCTATTTCCTACAATGCCCACCCACACATTTACCTTTTGTGGATACTCTGTGAGCTGCTCCCGCATCCATCGATGGTTTTCCCTTGCCCAGTATCTACAATTCTGACGATTCACTTCACCATTTAATTCGAAAGTGCATTAATAATACTTTATTCATCTAATAGATCATTTACATGATATAGGACAGGTACGGTGATCAAAACAATTTATACATGTTCACTAAATAAGAAGTCAGAAGTTACTTCAGAACAGACAATTATACACAAAACAAATATAAAATCTAAAATAACTTTACATATTAAAATGAGATTTATTGTATTGATAATAAAAGATTGTCATTAAAATTTTACCTTTAATAAAAGATTGTCACAAAAATTTACTTTTAATTAAAAGTCGTCACTCATATATTCATCTACAGAGTAGTAGCTTTTACTTCTTAGCTCAGATTTAATTTTAGTTTTAAACTCTCTATCACTGAGTTCTTTATATGAATTTGACAGTTTATTAAATACCTTTATCGCCAAAAACTTGGGAATTTTTTCATATAAAGATAAACGATGACTTGGAATTTCTAAAGTGCCTATACATCTGTGTTATAATTGTGGTTGAAATTGAGCTTTTTTAGATTTTTTAATTCGGATTTAGCATAAAGTAGCAAACTGAGCAGAAAAAGACTAGGAAGCGTTAAAATACTTAATTTTTTTAAAAATATCCCTGCAACTAGTTCTCCTATTTACCCCTACTATACAACGCACAGCTCTTTTCTGTAATTTGAAAACCCGCGTGGCCTCAGACGATGAACCCCAAACTATGATTCCATAATTAATACTGGAGTTAAAGTATGCATAGTAGTAAGACATCAGAACTGATCGATTGACCACCTCTCGTAATTGATTTAAGCAATAGCATGCTGGAGCCACCTTTTTACAAATTTCGTTAATGTGCACAGTCCATGAGCAGTTAGCCGATATATGCAACCCCAAGAATTTGGTTGACTTGATCTGTTCGATTGAACTCTTATTAATTTTTATGAGGAAGCTATAGTCAAAATTAATTTTACTAGTGTTGAAACACATGAATTTGGATTTGTTTTCATTTAACAATAAATTATTAGCAGTGAACATCGGAGAAAATAATATTTTTTTATCAGAAGAGGATCACCGTTGCACATATTCATCGTTTCACAAAATTGTATCCTCCGATCTGGATCATCATCATTTAGTTCTTGCACAAGCTGAATCTTAAAGGGATGTCATTTTTGTAATTTTAATATTGTATGTACTGACGTTGTAGTAACATCATAATCGCGACTAACCTGGCAAATGCTGCTATGTGGATTTTCTTCAACAACCAGTAAAATATCTAATTTTGTATCCTCGTCAACACCTGGGCGACCTGTTTTGGGTAAATCTTCCGCAGTACCAGTCTCTATAAATGTTTTTTCAATTTTACTCACTCTCAATTGAGTTATGGCTCATTCTGGATATTTAGTATTAAATAAATTACATACTTCTTGTTGAGTTCGCATCCTATCACCATATCCAATTATCGTAAGAATTTCAATTCTCTGCTTTACAGATACACTTATGTTATAAATTAAAATAAATCGACAACAATTATTGAAAAACCACTTCTGGGGTAAAATACTATTAAGTGATCCACTGTCAGACAATAATGAAAAACAAAAAAAAAAAAAAAAAACTAGCTTACCTCCAAAAATTAATAAAAAAACGTTTTACTTTTTTTTAATGTTTTTTGGCCGCATCTTCCACCATATCAGTTTTAGATCCTAAGTGTGATACAGCTGGAATCAGCTGTTGAAGCAGAATTCAAAAATGGGGAAATATACAGGGTGTTCCATTTAAAAACATATATCGATGACGTCATAACCAAAAAATAAAGACTAAGGTGTGCAATTGAAATTAAAAATCGACGTCCGAGGATTTTTTCTAAATATTTTTGATTTAAGAAATAATGAATTTGTTCCATACTTTACCGACACACTGTATAATGCCATAATAGCGTTAAACAATTCGAACTCGTCCGGAATTGACAACATATCTAACAGTTTATTAAGATTATCTGTAAATTATTTAGTGGATCCTTTAACATTTCTTATTAATTATTCGTTGAAGTCAGGTGTATTTCCTAACATTTTTAAAACCACAAAAGTAATACCTTTATATAAAAAAGGAAAACATTTATTACTGGAAAATTATAGGCCTATCTCATTAGTAAAGCTGCAAATCGTTTCTGTGTATCATGATCGTAGAGTACAGATGTACTTACTGTCGCCGGCATTCGCCTTGACCGCGAAATTCTTTCTCCAGTCCAGTCTATTATTAGCTTTTAAGTTGTGTACACGTTGTCACTTGGGCGTATTGCATATTGTGTTTGTTTTTATTTTATTTGTTGTACTGTATTGTTGATATTAATTTAATAATAAAGCAAGGCAGACGTACGTAGGGGTAAAAAACGAAAAAAAACGGCCATTTGCTGACAAAGTAAATAAATTCATAGGTGAACTCCCGGATTTATTCTATGATGGTGCTAAAATAATTTGTAAAGTGTGCGAGAAAGATTTGATGTGCTGGGATAAGCGTGATTGTGGACTTCAAGTAAATAGTGTACACCATAAAAATAAAAAAAAATGGCGCGCCTTCGACAACACAGTTTATGTTTGATTTACTATTAATGCTGATTGCTTGTGATGTTCCGCTGTACATACTCGTACATACCATTTCGAGAGTTCTAGAATTAATACAATGCCCCAGGTGAAGTTACCAAGTCGCACAACGTTATGTAACTATCTACCAACTGGACACATAAGCATGGTTAATAAGATGAAATGTGAATTAAAAAATACACGGCTGTGGTTATCTGTTGATGAGACAACAGATTGTAAAAAAATTTTATTTTTTAAATGTTATAGTACGAGTACTGGACCCTCTTAAACCGACAGTTCCACTGTTACTAGCTAACAAAAGACTAAGTCAACGTACTAGCGAAACAATTACCAGGGAGGTGCTGGAGACATTAGAAAAATTTGAACTGTCAAAAAATCAAGTGTTGATGTTTGTGACTGATGGCGCCGTGACAATGCGTTCGGTAGGCCGTTCTTTGCAAGAACAAGGTTGTACATTTATACATGTTGTGTGTAAAGTGCATGCTTTACATCTTGTGGCAGAAACTATTCGAAAAGGTTTTCCAGAGGTGGATGCATTAATAGCAAGTACAAAAAAAAATTTTCTTAAATCTCCTAAACGTCTCCGTGTATTTCATAGCAAGTGTCCCGGTATTCCTCAACCACCACAGTCGATTCTTACATGTTGGCGAACATGGTTGCAGGCAGCTTTTTATTATGCTGAATATTTCCAACAAATAAAAGCTGTGAAACTACAATCAATCCAGATGAGGCTGCAGCTATTAAGAAAAGCCAGACAAAATTCAAAGATATTTCCGTTGAAACAGCTTTAAAAAATATTGCGAAGAACTATAAACCATTATATGAAAGCATAAAAAAATTAGAAAACAGTGCGTTGTCGTTAGCGGAGTCAATGCAAATAGTGGACCGAAGTAAATCTACTGCTACACACTATAGGTGGCGCAACAAATGAGCGCGTTAAAAAAAGTTCGCAAGTGTGTTAAATAAAGACACCGGTTTTACCAAATTAAGACAAATATGTGATGGTACAGCCCCAGATCCGTTAAATGCGTTCAAAGACTATTTTACATATGCGTGTATTACATCAGTAGATGTCGAACGGATGTTTCAAAATATAAGAATATATTTTCACCAAAGCAAACATCACTCATGGAGACAACCATAGCAACATACCTAATGCTGCAAAATGGCTACACATCTTATCCAGTTTGTGATAAGCAAGCTAGTTCATCAAGCTAGTTAAGAGGATAAGTTTTACATACATTGTTATGAATTGTAACAGTTTATTATTTCTCATATTAGTTAATTTCGCGTACGCCACTGTCAAATGGAACATTTTTGACAGCCCTACTCATTAGTGTGTACTGTCAACATGGCTTTAGGTGACGAAGAAATACAGTCAGCAATATTACAGTTTCTTAATAAATTATATGACAATTTAGATACTAAAAAAAAATGTGTTGGTTTATTCGTGGACTTCAGTAAAGCTTAGTACCTCTTTACTTAGTCAAAAATTATTTGCATAAGGTCTGACAGGTAAAACATAAGATTGGTTGTTATCATATCTCACACATAAAAAGCAATTAGTTTAAATTAACGGTATAAAGTCTAAGGAGCAAAATATCAATATTGGTGCCGCAAGGATCCATTTTGGGGCCCTTGCTACTTTTAATATTTATTAATGATTCATCTTTCATCGTTAATTGTAACAAGTTAACAATGTTTGCAGACGATAATACGTATTTAATGTGGGGCCCTTCGATAGAGTTTACAAGCAGGCATTACAAACTACAATAAATGACTTTGTGCAATGATTTAAAAATTCCAAACTTCATCTTAATGCAACAAAAACAAATTTTATTAACTTCACTCCTTGAAACAATGCAATAAGTTGCAGTTATTTATTAAAAATTTATCATAAATCCATCGAAATGGTAGAAAATTCTTAGCAATATACATTGACAATGCTCTTAATTGGGAAAAACTTGCTGACTTTTTATGTAATAAATTGTCATCATTATGTTTTGCTTTATACATATTGACTGAAGCAAATTACAAGTAAGTCAATAGCTCTAATATTTTATTTCTCTCATATATTGTCACGTCTGCGATATGGTATTATATTTTGGGGTAAGTCTAGTCTAATAAATAAGTTATTTAAGATACAAAAAAGCAGTAAGAAATATTGTAGGAGAGCATTCCCAGGATGCTGTGATTCTCTGTCATCCAGCAATCTGTTCCGCTCCATGATACGTACGGCATATTAATGGCTGCTTGTTGCAGTCTGGAGGTTGCCCGCCTGGCCTCTCTTTCCAAATATATATATGAAGAGGGGGTATATCCAGGAGGATTTCCATTGCAGCTGACGGTATTGTGCTAACTGCTCCCGTTAGCATGCTAATCTCTGCAGTCCAGATAGTTTGGCTTTGACCGTCCGTTGTGATCTTTTCGACCACCAAACAATGGATCTGTATGTTATCATTGCTCTGATGACCGTGATATAGATCCAGTAAATTTGTTGGGGACCCATGCCCCAGGATTTGCCACAAATACGACGGCATGTCCATAAGGACAGTTTTGCTTTGTGGATTACATTCCAGATGGGAGTTCCAATTAAGTGATCTATCTAGAGTGATTCCGAGATATTTCACTTCCTTCGCAAATGGAATAGTTTCACCCATTAAGGAGGGAGGTCTTAAGTCCTCCAGCTTCCTTTTCCGGGTGAATGGTACTACTACTGTTTTTTGAGGGTTTACAGACATCTGTTCCCTGCCACACCAGTTACTCACTGCATTCAGTGTCTCTTGAAGGGCATTTGATATTACTTCTTCATAGAGTCCTCCGACTAGTATGACTAAATCATTTGCATAGAAATATTAAGACATGTTAAAAGAAATCCATCTATATTTATTTCCAATAGTGATTATCACACATATGAAACCAGTTACAATGATATGTTAACTATACTCGCACATAATTTAACATTGTATGAAAAGTCTCCTAAATATATGGGTATAAATTGTTACAACAAATTACCTATTGAATTGAAATCTGTTGAAAATATTAAGATATTTAACAAAAATGTATTCAACTATTTATTAGAAAATGTCTTTTATTCAATGTCAGAATATTTTGATGCATAGTTACTCATTTCTGTAGCTAATTTTATTTTATTCTGTTTTATTTGCGATTATCTGTTTTTATTACATCTAACTTTTGTGTATTTTTATTTTTTTTTATAATCACTATTGTTCTTTTATCATAAGTTGTTTTATTCTAATTCATGTTTTTTTTGGACATATACCATTGTAATATGGTGTCTTGGAAATAAAAATTATTATTATGTTGAATAAATACTACATTGTAAAGGGTGTTTCATTGATGTCACGAAAAACTCAAGAGGTAATTCCTCTCATAAAAAAAACAAGAATAACTTTTTTCCTAAAATACTTCCTAATAATTACTCAGTGATGGTTGAAATGCAGACTTCAAACTTGGCAGGGAAAATTAATTAATTAATGTACCTAAAGAATTATTACGTTTATAAAGACATATCACACATGAGATTCTCTGCTAACGATGCTCACAACATTCTGATGATTTTTTAATTTAATGGCATGATGTACGAAAAAAACTGGTGGGGGACAAAAGTTTTAGTTAAAGATGATTCATCCAAATCAACAAAAAAGCCATTCGGTTGCAAATAATTTTTGTATGTGACCCAACGCCACTGGTTGGTTTTTGATGAAACTTTTCGTGTACATAGCTACTATGAAAATAATTTTCCCTGCCAAATTTGAAGTCGACACTTTCAACCACCATTAAGCAATTATCTAAAAGACCTGTTTAATTTTATTCTTATTTTTTTGCTTTTTTTGAAATTTGTCGTGATATCACTAAAACACCTTGTATATTTAGAAGTTCATTAATCATTGGTTATTGGTTTCATGATACTATACTTGTTTCAGAAAATATACACACATCATTTTATCAATGAGTAACTGCAATGATTAACTGTTATTTGATTAATTCTGATCTAATCGGGTGTGTTGATCAGGAGTGGTGATCGGTAATATTACAACATTACAAGTTTACCTCATAGTTGTAATATTGTGACAATAAACAGGATCCCTTAAATCCCCAAATTACTACTACACTACTTTGGCAATTTAGAAATAGAAATTTAAAAATAACCTACCTACCTGTAACAAATTACTCTTATTTATAAATATTCCAGTAGACATTCCCAAACAAATTTTTACTAAAACTAGAGCAAGCCATCTGATAACTTTCAAATTTTTATTATAACCAATTTCGTCCAATATTTTCCTAATCTGGTTTTCTAATTCTGCTTTTGTAATATTCTGTGTCTTACTTATCTAAAAAGAAAATAAATAAGAAATTATTTCAATGATCATTTGTTTAATTTAAATGAATAAAATTAGATGTTGAAATTATACATTGCAGAATGGATATAACATCCATTCTGCATTGAGACATGTGACAGTTATTATGAAATTTTTAATTAAAAATGTATGTGTAGAACAAGCAAGGAAATTGGAATATATGTTTGTCGACGTTTTCTCTCAAAAAATAAGGGCAGCTTAAATATTTTTGAGAATAATTCATAAACTTTATACACGATGGAAGGAAAAAAATCAAAAATTGAATTTAGTTTTAATTGACTCAATCATAATCTTTAAACCAATATATTCTCTTTGTTTTTAATTGTGGAAAAATTTAACAAACTAGAATTATAGAATATTTTTTGAAGAATCTGAATATGTAAATTGAAAAACAAGAATCTAACAAAATAATGTCACCTATAAAGTGGATATTGCATAGAATTTAAAAGTGTGTATATAATATTATGCCAACGGCAACTACTACATTATAGGTTATGCCATATCTAATTGGAGCATGGAACCCATGCCATATTTTAAGATAATATGACTACCAGCACTAAATGCAGAAGTTTTGCAAAAAAATGAAGTTTGTAAAAAAAAATTACAAAAATGTCTTGCTGACCAAGGTTATTTTGTAGACAATTTGTAAATATTAGTAAAACATTTTTTGTTCTAATCGGAAGGAAAATTTATCGACAGATTTTGTTAAAAAAAAAAACGATTTTTTATAGTTATGACATTTCCATATTCACAAAATTAATAATCCATCTAACAAAATTTTAAAATGTCATAACATAACTACAAAAAACATTTTTTTTAACGAAATCTGAAATCTGTATTTTGCAAAATTTCTTCATTTAGTTTTGATAGTTATATAATATGGCATGGGTCCCATGCTGAAATTGTTAGATATGGTATAACTTATAATTCACCAGCCGCTTCTACATATATTATACATTGCTGAATTTGTAAAAGATTTCCTATTTGAGTCTGAACCCTGATTTTGAAGAAATGATCAGTAGTGATATTATTTTCTTCAAACCGGATGTAATATAAACTAAACGCCTGGGAGAAATTTTACTTCTTTTAAAACCCCATAAGTTACAGTTTTAAAATTGAAATAAAATTTCTCTCTTAATGTTTCAATTGACGCTCAGGTTATTTTATATTAATTTAGACTTAATTAGACTTCAGAGTTATTAATTACCTACACATAATTTTTTTTTTTGAAGTTTCTCGTTTTTCGAGCCTATTTGTTTTAGTTCATGTTCAGTTGTTTTTTTGTTTCTACAGTGTGTTCTACTTTGAACACACACCCGGTTGAATTCGGGCAAATTGATTTTTTTTGTAGTACCTACTCGATGAGATCTACTTTCCTGAATGACACTTTTTTTTATGTTATGTATCCACGGCCTACAATCATTAAAAAAAAGTGCAAAAAAATTAGATTTGCTACTAGGGATTTTTTAAAACAAGAATCTTAATAGCAAATATGAATTGAGCATAATTAAAAAGCATAAATGTCGAATTTCATATTGATACCATTAAATCTTGTAAAAAAAATATTGGTATGTTTTTTTGTAGTTTAAATAAGAAATGGGAGTTTATTCATCTAATGGATACTCTTTATAAAAAGGTAATCATAATACCTTCTGTTAACAAAATAATAATTCATTAATCTCCTCCTCATAATTGAGAGTACATATTACATACCTCCATTCTTGCTGAGTTTGAGTAAATCAATCGAGGGGGTAACCACTTACATACCTCCATTCTTGCTGAGTTTGAGTAAATCAATCGAGGGGGTAACCACTATGAAAATATATGTCCCAACATTGCAATATTGCATGTATTGCACGAGTGTTACATGACTATTGCTCATATTGCATTGGCATTGCACGAGTATTGCATGTATGAGTATTTGTATTACATGAGTATTGCAAGTATTGCACACATGACTTCAAAGTCATTGGAATACACTCTAAATATGTAGTATTTATAAAACGTATATGTGAATAAGTGGCTACGTAAACAATTAAAGACAAAGGTTAACTTTTTTAAAATGTCTCGTTCAATTTTTGCAAAAATGTATTAGTGGGCAGTTCAGGTGTCATCGGAAACGACACTAACAAAAAAATATTTATCACAGATATGTGACAGTATTAAACAAAAAAATTATTCTGAACTGAATGACAAATACGTTTGGATTAGCGTAGATGAAACCACCAATGCTGTGGAAAATGTTTTAGTGGTGCATTAATATTGGTAATATACTTTTACCTCTTCTCACCTTCTTTGGGTATTAAGTACTGTCCTATAAATTATTAAAAACAAATTTTTAAACATCTGCTGTGCTGAAATCTGCGCCAAAAATATTAGTCAGAGTTGGTTTTTGAAAAAAATGTTTTTGCCCATCCAAGAATATCACACCTAAAAAATATTAACCTGAAAATGAAACTTAAATGTCTAATATTTTAGATGGTTTAAAATTGACGTTTCGAAATACTCTATGATTCAGGTCTCAAAATTAGAGAAAAAATTTCTCTGATAAAAGATTGTATTTTTAGCAATGTCAAACATGACAGTTTTCTGTTTATATATTTCCATAGATATCCTATTGGCACAGAGGTTTATTTAACAATTATTTTTTTAATAATTTCTAGGACAGTGGCTTAACACCCAAAGAATGTGAGAAGAAACATTATAGGATACTACAAATAAACAACTGTAGACAATATACTTTTACTATTGTGATCACTAGTTAAAAATACATGAGTCTTGTTAGTATTACATTCACCAATACCTTCAGCTCTCTTTGTATTAACTGTGTATGTTGCCGAAATCGCCTAAATAACCACAAGGTAAGATAGTGTGTCATATATGCACAAGCATATTTACGCGATAACACAGCACCTAGCGCCAACCTTGGAATTGACATCATTTATCATTACCTCTCAATCTGTACTATTCTTTCACATAATTCTTGGTGATTAAATGAACGACAACGATATACTTTCTCCACAAATAAAAATTTAACAGGGTTATATCTGAAGATCTTGGTGGCCAATGAATAATCGTACTATTGTGACACGGCCACTTTTGAGGTAATGTTTTATTAATACCAATAATAACTTTATTTAGCAGAAAGCTATACCTTTACACAATTTGTTAGAATTTAGAAATTTAATATGATTGGATTGTTCCTAATTATATTTGAAAATTTCAATCTAAACAAGGTACACATTAGTTAAATAGTAATAATAGAGAGAATGCAGTTTTATGACATGAATGGAACAATTACTGGATACTAATTTTAATTTTATGTAGTCAAGCTTCTTATATAAGTAGCACATAGATGCATAAACTGTTTAAGTGATGCACTACAATTTCTTATTTCATCTGGTAAATTGTTACATTCCTTAAAACTTTTACAGAACAGTGATTTGTTAGCTATTAATGCATAATGCCTTTCTATGTACAAATCGTTCTTTCCCCAGGTATTATAATCGTGTATACCATGTGTAAAACGGTTAATGTGGCCAATTCTTAACAAAGATCGATTGAACAAGTGAGATGGACGTAACAGTGTGTGTATTATAGCTGGTTGGTGGGGCATAGACCGAGCCTGTCCCTATGTTCACTGGGTGTGTCTTATTCCATTTCATTTCATCCTAGTTTGCAGTCCTCGCTCGTATTCTTCTTTTAACTGGCCACACTTGGCGATAAACATATGGTATCACCTACATACATTACTTTCTTGTGCAAATAACTCGGTAAAATAGATTTTCTTATTTTGTAAACAAATTGCAGTGTTCTTAATAAAATTCTTTCTTACAATTATAAAATCCAGAGTTTATAACATATTATTTACTGGAATATACCGGTTGCATTGTAATATAACTCGCACTGCCTCATTTTGTATATTTTGTAACCTGTTAGTTCATTATTATTTAGATAAAGTAATAGGGTTGAACAATATTCAAAATGTGGTGCAATTATACTTTTTGAATTGTTAACCCTGTAAACACTGACAAATCGTTGGATATTCACCTTAAGAATTTTATGTTCTTTGCTACTTTCTTTACAATGTAATCAACATTAGTTTTGAAACCTAGCTATTTATCTAATAACTCTTAAGTATTTTATTTCATTTACTTTTTCTATTGTTTCATTATTTATTTTAATAGTGTTATCTACAATATTGTTTAGCTTATGCTTTTTTGCTAGTACCATCAATTTACATTTATCAATATTTACTTTGAGGTTGTTATCACATTTAACCACATATATACATTTTTAAGGTCATTATTCATCATATTTACCATCTCTTTGGCATTTTTCCCTGATATATATAAAATTGTGACATCTATAAAGAGATGTATTTTACAATTTGTAATGGATTGAATAATATCATTAATAAAAATGATACACATTACTGGATTCAGGACAGACCCTTGTGGCACTCCATATTCTGTTTCTATTTCACTGGATACACTTATGCCAAATTTTGTTTTCTGATACCTCCCATTTAAGTATGACGTAAATCACTCTAGCACTTTGTTGTCAATGCCAATATTTTTTAACTTAAAAGCAGATTTTGATTTATTGTCTCGAATGCCCGATTAAAATCTAAGAATTCCCCCAGAACAATATTTTCACAATCAATTTCAATTATCTAATCTTAGAGGATTGTACTAGAGTATGTTCTGTAATGCAATTTCACATGAATCCAGATTGCATTGGTATTAAGATATCGCTTACATCACAATAGCAAATTAACTGTTCCTTTACCACCATTTCCAATATTTTTTCACAAATGGGTAATGAATGTTGTTCACTCAATACAGTGTTAATACTTTTTGGGACTAGTGTTACAACTAAGCTCTTCCAGAAAGTTAGAAAAACCCCTGTTTGCAGTGATCTGTTTATAACATTTAAAAATCTGTTTCCTATAACTTGGAACAAAATTTTAATAATTTGTGTTGATATTCCATCGCTGCCCATTTTGTTAGGTAATCCAATACCAAATTGTTTCAGCTGACTCATTTGTATCTGTTTAAACTCATGGAACTTATTTTCTTCTCCGATATTTTTAATTTCTTACTCATACTTTTGTATATTTTGAATGATATCTGATACTTTCAATAAAATAAACAAATTTTCAGTTGACTCATTGTAAATTTTCTCATCGGTAAATATAATATACTTAGTTATATTCTGATTTGATTTTTGTCTGGGTAATCTATTTCAGTGTTTTCCACATCGGTTTTGGGTCATTTCTGCAGCTGTCTATTTTTTTTTTCATAGTAATTCTGTTTATGTTTTCTTATCATTGATGTAACTTCATTTCTTTTTTTTTTATATGCATTCCAGTTATCATCGCTATTTGTTATTTTAGCTGCCCTACATTCATTGTCTCTTTCTCTCATGACTTGTAAAATGTCTTCTGTGATCCACTTTTTATCTGCATATTTAATAGATTACAATTTCTGTTATCGGGCAAATTACATTCAAGCAGCCTACAATAGTATTTGTTAGGTTCTCAGCCAGAATATTAACATCTGTAATGCTATTATTCCATTCAGTATTCATCAATAGATTCTGAAAGAAGGTTTTATCATAATTTTTAAAGCTTCTTAACAACCAGGTAGTTTTGTCGTCCATGGTCTGGTATCTGGAGGTTTATTGTTATAAAGGCATGGTCTGTTATTTTTGGAGAATGATTTACCTTAAAGGATATGTCATCACAATTAGTTATTAATAGGTCAATAAGTGTTACACTATTATTTGTAATTCTGGTTGACTCATTAATTAGTTGCTTAAATCCATTTTGTGTGACAATTTGTGAATACTGTTTTTGGTAAAATGTATTACGTGACATGTCAATATTAAAATCACATATTATAATGGTATCTATTATATTAGCAGATGCATTTTATATAGTATAATATACGTCTCTGATATTAGAACTGTATTCTTCTATTGTATGTCCCAATGAATTTAAAAACTCTGCAGTACTGGCACTTGGTGAATGATATACTCCTATTAGAATGTAGCTTTTAATTTGAATTTTACATTTTATTACTATACATATTTCTATCAACAGAAAAATTTGTTAACAATTCAAATGAAACCTTATTTTTTTATATAAAATATGACTCCTCCTGTATGCACAATATTGTAACAAATTTCTGCTTTATAACAATTGTAATTTCTATTAACTACAACCACTCCCCACATTCTGCAGGATTAGTAGTTGACAATCTGTTTTTGCACCTTCGATGTAATTAATTGTATTATTAAAAAATAAGAAAAGGCAGTCTTTTAGTTTTAATATATTCTCCTACAATTACTATTACATCTACTCAACATCTGGATCAGGTCAACTAATTCAGAATTTGTATAATTTATCGTGTTGAAAACAATACATTTTTTTATAATAAACACAAGCAAAAAAAAAAAGTAAACAGACATGTAGTTATAATGTTGGCTGCATGGACATTTTTATTATTATTTGCTAATTGGTTTTATAAGAAGCAAATTCAAGGTGCGACTTTTTCAAGATGGAAATTTATCAAATATAAATATACAATAAGACAATAATGTTACCAAGTAAAGGACCTTGGGGTGATCTTTGACCCAGTGCTCTCTTTTATACTACATTATGAATACACTAACAATTGTAATCTAAAAATACTTCGTTTTATTACAAACAAAGTTTTTTACAAATACTGATCTTTTATTTTATTTTGCATTTGAAAGTTATATGTAGTCCACATATCAAATTAAATAACCGAGAAAATATTGTAAAAAGTTTGTATATATATAGATATATAGGGTGTTCATATTTAAGTTTCTTAGATCAAGATTATCTGGTATGTTTTTGTACACTCTGGTGTAATGTATACCCATAAGAAGGAATCCAAATGTGTAACGTCGGGAAAGCGAGAGTTCTTTCCACTGATATATTTCCTTCATAATCATGTATGTACATACCGAAATCTATATGTTCACTATCATATTCATTGGGTTAGGGGATACTGTATTCTATACATAAGTTATGGAAAACTATACAACATTAATAATGTTAGTTATCTCTAGAGTTAATGTAAAACACAATGTTTCAGCAGGCACCTAAATTAAGTTTTTAACATTCTGTTACACATCTAAATTACACTGTAAGTACTTTTATGAGCCAAATTATACCTATATGAAGGACTTCCTAGTTACAAGTTGTCTTCCAATCAATGATGTAAATAAATATGACCGTAATGGGTATCCAAAATCTCTTGGCACATAATAGTCTGTACACCTTTGTGTATGTTTCAAAACAAATTTTGTAAACAAAAGTTATTCCAAATATATGAATGATTGTGTTCCACCTGGATACTTTGCATTTAAGTTCAAAATTAAGTATCACACACACACACACACACACAAGTTGAACATTAATTGAATGGTATCCTTTTCTATTAACATGCCAATGCTCGGGATAATGAGGATCGTTTATATGTGGTGAAAATATTGCAACATGTGTACAGTCAATACACGTATCAGAGACATTCTATTCCATATATAATTTTACTTTTAGAGTATTTAATTCTTCATGATTTCTTGGAAATTTTACCCAAGAATTAAATATTTTTTGCTTATTTAAGACTTTTGTCAATATAACTTACTGATGATTGAGATACACCAATAAACCAGTTTGATTTTATATTGAGTTGATACTTAACTACCAATTATAACAGTAGCAATAAATGTTAATGCTATTAATCCGCAAACAAATATCAAATTTAGTGGCGTTTATTTTCAGTTGTATATAAGGTCAAAAGTTTCATCAGAAATTAAAATAATTTCTTATTTAATCGAAATATTTTTCTGAATTGTTCATTAGTAAGTTTCCTAACAGAGTCACCTCTTTGACGTCATATAACATTATCCTGGCCACAACAGTATTCTTGGAATCATCCAAATTTCCAACATACCTATATGTATACATTAATTCTTAAATTTTTACTAAAAATTAATGAGGGAATGACACTTATGAGGACATATTACTATTGATATTACTGAAACATGCCATTTTTTATGATCATAAAAATTGCGAAGGGCAGAGCATTAGTACTCCAGCACTCAGTAGAAAATTTTGTAATTCCTGCATGAGTGCACTAATGCACATCTATACTACCATACCAAAGAGACCTATTTATTATACACATATCGACACTAGTCGTGACCGTTTTCTAAATTTTTTATGAAAAATTGTCTTTGACACTGTAATACCTACAATGTTCATTTTTACTACATTTAGGTTTTCCGATATAATTTTTCCCATATACATGCTATGAAATGTTTGAGGCTGACAAGATATTACAATGCTAAATGAAATATTGCAATCATCTCTTGATATATACTTTACTCAAATAATATACTGGTGGTTATAACACACTAGCTTACCAGATCCAATAAGTCTTGTATTTTTGGGCTCCTTAAAACAGCCTCCTTATGGGACATAGGAGTAGGCCTTGGTGCAGTTTGTTTATAACCTAGTTGTGGGTTTAACTGCCTTGAAACCCAAAGGAAAGTGCTGCAATCTTGTTTTCTAGAATTTAGAGAATTTTCATAACTTCTTGAATTACTCATTTTTCAAAAGAATTATTTAAAATTAAAATCGCAATCCTAACAAAATATCACTATTTTCTGAAAAAAAGTAAACACATCAAATAAATATGTACAATGTAAATAACACATAGTACATTTTTGTCAATAAACTGCTGCTTGATTTTCTAAATTCTACCAATAAATGGTCGAGGTTTTTTAACAAACACAAAAGTCACGACATGACAGAAACGTCAAATATTTAAAAATCCTAGAACTTAGAACTGGCAAAACTACTATCAGAGACAACCGGCTCTGCTACTATCAATGAAAAATAGACGCAGCAGAACCACATTCTTGAAGTGTCAGCATGGTGTGTGTGGGGTGAAGAAGGGGGAACTAGTGGAGATGCTCATAGCTCTGTTTGCATTTTTAGACATAGGCGCGCGTGAAGTATTTCAAATATTGATTTTAATATTGAAATAGGGCAAATTTCCAATATCATTAAAAAAAAAAAAAGAAAAAATTGAGACACTCAGAACTACGCATTGCTCATAGCATTAGTAGCTCTAAATTGTAAAAAAAAGAAATTTTAAAAGTAACTGTTTCAGTGATACGCCACTGAGTTCATCTCGACAGAGCCACGAGTTAACCTATAAATCGATGTAAACACATTGATGAAAAAATAAATTTGGTTCCCAGTAACGGGATTTTAGGCACACTTGACACTGTCTTACCATTATTTAATTAATTTTCAAAGCTTTTGGCCTTAGCATACACTACAGATTTATTTAACTGGCTCAAGATTTATAAACTGGCCAACATAATTTTATAATCCACACCGCTCTCTGCATTTATCAGATGCGCTTACCTCTCAACGTGCGTATCTGGTTTTTTTATTTTTTTTTTTATTATTATTATGTCGCTCAGATTGTACTTACTTCTCTTCATGCAGTGGCGGTCGGTCCATGGAAGCAAGGGAAGCAGTACTTCCCCTGGGATTATTAAAAAAAAACACATAATTAGAACCTAATTATTATTTATCACATATATTAATCATTAAAATTTACTTTTACCCAATTTCAATAGACACGGCCCTGCTTTTCAGCAACTGAGATAATGTTGCATGATAAAACCGTAACGATGACGCACTCGATTAATCGAGCCAACACGAACACGCGCGACTTCGATATATGTAAGCAGAGACAACTGTCTCTGATGTAAGTAACTTATTGAAATGCATCCCATCCCCACTTCATAATCTTGATATCTGAGCTGTATAGCATCGTAATAAGTTTTATTTTATAGATTTTAATCTCGATTTTAATATCAATTTTAATATCGATTTTAATATTATACTTAATATTAATCTTCCTAGTATTATTCTCAGCTTTTGTGCTATATTTGTAAAAACTTTTTTGGTGTTTCTAAACCTGTGGTGGGGCAACAAGTGATTTTTAAAACGTTGAATATTAGTGCGCGTGTAAACAGGTTTAGAATTACTTATTAAATTTGGAAGCTGGTCCTAGCACTGTGGAAAATATTATTTGCGTTTGTGTGGTGTGCAATTTGTTGAAAAGGGGATTTTCAACATATTTGTTTCAAGATAAACTGGATATTATTAGAAACGGGAAACCAACACCTGATTTAAAACTCCTAAAAACGAAAGTTAAATCATGCTATAGGTACTTTAATATTGAAGTGTACAGTGCTAATCAGTGGTTAAGGGGTTGTGAAAATTTGTGTAAATTGTTTTGTTGGCCATGTGTACTGTTCACAAATGAAAAAGGTGTTTGGAATAAAAATGGCTTTTCAGATTTAAACAACATTCACAAAGTGACAAAAAGGCATGGTAAGTGTAAAACTCATTTGCGAGCGGTGCTAAAAGAATAAACATTTGGAAAATCACGAATTGAGCATTCATTAGATCAGCAGTTGAAAGAAAGTGTTAAAAAGACTTATTGACATTGTTTGTGTTCTCGGCGAAAATGAACTTAGTTTTAGAGGTCATACTGAATCTCGGAGCGTTGCTAATAGGGGCAATTTTATCAATTTAGTTGATTTATTAGCAAAATACGATACAATTTTAAGTAACCATCTGGAACACTCCACGATATTTCGCGGTACATCAAATCATATTCAAAATGATTTGATTCAGTCGATAAGCAATATTGTTTTAGAAAAGATCAAGCAAGAAATAAAAAAGCTCCTTTTGTTGCAGTTATGTTAGATGAAACAACCGATATTACAAATATTAGTCAGTTGTCAATCGTAGTACGCTACATAAATCCAAATGGGAAAGTCCAAGAGCGCTTTTTTAGGATTTTTAGACGTAACAACGCCATGAACGGCCGCAGCTTTATATATTATAGTTTGTCAGATAGTCGATGATCTACAGTGTGGTGCTAAACTTATCGCCCAAAGTTATGATGGGGCCGCTGTAATGGCTGGTGAATTGGGGGGCCTGCAGGCCAAAGTAAAAGAGACTTTTCAGAATGCAATATTTGTACATTGTTTTGCGCATCGATTAAATTTAGTTCTAGCTCAATCTGCAGCGTGTCTTAAAGAGTGCAAAGTATTTTTTTCAAGTATTAGTGGAATGGCTGCCTTTTTTTTCAAATTCATCAAAACGGACACGAGTATAAAAACTTTTTCAAGAAATTCAACCAGTGAAGAGCGGCTTTCAAAATTGTCTCTGTTGACAATAGAAAGTGACTTTGTGAAGATGTCCCAAAATTCAAACTTTTACGACGAAGTTATTTCCGACATCGCAAAAAAGGAGAGGCGGATTAAACTACATTATAAATGGGTAGGTATGTGCATATTAACTACTTAACTAGCTGGCTCAATTTATAGTTGGCTAGAGAGTGCACGATGACTAGTGTGACTGAACAAACTCTCCATTTCGCTGCGGGTTCAATCCTCGCCACCGGCGCTGGCAATGTCGGTGGATATGGTTGTGTGTCTGCGTTTTTTTCATAAGTGTAACCCTCACCCGTGAAGCTTCGGCTTTGGAATCGGGGGTTGTCTAATTTTTGTGGTGTTTTTATGTTTTATGTTTATTGAGGAGTGGCGGTCCTACAAGTGTACTTTTTTCTAGATATCATAACTTTGCAGCTTTCGACAATTGCTTTAAAATGAGTATACGGAAGCCACGCCCCTTTTCTTAAAATAATTTTTGCCTCGCTTCGCTCGGGGCCTCGCGCTACCCATCACTCTATATCGCAAACTGCTTCCCCTGTATCAAAACTCACCGCACGCCCCTGCTTCATGGTAAATGGTCTATTTTTGATTGACAAATCACGTTTTAAACATTTTTTCGCGACATACCACGTTAGATGTGAGCGGTTTTTAGCAGTTTAACCTCGCCACAAAGTGACGAAACAATAAACACGTCGTGTCACGAAAACATAATGGATAAAAGCTACGGTTACATTTTTAAATTTTATTTCGATTGTTGAAGTGTTGTCTTATTTTAAGGTTCCTGCCAATCACATAGACTGCATTGAGTCTTACCATAGTCTTCTTTCAGATAAGTATTTAGATTAAAAAAATAAAACAAAGAAGGTTTAGTGCCATATCCCCAAAAAACCAAATATGCAGCTACGGACACGTGTTTCGGAGTTATTGCCCCTCAACAGCGTAGCGTAGCTAAGGAATTGGATCTAGTATGTGATAGATCAGGAACAAGAACTATAATAAAACTAGAAAGTACAGTACACAGTACTCAATTAGTGCCTTCATGTTCCCATGTGTCACAAATGGGTCTCGATGAGCACAGTCGACACACAGAGCTCTATGTGTACTGTCCGTTTTCACCTGGCACATACAATCAAAAAAATATAATTTATTGGGTTCAAAATACAATAATGAAGGTTTAGTGCCATATCCCCCAAAAAACAATTATGCAGCTAGGCACACGCGTTTCGGAGTTATTGTCCCTCATCATCGTATCGTAGCTTCTTAGCTAACAGTACACATAGAGCTCTGTGTGTCGACTGTGCTCATCGAGGCCCCATTTGTGGCATATGGGAACATGAAGGCACTAATTGAGTACTGTGTACTGTACGATCCAGCCTTATTTTAGTTCTTGCTTCCGATCTATCACATTCTAAATCCAATTCCTTAGCTACGCTACGCTGATTAGGGGTAATAATTCCGACATACGTGTCCGTAGCTGCATAATTGTTTTTTTAGGGATATGGCACTAAACCTTCTTTGTTGTATTTTGAACTCCAATAAATTTCTTTTTTTTTTAATGGCATCATCGAATGCGTTGCTGAACTCAACTTTTTAATAAACACATGAAAAGAACTGACTAAGGAGGATATTAGGACAAATATCACGAGTAACAGGACACACTTCGTTCGAAAGCAACTGAGCTCAACTGTACGTATGTTTACTGTTTAATACTATGTTTGCTGTCTCACCTGCCTCTAGGTCAACTGTTAACACCACATCAACTCCACTGCGATTAATGGTTATTTCTACTCAGCTCTTCATCCATTTTCAATATATTTATTAAAATTATATAGCGTCTAGCCTCCAGCTTTAGGTTACTTGACAGTCATTTTATTTTAAAAACTTAACTATTATTTTAAAATGCTAAACAAGGAGAGTAATACATACCACTGGATCTTGCATACCGCTGCCTCTGCCACGGCTAGCCTAACTTCCAGTTAGGGTATGTTGCAACAAATGGGTAGTTGAGGTATCGATTTTGTCAAATAAACGTCAATGCATATACTCCCCTATTTTATCGTTCCTCGTGAAAATATCGCGGTAACAATATAATACATATACCACTACTTGTACTGTGACACATAATTTTCATACCATTCGGGTCCATTCCTAATGTATGATATAATTAATATTAACGAAAATCAATTTTTTGCAAACATGTCTATTGAGGTACTTATCTGTCAAAGAATATTTATACAGCGAGAGTTGTTTCAAATTGAATAGGCGTTAAAAGGAAAGCAAATAATGACGTGTATGGATTAAGGATTAAGCCCTCTCCACCTATAGTGAGAGCCGTCACCAATAATACTCCATATAAGAAATCTACATGTAAGTAAAATATAGTAGACCACAACTTTAAGAGACACATACAAAATTTCAAAGCTTTACCGCGATGCTCCTTAGGATAGAGCGGAGCATGGTTTATTTTTCTACAGCATATTAAATAATAAATATAATGTATTACTTAATACATAAAACATCATTACTCTCATGTGAAGTATGTTGGCATGATTAAAATAAGAAATTAATGGAAACACGCCTGTATCAATTATAATTTCAAATTATTTTGATATAATTACGCAACTCCCTCCTAAGGCAATTTACCATTTAACGGTTACTATCGAACCAGTTATAAAAGCCTAATAACGAGAAAGCATGCAGGGACGGACGGTCATTCTTCCGCGAAACATCGAACTATTCGTGCCTTTTAGAATTTATATAGGTTATGTGCTTTATAAATACAGGTGCTTCAGTGTTAACACTGATAAAATGATAAATTCACAATGTACACTAAATCACATAATATTTTATTCAAAACACTAATCGCTATACTCACTCAACACTTCACAACCACTTTCTAAATCGGTATCTGAATCAAGATGTATTATTAAACGGTCTTGATTAGGGCTGATGCTTTTTCCTAACTTAATGTATTCATCTTCAATTTTAATGACATGCTGAATACAATTTTGCCAATAACTTGGTGTTATTTCTCTCACTTCAGCTTTATAAGGTCGATTACTTTAGCATCAAATTTGGGAAAGGTGTGCTTCTTTTCAGCTGATTCCATATTAGTTCGATCGGGTTGAAAATACAAAAACATGGGGGCAACCGTAAAACTGTATGTCCTTGAGCTTCAGCCATTTTATCAATTACATTATTGTTTTGAGAAATTTTGCTTTTTAACAATATCTAAAAGATCTTTCTTTTTTAAAATTTTTTTGAAATTCCAAATTATGTTTTCGGAGAAATTCTTGAATATCTTTTTTCTTTGTAGTATTTGGTATTTTTTCGATTTGTCGCGAATGATACAAAGCATTGTCTAAAACAATTACGCTGTTTTTTTTCTATATTTGGTAGCAATGATGTCTGAAACCATTCTTCAAAAATATCCGCAGTCATGTTTCGGTGATAGTCAACGTTTGAAGCTTCCAGTTTTTTACCACTTAATTTGAGACCATTATGCACCCATCCATTTTCTGATCCACAATGTACAATTACTAATCTGGTTCCTTTATTTAAAGGCATATCAACTTTACATTTTTTTGAGCCATCTATCCAGCCTTTTTTCACTGTATCATGGGTATGATACCAAGTTTCGTCTAAATAATTTATTGGTCGTTGTTCATTTCGAAATTTTGTAATATTTTCCAAATATTATTACGCCACTGTACAATTCCAAATAAAATGTTAACACTGAAGCACCTGTATTTATAAAGCACATAACCTATATAAATTCTAAAAGGCACGAATAGTTCGATGTTTCGCGGAAGAATGACCGTCCGTCCCTACATGCTTTCTCGTTATTAGGCTTTTATAGCTGGTTCGGTGGTAACCGTTAAATGGTAAATTGCTTTAGGAGGGAGTTTCGTAATTATATCAAAATAATTTGAAATTATAATTGATACAGGCGTGATTCCGTTAATTTCTTATTTTAATCATGCCAGAACATACTTTACATGAGAATAATGATGTTTTATGTATTAAGTAATACATTATATTTATTATTTAATATGTTGTAGAAAAATAAAGCATGCCCCGCTCTATCCTAAGGAGCATCGCGGCAAAGCTTTGATTTTTTATGTGTCTCTTAAAGTTGTGGTCTATATCATTTTCTTTTCTTTAACGCCTGTTCGACTTAAAACAATTCGCGCTGTGAGACTTAATAAAGGGACGGTAAATATCAAATTATAAATTTTGGAAAGTTAGGTATCAAGGACCAAAGTTAAATAAACAAACAAGTTGGAAAATTACCACAAGTCAATGATCCTCACCTGTCAAATCCCCCCCCAGCAGTTTGATGTCAGCATTGAAATTATTTTAAAATATTTTCTGTCAAAATTAAAATTCTAATTCAACTAAATTATCAATAGATGAAACTTCACTATTATCGAATTGCAGTATACTGTTAAGACTGAAATTAGAAGATTATAACACTTTTTACCTGAACGATATATTTTTATGCTGAAAGCTTTGATCCTGAGGATTTTTATCACTTTCAAATCACTAGTTCAGAGCACAAAGTTACAGTAATGGATGGATGATTGATGAATTTTCTTATTTAACCACAAGACTTCTTCGTTGCGATTAAATTCGATTTCGGTTGGCTTCACAATACTTTGTTATAAATCTGACAATTCCTCATTGTAAATTTATTCAGATTAATTTATTTTTTGGTGTCTGTATAAATTCTTTTGATGTGTAATATACAATTCCAACTTTCAACCACTTCTTTCAGTTCACTCATAACTTCCTTTATGAGGATGATCGAATATATGTGAGGAGTAAAAATTTTCTTTCCCAGTTCGATTTCTGTGATAATCACAAGATCAAGCAAGATCTCTAGATCCGTCCGTCTGTCCGTCCTTCCTGTCGTCCATCCAATCATGCATCCATCCCTCCGTCCGTCCGTCCGTCCGTCCGTCCGTCCGTCCGTCCGTCCGTCCGTCCGTCCGTCCGTCCGTCCGTCCGTCCGTCCATCCATCCATCCATCCATCCATCCATCCATCCATCCATCCATCCATCCATCCATCCATCCATCCATCCATCCATCCATCCATCCATCCATCCATCCATCCATCCATCCATCCATCCATCCGTCCACCCTCCATCCACCCCATCCATCCATCCATCGTCCATCCATCCGTCCATCCGTCCGTCCGTCCGTCCGTCCATCCGTCCGTCCATCCGTCCGTCCGTCCATCCATCCATCCATCCATCCATCCATCCATCCATCCATCCATCCATCCATCCATCCATCCATCCATCCATCCATCCATCCATCCATCCATCCATCCATCCATCCATCCATCCATCCATCCATCCATCCATCCATCCATCCATCCATCCATCCATCCATCCATCCATCCATCCATCCATCCATCCATCCATCCATCCATCCATCCATCCATCCATCCATCCATCCATCCATCCATCCATCCATCCATCCATCCATCCATCCATCCATCCATCCATCCATCCATCCATCCATCCATCCATCCATCCATCCATCCATCCATCCATCCATCCATCCATCCATCCATCCATCCATCCATCCATCCATCCATCCATCCATCCATCCATCCATCCATCCATCCATCCATCCATCCATCCATCCATCCATCCATCCATCCATCCATCCATCCATCCATTCAGGTTAATATAGGGTACAAAAATAAAATACTTAAATGCGAATAACTTTTATTTTTATTTTATCATAAACTTTATCAGGTATATACATAACACCTACTCTTAATAGCTAAAATACTTATCCTATAAAATGTTCCATACTCATAATTTGTTTCAAAATGAATACAGTATAGTATCTTGTATATTATCACAAATATAAAGTATGATTCTGTGATATTATTTATACTCAAAAATAAATCACATATATTATGGTATGTAGGTAACCAATAATAAATATAATCCTCTTATCATAAATAATAATAATAATTTCTAACTGTTTACGGTAATGACAAATTGTGTTCCCGAAATTATTGCAAACCTGTAAAATATTTTCCATTCACATCACATTCATTTCGAAAATAATCGAGGGATACGAAAATATAATTCTAGCTGTATCAAGGCCGGATTAAGATAATTGGGCGCCATAGGCTCATGATAAGATAACCCTTCGACCATTTGTATTTGTCGGCGTGCGGCATGTGCCATTTTAAATCAGAAAAAAACATAGTTACCGCACCTACCATACAAAATGGGTAATCAATAAAATTAAAAATTCTCGATTTTGAAAAGAAAGTCGTGCCACAAAATAATCTTTATTAATCATCTGGAGATGATTAAATCTTAGTTTTAATCATCTCCACATAATGCTAACTTTGTTGACGCGCGACGTGTGTACTACCTACCGAGTATTATGGTATTTGTGGAAACTACTTTTAGTGTTATCACATCAAAGGTTCCAACCCACTTCAGAATAATCTGTAACCTAAATAACCTATTAATTAATACATGGTATACCGCAGGGTTTATTATAATGGTACCCAAAAATCTTCAATACAGTTTTAAAGATATTTTCGTGACAAGTAGTGACATGCAGTTATTTTTTATACAATATAATAAAGAAATTAACCACACATATCGCCACTTATTAGGTATGTCGTGAAGAAAGGACAATTGTTTGATAGTTTATATAACAATGATAGTTGAATTCGATAAAAAATTAAACGATTGGCCTTTATTGAAACTAGAATAGTTTTATAATAACACAGATCATTATATATATTTTCATAATTTATTAAGCACATCTAGTTATCAATAAACGACATGCGTTTTCAACAATATCCACAGTTACTTTCCACGGGGTAACTTTTATTAATCTTAAGTATATCATCTCGATCAGCCACTGAGATTGGTGGACCAGCATTCTTTTTCATTGCTGCTACCATTGTCATAAAAGCCTGCTCTACATTTACAGAATTTTTAGCAGACGTTTCAAGAAAAGACATTCCCAACCGCTGCGCATATCTCTAATAAAAAAACATAAAAAATAAAGAATTAATCATGGATGGTTAATCCTACTGCAACAGAGTATGTTAGAAAAAATTTAGGTACCTTTTTAGGAGGTTGCCATTAAAAAGAAATTCGATGACGTCATAACTTTTACAAACATTTTTGAAAAACATTTTTTTTACACAAACAAATAGAGAAATGTATTTAAATTAAAAATCGACCTATGTTCAGACATGTAGTCAAGTGATTTAACGCGAGCGCAAAATCGTGGACAATTTCGCGACAAATAAATATTTCAAACACATTACAGCAAATTAAAGCGGCCATACTAACACAAAACATTAGTGACAAATCGCTTAGCGAATAAGCGTGCCGCTCTGAAGAATTCAACGTTGTTTGATTTCTGGACGATTTTTAGTTAGTTCTGCGCTGTAACTACACCAACATGGCCTCGTGTGTATTATATGCCCGAATCAGGAGATACGAGATACTACCTACGCAGATCTGCATTCTTTATAAATATATAAAATTAAATGGAAATATTTTTGTAGGTGCTTGGCATTAAATAAAGTTACCTATTTCCACTATTTTATTAATTTACCTACATTATTGTTACCACTAGCCTTTCTTCGGAAGAAATTGGTTTCTCAAAATTTGTAGTATGTTTCTCGATGCGTCCTTTTGTTCAGTAATAAGTGAAATGTGTCTACAGACATCCTAAAGTAGTGGAAAAACCGCCTTGGATATTTTCGCAATTGTTTCTACACATGATGAAACTCTCCATACTTCCTTCTATATGCATTAATGGGATATACACCATACTGTCTTTTGCGCTTGAAAAAAATTGGGAAACGAATCGTCTTCCACAAGAGGAGCAATTCGATGTGTTCGTGACAGAGCATTGTTAAAACTAAATGTTAATCGCTTTGCGGCGAACAGGTTGTCGCTTGTTTCTCACTACATTGTCGTCCACGATTTCTCGCTCGCGACAAATCGCTCACCAGCCTGACCAAACCCTAACTATTTTATCGAATGTGAAGAACTCCTTTAACCACGTTAAATGGAATCGAGGCAAGTCATTGCTATAGTACGAAGATTAACAAAAGAGCAACCCCCTTAACTCCATCTATTCCTACTTGAGAATCTTAAATGACACCCTATACCTCTAGCGATATCTCGAATGAAAGCCCATCTTTCTGCAAAAATTAAATTTAATTTCAGAAATCTTCAGAAATTTGTAAAAAAAATTATTGCAGAGTTGCTCATTTTATTCTCTTAATTAGAAGTCGAACAATCATTACCAAGTTCATATTTTAAAAACCCCACTTTACATTGTTGAAAAAAATTCAGACAACTAAAACATATTATTTATGCAAGGCCGGCGAAAGGTACAATCAACATAAGCGCCTGCTTGGAGCGCCGGCTTGCTAGATGCTCCTAAAAGGTACCTTTTTAAAAAAAATCTAACAATATTTGGAGATCTGGTAATTTAGAAATCAGCAGGTGGATAACTAGCAAGTTGAGGGCGCCGAGGGAAAAACGGGATGAGGGATAAGGGATGTGAAGCGGGGACGGTCGGCATAACGCACTTTGCATGCCGGATGCAGAAGTGTTCATTATTAGTCGCAGTTCACAATCACATTAGCAGTGGAGAGTGGAGTGGAGGTTCTGGAATTATAATATTGTTATTGTTGAGTGTATCAAAATTAATTAATTTTTGTTTATTTTTGAACAATCCAAAAAGATTTGTTATTTTTTTCCCATTAAGCTTATTTTCTGTACCTGGTAAATACGTAAGATAAATAACCTATAATATTTACCTGTTGGTTTTCACTCTTCTGCAAAAGCTAATAATAAAATATGTTTTTGATAACCAATTTATTTCTTCTACCGACTTTTTAACAAATGTCCCGAAACCAAAATGTTGCAATCAAAACGGAAGTTAAAAAATCCGCTTTCCTCCCAGATTTTATTATTATTTATTACTTATATTTTTAAGTGGTTAAAAAACACAGTGACCATGAAATTTGATAAATTTTCGCCTTCGGGGCTAAAGTGGGTTTGAAGCCTCGGACAGGAGTAGGCTTCAATTCACGCTGCCGCTTGTAGCAAAATTTTACCTAGGCCGGCTGCATTTATGCTATTTATTCAGTGGCGTATTAAGGAATACAGGTGCAGGAATCCCACGACATTTTGCGTCCTTTTCGGTTATAAGTCCAAGAAAATGAAATGAGAAGTTGACAGTAATTAAGTAGTGATTGAAAATATTCGGTAGTTGTTCAGAAGTAAGAACTAAGTATAATGATCCAAAGTTTCAGATTCTACCGACCGAACAAGTATGCAAAAAAAATTAAAAAAACATTTTAAAAAAGTGCGTCGCGACCCTTCACCCAAAACGCTGAGAGAACCGTAACAGATTCGGTCAAATTATATAAGACCAAAGTTGTAGAGGACAAAATTCTCCAAAAAAAGGTCCAGCGTTATGAATTTTTTACAGCTTTTACAATAGAATATCAAGGGATCAGTTATGAAAAGACCCTCATTTTGCATATAATTTATTTTTGTTTACGATAAATAATCTCCAAGAATCTTAATTTGAATTCTGCTGAAATCCCGATGAAATTGAGAATATTTTTTTTGCGGAGCTGTCAAAATTTGTATTTTTTGGTGTAAATTTTTTTTTAATTGCTAAAAATGTCTCCATAATGCATAGAACATCCATGAATTTTTTGGACTCGTTTCAATAGTTACAAAATGTAAGTACATGATGAATTAAACAACTAAGAGTGTCAATACAATCGCTCGCGCGACTCATGGCTAAACTATAAGAGATAAGTATATACCGTAGAGTGTCCAGGCGCACCTTTCTTAAAATGTTTTTTTAATATTTTTGCATACTTGTCCGGTCGGTCGAATTTGAAACTTTGGATCATTATACTCAGTTTTTAATTCTGAATAACTACCAAATATTTTCCATCACTACCTAATTTATCTTAACTTAACGTAGGAAAATTGTCTCTTTCTTGGACTATCTGGGTTTTTTGTTTTGTTAATCGTACTAAAAAAAGTTTATTTTGCTCTAATAGTTTTCGATTAATTCACGAATGATACCGGCAATAGTAGCTTTAACCTTGAAAGAATTCCAGACCATGGGCGGTGCGTCTAATCGCGTACATATAGGTATTCAAAAATAATTAATTACATTACATTAGTATGTCTTGACCTTGGATATACGACACGGTCACGTTACGGTAATAATGAAAATGACTATCATATTATTTTGCACTATGATGACAGAATGCCAAAATTGTCACTTGTGTCAAATATTAATATGACGACGTCATTTTCATTATGATGGTCAAAACAATCTGATTTCTGCTTTTGTCGAATATGTGAGTCGAAGAAGCACATTCATTACTGAATTAAAATGGTTACGTTTTTCCAATTGCTGATTTTATTAGTTGAAAATTTAAAATGTTTTGTTTATTTGATTATGTAGCTCACACAGGGATTATTTATTAAGAGCAGTGCCATATACAAACTTCAGCTCAGTTGTATTTTATAACTGCGTTTTCACCACACATCCAACTTAAATCTATAAATTACTGTTAAATTTTTTCTCTCAGTAATATCGAAAAACTAAGACATATGAATCATCCTAAATACCATACAAATTTAATATATACTCATATAGGCAACCAATATGCATATTTTTTCATTAATAGGAAATACGATTATTTAGTGTCATAAAATTACACAAAATAAAATTGTCGTATTTCTTACTAATAAATAGACATCAGTATTGCCTGTAATTTTATATATTAAATCCATATATGGTATTTAAGATGAATCATGTCGTGTTCCCTTTTTTCGTTCTCATCAATAGAAAAATTTTAATAGCGATCTAAAGTTTTCTGTTGATTATCCTTGCGACGAAGGCGTACTAACGCTGGCTGCCTTAAGAAGTAATATCTCCTTAAAATTTATACTTCAAAAATTATTTATTTTAATTTCATTTTTAAAGACACCAAGACATTGATATTGTTTTATTTATAATAGTTTTTACGCGATTTGGAGTTATATAATAATACTTTGTTACGTTTTATTTCTGTATAATAATCGTCATTTTACATCACAAAGTATGTTGATTTCGAAAAAAAACTTATTTAGTTATTAACGTATAATGCGGTTAGTAGAAAAAGGTCAAAATCATCAAAGTAGGCGGATCTTCTTAAAATGTTGCATACAAGTATAACTTATTAATTTGAATATCTTTCCTTACTGACTTTTTGTTTTCTTTACAGAAAATGTACTTTATATAACAAGAAAGTAGTTTTTGCTTAACGACCATGGCCTACACGAGTAAAAATAAAACAAAAGTACACCAAACATTTCTTTCCAGATAACCAGGGATAAACCATCAAATTAAAAAAATATATATATCTAAAATTTGAGATCCATATCATCTATTGCGAACTCAATCGGGGAACACACTCTATATGTATAATTTTTTGTTCTGATGTTATATTTTTTTACGAGCTTCACTATTTATTTTTATATTTTCTGTTTTCATTCTTAATTGTAATATAGGTTTTTTTTAATAATCCGTTATTGTTCTGTTTTGTGTAGTAATTATTGTTATAATTTTTTTTATATTCTTATCTGTTTTAAAAACTAACAGTGTTTTTGTTGCGTTTTATTTAGTTGTTTTTTTTTCAATTTATGGCAATTTTTAGTTATTTTATATATTTTCATGAATTAATAATTATTATAATCAATTCTAACCTTGATATGATACATATATTTATATTGTAAGTGATTCACCTTTCTCTTATTTATTCACCTGCTTCCTATATGCGGCGCCTCTGGCAGAACAAGTTAGATCGCGGCAACCCGTAAGCGTGTCTGTTTACGATCTGCCTGCCAATCAGGACTGATGAATGGTCGCTGTTTAATACCCTACCACAATTTTAATATAGTAAACAGTGAAGTAAACACTGATTTTACAATACAAACTGACTGCAGCTACACTGAATCACAAGAATAATTGTTACTTATTCTGGTGACTGAATAGTGTACGGATTTGCCCATTCATAAATACGTTTTCAAGGTAAAAGTTACTACTGCCGTTAACTTTATTCATGAATAAGTGACTTAAATCTTAAAAATCTGGTACTTATTTCAGTGTATTTGTATTTCTGACACTGCTATAAACTTGAGAAAATAGAAAGATTTGTTTACTTAATCCGTGGACAGCACAAATGCACCAGACTTTGGCCGAACATTTGATCATCAAAACAGTAGTGCTAGATGCTGCGCCAACCTAATTGTTTTGTCCAAGAGCAAAAAAAAAACGCTGCACTCTGATTGGCAGGCGCCTACTTTTGTAGCAATTAAGGAAATGTAATCAAATCCTATACATATGCAGCAAGGAACTGATATAGCGGAATAACGTTGTAACGTACATTGTGCACCTCCACATTAGGCTGTGGTTGCATGATTATACTACCGAAATCAGTGGATTGGCAGAAGAGGACCGATAGAATAGGCTCCAAGATTACCAAACCTAACCCTCTAGACTTCTTTCTATAGTGCCATCTAAAATCAGTTGTTTATAAAACTAAACCTTAAGCAATTAATAAACTACAGCAAAGAATTACTCAAGAATATCGGTCTATTCCCAGCGAGGTATTGGAAAACATTTGACAGGAGTTTTAGAATAGACATATGTTGTCTAAAAAATAACGAAAATCATTTTACGCAGATATTATAAAGTTAGATTAAACAAATAATTTTTGAAATTTAAATCACTTATTCATGAATTAATCGAAAACCACTAGACCAAAACAAACTTTCCTTAGTACCATTTGGAAAGCATTTCTCAAGTGTTTTTGAATGAGGTATCACAAGCAGGAGATTGCTATTTCAAATTTTTAAGTTGATTTAGCTGGGGTGGAGGGAATAGGTGGGGGTTAATTACTTATTATTACAGTATTTGAGTTGCGCCTTAATTCTTATCACCAAAATAGTTCCGAGCGATTTTTGATATCTTCATAATCTTTGATGGAAATTTCAAATTGTCACCTTGTACACACACACGCGCACGCACACACCTCATTGTATATTTTATACTTGATTCATGCATACCTAATTAAAATTAAAAATAACATTAAAAAAAGGTTCTGATCTTCGACCACATAAATAGTCGAATGTTGATTAGTACTATTAGTAGTGATGGGCTTTGATTTTAAGCCTGCGGGAACATCGGTTTGATGGTTTGAGTGCACTGGTGCATCCTTTCACCCAAACTGCGCCGGTTTCAATCTGGGTCAAACTATGCAAGTTGATGAGGGGTGATCAGATCATTTTAAGTGTTTCACTCGCTTTCGTTGCTTCCGCAAGTGAAAAATATGCATGTGATATGAATTTATAGTCAGTTAAATGTCACATGTCCATTTCCGCATACATACAGGGTATCAATTTTTGTATATTCCAGTTTTCGGTCATAACTTTTTATTTGACGTTTCAATTATTGATTTTACTTTCTTATTCCTAATAAAGAAAGTATAATAATCGTGATTTTTTTCGACCTCGAGATTTTGATTGATATATACGTTTTGAACCCTCCTGAATCCATTCTTATTTTCTGAATGATGTTTGTCGGTTCGTGTGTGTGTGTGGATGTGTGTGGATATTCACTATTTGTACATCTTGCTGTTTTTTCTCACGGTGACAAGGCTTGCAGTCTTTCTGGCATAGTTTTTTTGGAAAGACCATCTGCCTTTTTATTAACCAGCACAGTCCCAGAGGTACCAGCCAGTTTTCATGCAGTTCCTCCATTACTGCGACATTTGCCCTTTCGGGGCTTCGCTGACGACAGTTGATCTGAATATGGCCCACTCTACCAAACTAATAACAACGCATGCCTCGTCTATTCTGTCTCCCACTACTTTGCTGTTGGTTTTGTATCGGCTGAAGATTCGAGTTCATCAATAGTTGCATGGTCTTTTGTACTTTGGACATTACAATTTAAATGTTGGGCTCATGACAGTTCCTCTTAATGTGGCCCAATTTGCCATACTTATAACAACGGATACCTCTATTCGAGTTACTGCTATTTTGTTGTTCTTGTCTTGTCTGGGAATTCATCTTTGTCAAAAGTTGTGCTATCAACTTCTGTGGCTCGGTTAATACGACTTGCATGGTTTTATCTGCCGGGGTCTCTTCCACAGCCACGGCTCGCACTCTTTGGTCTGATTGTGTGATATCCTCATAGACATCCTCAATTTCAAGTGCATATACTAGAGCCTCACTACTTCGCTTGTGCCTGACTAATTAAGGATTCGTCAAACCTCCTGGTCCCTTATCCCATCAATAAACGCTCCAACTGCCGACTGTTGCTGACCCTCTATTGGTGCATCAGGATATGCTAGATGGGCTAATCTCTCTACAGCAGCCTCGAACTCCTGGAAGCTTTCTCCATCCCGTTGTCTGCGTGATTTTAGCTGAGCCTGATATACTTTGGCGAGATATTGGTCGCCATATCTTAGTTCTAACGCTGCCTCCAGAATGCTAGTTTTGTTGCTGTACGGCAGGAATTGCTTGGAGCAGGTCTAATAGCCCCTTAGTGCTAATACCAATGCTGTTGCTTTTTCCTCATCGTTCCAGTTATTTGAACGTGTAGCCGCCTCAAGCTGTCTCTTATAAGTTGACCATGAACCTTGACCGTCAAAGGAAGGTGGTTGTAACCTAGTACCAAACGACAGTACCAACTGGCCACCCTTCTCTCTTAATTGCTGTTTAATGCGGGATACTTCTTCCTTAACTTCAGTTATTTCTCCTTCAAACTTTCCTTTAAATTCACTTTCAGCCCGTACATCTTCCTTCAATTGTTCAGTGACCGAGAGCATGACTTGATGCTGTACCTCCATAATTTGTCGTAATTCTTCCCGGCGTCTTATTTCCAGGCATTCCATCATTTTTCTTAAGTCATCTTTTTCGTCCTATCTTTTTCTTTCTTGTTCATCCTTGTCTTCCTGCCTTTTTCTTTCTAGTTCTTTTTTCTTCCTTGTTCTTCTTTTTCTCCCTGCATTTTCTTTCTTGATCTTCCATAATTTTCCTTTGTTCATCTTTCTCTTCCTGTTGCTTTCTTTCTTGATTGTTCATTCGTTCTAACAACGCTGCTAGCAAGTCCTGTGTTTGTTTCTCCGCCATACTTCTTGTTATTGGCATTAACTCACGACACGTAAATCAGTTCAAACTAAAGTTGACTACGATATAATTTCCATAAAATGTATTTATCAAGTCTACTTTAATAATGGAATGTTCCAGATAAATCTCGAAACAGCACTAAGTAGTCTTATTTAGAGTCTATATTACTTTTCTTTCACTTATCTCCAATAACTGTGCAATGGAATGTTCTAGAACTTTCACGAAATGTCACTATTAAGTCCTGTTTTGAGTCCATAACTCGTTTCCGTTAACACAGTTCACGTATTTCTGTGGTTTCTAAATCGAATGTTCTAGAATTTTAACGAAATTGCACTAATACTTCTTTTTCTCAGTCCATAACACGTTATTACTAGCGGCACTCGCGTATTTGCAGCTATTTCTAAATCGAATGTTCTAGAAACTTCTCGAAAATCCACTTTAAAGTCACTATTCAGTCCAGAAATAGTCCTCCAAACACTGTCCTGTTATATTAGGCACTCAAAATAATAATCCAGGATACATTCGATTTTATATTAAATCCTACAAAATAACAAGAGCACTTAAAAACGCGTCTGTATGCAAATATATATCTCCTTGACTCACGATAACAAACGTCCACATCTAGCATGCGGCGGCCGGCCCGATGGGTAAGCACTTTTATAGTCGAGTAGCTTAATTCTCCGTGTTACCACTAATTTCTGAGAAGGACACTGTAGAACCTTTTCGAATATTCCAGAAATTTATCTTCCAATCCACTTCCGTCACCAAATTGTTACGCGTTTGCTATTCCCACAAACAATTATACTCATAGATTCGTTGATTGAACGTTCAGGTAACACTTACTCACTACTTTATTAACTAATTAATAATTAACAACAATAGATTAATTAATGTCTTAACTATAATCTCAATTGAATGCTTATTATAAGTCTCTTTCTTATTTCTTCTTTACTCGGTCACGTTCAACTTAATACTGAGTCTCGGCCCACCGTTCGCCTTATTTATACATCCACATACGCGGTCTAGAACATTCCGGAACATTCCCTGACATTCTCGTACAATTCTAGTTCCATGCATTCAGTCTACACAGTCCAGTGGCGTAACAATATATTAATCTGAGAAAAGAAACTTAAATGTCAAATATTTTAAGATGATAAAGAGTTTACTGTCTGATGACGATCTCAAAACTAGAGCAAAATTTATTTGATAAAATAGTGTCTTTGCAGCAATGTCAAATATTTAAGACAACATTTTATCAGAGAAATTTTTTCGTTTTGAGAACGGCATCAGACAGTATCCGAAACGTCAACTCTTTATCATCTTAAAATATTTGACATTTAAGTTTCTTTTTTCAGATTAATATATTTTTTTATATGTGAGAAATTTTTTTGGATAGGAAGAATAATTTTTTTCAAAAACCAACCTCTCGACTGATCCTTTATGCGTAGAGGATTATTTATTTATCAGTTTTTAAAATAATTTATAGTCAGTGGCTTAACACCCAAAGAAGGTGAAAAGAGACTATTATAGGATGCCATACATAAATAACTATAGACAATAGTAGACAAGGTTCATGTTTAGCAGATTATGAACCTTAATATAATCGTTGAGTCGAATGTTAAGCAAAAAAGCAAGTATTTAAAACATAAAGTACATTAGAAGCACCCAAATTGGACGGTAAGCATCGCATCACGTTTCGTTATCCTGTCTCAAATGAGCCTATCGTCTGGTGTCGGTGATTGGCCTTGGTAACGAAATAGACCGATGTTAAATATTTAAGCGATTAAAAAAGTCTGGGAACCATTCGGAATCCGTATTTGCTACATTAAGTAGAGACCTTTAAATCACAGATACTTTAAAGTTTATGTTCGTTAGTCTGGGGCTACGCTTCCGTAGATTCTTATGTAGGAGGCCATACTCGCCACCCAGTGATGACCGATTTTTAAAATGCTCTATATAATGCGAAGACATATACATGATAGCGATCGCGATCACACTGGAAAATTTTAAAAAAATCAGGCATAAACTTATCACCAGTAATTCCTAATTGCATATCTTTAGCAAATTCATCCTATATTTTCTAAAACGCACATTCTTGTAGTCTTGTAGTCAGGCGACAGATCAAATAATGTATTGTGCTTTTTAACATTTTTAATTAATTTGTCGGTGAAATTATCCATATTTACGCGATCAGCGATCAACGTAATCTGCAACGTCTGAACGCCAACGTATTTATAACTCCACCTATCACGATAATTCCTACATGATCAGATTCTATCACTAACAAGTTGCAACAAGTATGTGCGGAATCACTTGTTTACTAAAGACGGGTTCGATAGCCAACGCAACGCCATCGCTATCGTGATCGCGTATAAGAAAGAAGCGGACAGCAAAAATAGAAAAATTAGGGGAACGGCAATAATATTATTGAATGAAGAAAAATGTTTATCCCATTGCTCTGTAGATTTTGGTACAAAGTGGTTACCGATGTTAAAGGAACTGAACAAAATTAATATTGTATAAATTTTAAGTATCAACAGTTCTATGTGTTCTCCGCTTAAAGCGGAGAACACATGCGCGATCAAGATCACGATAGCGATAGCGATGACGATCGCGAACGTGTATGTGCGGATTCACTTATTTACTAAAGACACATCCGACCCCCAACGCCACCGCTATCGCAATTGTGGTCGCGAACGCACATATCTGTTCTCCCTTTTAGGCCTTGTCTAACGTAAGCGATATACTTAATGCGACCGCGAACACGACGTGAAGTGACACGTTACGTTTAAAAGCGATTAGAATGCGAGTGACGTCCAACGTGTCACCTTAGTTTCTGATATTATTTACTTACCCGTACAGCCTATAATTTAAACAATTTAAAGAATGGACCAATCTTTATGCGATATCATCAGATTGAGACATTTTTTATACATTTTATCCCACAAAACTTGACGTTGTTGAACGTCAGCTATAATTTTTTCTTAATCAATTCCGACATTATAAAAAATATGTTATTCGCATATTGATTCGCGCGAATGACGCATAAAACAAACCACAATTTTTCGGGTCTAACTTCGCACTGGTCGCGCATTTTCGTTCACGTTAGACACGTGCATGGGCATCCATTGTTTAATATGTTCGCATTCGCAATCGCATCGCGACGCGTTCTCGTCACATCGCTTACATTAAACAACAAGCTACACATCATTGCGACCTAGTCGTGTCGCAGCGACCTGGACGCAAGCATGACCATAGACTTAATGTTAATTTAGTTGGCATGCATCAAGCTTTATTAAAATAGATACTATTTTCCATACCTTGGCAGTATCGTGGTCAACAATTTTCTCTGACACAAGATCACATTTATTTCCTATAAGTAATTTCTTAATACTATTACTTCCCACATAATGATTAACTTCTGCAAGCCACATTTCCACATTATTAAATGACTTTTGTGATGTACAGTCGTATACTATGATGACTCCGTGTGCTCCTCTGTAACAGCTAGGTGAGAGACATCGAAATCTCTCACATCCTGCAGTGTCCCACTGAAATTAAATAAATTTAGTCGATGTCGTTGATGTATAATAGTGGCTAAAATACAGAATTTATATTTTTGACTGAAAAAGAAGAAATTTCCGCAAACTTAGAAAAAACTGGGGTGTGGTTTAAGAGGTGAAAGTGTTTCGTCCTTAGGCAACATATATTATTAGATGATCTAATCCCATCAGTGATGGTGGGGTATACCGTATACGATTTTGGTTATTGAAATATTCAGTGGTATCACGTCGATATCTCAAGACCAGGTGTCGGTATTGAGGTATCGATATCTTGAATCAGTGTCGAGTTATCGATAAGTCGATATCAACAAATTTTTTCGATAATGAAAATAATATTAATACTTTCCGATGTATATGCAATCACTGAGCTACAGCCGAATCGTCTGAAAGCCCCAATGAGAGCTGACTAACAGGAAAATCTCTTTCGGTAGGATGTTAATAAACTCCAGCATGGTGTCTTCTATAAGAACATGGAAATTGGATTTATCAACCAGGTTAACATTCGTCTCTCTAAGATCAGTCAGGCTTAAGTCGGAGACCGACAAATTTATTATGGCCTGCCAAGATGGTGTTATCAACACCTTGTTCTACTGTAGCCACGTGTTTCTCAATATAATCTGGATCTCCATTTGATATGGCTCGACCTTGAAAAAAATGTCCCCTTATGGGGGGCCGCCATACTGTGGGAAATCTATAGTTACATTTCTATTTATTATTGGTAAAAATTAGTGATTTTGCGTTGGTCACACTGGGTTTAGATTGGTCAATTGTCATCTTTGGACGATTTGTTTATGTGATGTACTGTGATTGGATTTATTAATTTATTGTACCTTTTTGCCTGATTTGTCAGTTGTATTAGATTTGTTCTGTCTTTATTAGTTTTTGAGTGGCATTTTGTGGTTATTGTTTAGTGTAGAACTTCTCTGTGCGCTTAATTAAAAATGCATTGTTTGGTTCCTGATTGCGAAAGTTCCACCAGAAAAAAAAAAGAAAATGGTGTAACGTTCATTCGTAAGTCTGATAGTATTCAAACACTAATAGGTTTTCTTTAAAAGTTGGATAGTTTTGCAATTTTTTTATAATAAAACATTTTTCAATCGAGTTGTTTTTCTCTTCTCAAATGTGAAATATTTTTTCTTCAAATACTGTTTAACTAATTTGTAATACACGACTGTGATAATAACACAACTTATCTGCTAGTTGCCAATAATCAGTAGAAATATCACAAAAAGAGTGAAAATAAATTGAAAATAATTCAACAGTTTTTTCGAGAACCTGTTGCTTAGCAATAGACATGAGAGCCAGTAGGGCTCAAGTGTTTATTGCTGAATGGCAACAAGTTTGAGAAAAGAACAGGAGAATTATTTTCTAATTTATTCTCACTCTCGAATGGTATTCGAAAGATTATTTTTTTATGTTTAAATACAAAATATAAATATTGTTTGAATGTTATTTATGGCATTCTCTAACTTTTTCTCTCTCTTTTTTGGGACTTACTACCACATGAATAATTCTTGGTTATAAAAAAATATATAGCTAGTTACCCAGTATGCTGCTGGAAAAATAAACCTCTACACTTGTGATTTTACGTCAAAAGATTAGGCAGAGGGTGCTTTTTGACAACTAATATATCGGACACAAAAAAAATAATATAATTCCTTAATGTTTCGGAAACCGAATCTGTTTCCTTTTTCAAAGTTATTTATCTTTTTTAGAGTATGTCAAGTGTGAAAGTTGACACATATATTATTTGTTTATGTAATATCCATAGACACTTACATAGAACTGTTAGTTGATACTTAAAATTTATACAATATTAATTTTGTTCAGTTCCTTTAACATCGGTAACCACGTTGTGTCAAAATCTACAGAGCAATGGGATAGGAACATTTTTTCTTCATTCAATAATATTATTGCCGATCCCTTATTTTTCTATTTTTGTTGTCGCTTCTTTCATTAAAAATTTTGCCGAATCCCAGTTTATTCTATGTCCATTTTCCTAAGCATGTTCGCAAATTTTCGATTTTCAATTTAACCCTTTCTAATATAACATTTATGCTCACCTAATCTTACATAAATAAATTACTTTGAAAAAGGAAACAGATTCGTTTTCCGACACGTTAGGAAATTATATTGTTATTTTTGTTTCATATTAGTTGTCAAAAAACACCCTCTGACGTAAAGTCACAAGCGCAGAAGTTTATTTTTTCCACTAACATACTGGGTAACTGGGTAAGTCCCAAAAAAGAGAACGAAAGACAAAATATAACTTTTTAACTTTTTTTTTTCAACTATTGTCTCAATTTATACTAAATAAAGTAAATTTATAGTGCATCAAAATTAAACTGTGCTAATGTTTTGAAAATGAAACCACAATTATTGTAAATGTTTCGTCCGTGACTGGTATATTTTCTTTTAGTTTATAACCCTTTTCGTCACAAAATGATTGAAAAATGTTTCCATATCGAATTATTACTTACCATAGAATTTTTACATGCATTTTCTTTAGTTTGTATGATAATTTTTCCACTGACGCTGAACTAAATCGTTTTTGGTTAATTTTTTTGAAATTCAAGACAAAACTGGTTACAGATGACAAAACCAGAAAACACGTCAATGTACAAAAACAAATAACTACGAAATATTCTCAATGGGATAATTTAATTAGATTATTCTCACTATAATAACAATATAATTAGAAAAAATTAAACATTTGAACAAACATACTGCTAAATGATTGGAAAATAAAAACATTAAAAAATAATCAGGGAAATAGACTAACGTTTGGTAACACGATTTAAATAGAAATAGACTAACGTGTGTGGTAAACACGATTTAAATATCCGCGGTCTGAAAACCTTCTATAATTGGTTAATATGTAGCCAATATAAGTTGTCCACAGTATGGCAGCTTACGTGTAGGGGACATTTTATTGGTATTGAATCAGAAATCCAGATTATATTGAGAAATTCGTGACTGTAGCGCGTGTGGTGTGTAGAGATTCCTGATTAACTGCAGGACCTGCCGTCAGGTGCCGGAATCGCACATACTTTCTGCGTATACGGGTAGCATTTTTGCCAATCCTAATGAGTTCAGTTATGGAAGTAAGATCAACATATTTGATTACGCGATTTCGGCCTACATCCACCGCCATAACGTGGCGTTACAAGTGCTACGAGTATTACCATATTAAGGCATTTGTACGGAGTACACCAGACACCAGTGCTGTCTTACGTCTCCGTTCAGACTTTATTGCTGAAAAAATTCCTTGAATTTTCCAGGTTTTCCATAACAAAAATTTTGTCCCATGATTTTTAATGTGAAATTAAATGATTTTACATAACTTATTTTCTATCTTTTTATGAACTGATTTTTAATTTGATAAGGAAATACTTAATTTCTTATACTGTACTTAGTACGAGTGATGCAGAGCATATTACATTAATATTATTAAATTAAACACAATACCTAACGTTAAATAAAATTATTTTTTATTAAGAAATATATCTAAAATGGTAACAAAATCAATCTGTGACTGTCCCTGCACATAGAGATCAGATTGCTTTTATTATACGAATATATAGTTCAGAAACACGAAATTTTTTTAAATAACTCCCTTCGCATAAATATTTAAATATATAACAAAATGGTTGAGATGTCTAATCTTTAGAATAAAATAAGGCACATTAAAATTGATTAGTAAAAATTTAGTTAACACATACATTTTCTCAATTTAGGGATGCGCGATACGGTACGATATTGTTGGGTACTGGTACTTTTCTTTCCGATCCTCGATATTTTGCACAGGTTTACGGTACGGTATGACACGGTACATTTTTGGTCAGCATCAGATGTCGACAAATATTTTAGTGAAATTGATTGGATGCTCATGGCATGTAACGGTACTACCTAAAATAGAAGTAGCTGGTGTTTGTATGTACATATGTAATATACGTTTATTTTTGTCAAAAAGTTTAGAGCTTTGACTTATTTTTTACATTTTTTTTGTGTTTATTGATATTTTCATGTTGGTGACAAGTTTGATATTATTTAATATTGTTGGTAATAAAGAAAATTTTAAAAACTCATTCAATAAATGCCCGATTAGATGTGAATCGGTACTTCGCGTATCGGTGCGTTCTTTCCAACCGAGATCTCAAGAGATTTCAGTAGATCTCAGTTTCGGCAGGAATATTGCTGTTTTCTTTATCTCACTTTGATATTAGCTAAGACGGGGGATTATCTCAACTTGTAATTTGATGTTTTTTTAAGATTACTGAAATATTAGTTAATCTCATATTGATATGAGATGTTGGGTGGAAAGAACGCACTTATTGTACCCAACCGGCAATTTTTAATCGATAGAATACGAAACCGATACTTTTCAATGTATCGCACATCCCTATCTCAATTTAGACAGCCAACCGCCTATCAATTTCACATTTCTCACAATTTGCAATGGGATTTTAGCTTTCTTTTTCTCTCCTACTGAAATTTCACTCACAACAGTACTTTGTTTACTACGGGAATCTCGTCATTTTCGATTTTGATCGATCCGAACATAATAGACCTTCACGAACTGCAGTAATATATTCTTCTTTTTTCAATACGCTTTGAACCCGAATGTCTTTCTTTGTTTTTTATGTACAAGATTACACATTCACTTGCTAATCAAATCAGCTGTTTATTAGACGCAGGAAATCGGTCATGGGCGTTTATTATTCGAACAAAGCCAGTGGCGTAGTTTGCTATGCTAAAAAACAATTAATCCTTTAGGATAAATTTTTTTTTTAGAGAGCGGACCAAATATCGCGACCTTCGGTACGGGCTCAAAGTGGTGTACTCAGGCTACTCGGTCAAGATGGTTGTCCCAATAATCGGTGTACTCGGAGGAATAAAGCCTACACTTATCTCGGAACTCAAGACCATACCGGCCAGAAATCAGTCGAGTGGCTGGCAGATCAAATGCAGAAGTCGGTCCTTCTAGGTTCTCTCCGTCTGCTTAGGTCACATGATTCTGTTTATAGTCAGTAACCATACGGGATGTGGCAAGTGACTAGATATTCTGCTGGTACTCTTCCCGTGAGGTTCGGAGACCACGGGAGGTCAGTGCAGCGTCGGGAAATTGGAAAAAAAATAAGCACCGCAGAAATTAGACCACCCCCGAAATCAAAAGCCGAAGCTATTACACGTAGAAAAAACGTGGACATTCAATGATTCCCACAGACATTGCCAGTGCGGGTGGCGGGATTAGAAACTACAGCTACAATAGAAAGATTTCTAGTCACGTTTGTCATCGTGCCAACTACACCACCGAGATGGTTAAATATATACTTATATTAAAAATATTCTTAATATATACATATTCTTACCGTTACAGCCCTGTTGCCTAAAGATGCGAAACAAACCATAATTCATGAAACCGGTAACAATAAAAAAAAATTGTGAGAAATAGACTATTTTTTCATCTCAATATGAATAACTCGCATAGGATTAACATTTCAATGTTACAAAAAATATATAAAGTCATATATGGCATACAGAAATTTGTTTTTTTTTATTTTGTAAGTGTTCTGCATATTTTTAATGAATGACTCCAGTGGGAAATATGTGTCGACACCTGATTTACATTGCATACAAAACCCGGACCTACCTACCGTTACATGTTTTAAGTTACGAAATATGTCTATATGCTTAAAAATATAAGTTGCAAAGCGTAAAGGCCTTTGTGAACTTAACATTGTTATATTTAATACATACAGATCAAGCCAACCCACTAGATATACGACTAACGGTATACGCAGTTCACAGTTGCCCGTCTGAAAACGAAGTCCGAACGATTGCGTGAGGGCGTTTGCTGGGAGGAACATACAAGACAGCAGATTTCAGTATTGCTAAAGCTGCGGTGGAGAGTGCTGCTTGTTCATCTAAAGAAATCCTTGCGTATTAAAGTATTTACTAAAATTATCTAGAATCTCTTAATCGGTGTTCTGACAGGCCACTGCAGACTTAAGAGGCATCTATCATTGATAGGTATTGAGGAAGACCCTACATGTCCAAGATGCAGGAGTGATGAAGAGACATCTTTCCACTTCCTGGGACAATGTGAAGCGTTTGGGCGCCTGAGACACAGTATCTTCGGTTCTGAGGCGCTTCTAAGGGAGGAGATGAGCTCCCTCGCAATGAGTGACATCCTGACCTTCATCAGAAGGTCGGAAAGATTCGATGAGGGAGCAAGAGAAGCACATGGCTGAGGAGACAGCTGGGGGTTGGTAAAAAGGGCCCGTCTGTGGCCTACTTGCCAGGCGTCAGCCTCCCCCACCATTACCATTACCATTACCAAAATTATCTGAATGTTTCACAGTTTCAGTGTTTCTTCTGAGACGCCACAGATACTAAAATATCAGAACAGCACACAATCAAATATTGATTTTTTTTTACGAAACAAAAAGTAATTCTAAAAACATAAATTAATATTCTCATAAATAATAAAGAAAAATAATATCAACTTTAAAAAATAAAATACGTAAATATATAAATAAATAATTGTAAAAGACATTAGACAGCATATTAGGTGTAATACTTTGAAAAACCTGCGAGATTTTTACATGTAGGTCTTTTAAAGTATTAGGCCTGTTTTCGTGCCCATAAATCGCCGATTTGCAGTACCCCCATAAAAAGAAATCGTTGGGTGAAAGATCTGGCGATCTTGCTGGCCATAAAATGGTTCCCCTGCCTGTAATTAGGTGGTTTTGTGTTATTTAAATATTCTTGGACCAAATCATAATTATGGGCGGGATAACCAGTATGTTCAAATCAAATATCGGTAAGCTGACGAATTTCCGGGACAATTTGTTGCTGCAGTAAAGTCAAGTACATAGGGTCAGTTAGATTTCCCTCTGTGAAGAATGGACACAGCATGTGTTCCCTAATGATCCTCCCTAAACATTTAATTTTTGGGGATACTGGATGCGATGTGTGAAAAACCGATCTAAATTTTTCTTTGACCCTGGATGGATGGATTTTGTCGGCCTAGCAATGGAAAAGTTGATTCATCAGTGAAAATGACATTTCGAATAAAATTTTCGTTCCTATTTATTTTTTCCATTACTGCCTCACAAAATGCTACGAATATTGTCTGTGGGTAAAATTTCATGGGTATTTCTCACTTTGTAGGAACGACATCCATTCTTCTTTAAAATTCGTTTAACTGTTGTGGCATTTGGATTTACTGCATCTGAAATTTACCGGCTGGAAAGTATTGGTTCCTTAAGGGTTGTAGCGCAAACAAATATTTCCAACATTTCCCTGTCATCGTTGGGTGCAGGATGCCTTTGGTGGGTTCTGAGTTAGACAACCATGCAGCTCAAAGTTCTGAGTAAATCTATGCACCATTCTTAAAGAAGGTGTCGGCCTGTCTTGAAACATTGCTACAAATAATTCTCATAATCGGCTTACCTCATTATTTTGATGATGCCATTTAACTATTTGTTTTTTTTTTTTTCATCAAGTTGATATATCTCCATTATTAATTCTACAAGAATATTAATTTAGGTTTTGGAACTCACCAGTTATTTCTATCGTCTGGTCAGAAGCGAAATAACGGTATCATATTGACCGCATCGACAATTCCGCTGCGATCACCCCATCGTGCTGGACACAGACGGGTGACTAAACTGCGCATACTGCTAGTCGTGTATCTGATGCGTTGGCTCGATTTGTATATGTAACGCGTGTACAACCAAGTCGTCCGTTGAACTGATCACTCAGTGATAAATCAATGTCTAAGATTACTACATAAATAACTAGTCAAAGTTGTCTGCGCCTATGACTGTGGCCGCAGATGAGCAACTCCATTAATTAGACAAAATTAGAAAGTAAAGTTAATACGTACAATCTGCAATTTTATAATATTCCCATCCAATTCCAGCGTCCGGATTTTCTGTAAAATTTAATAAAGTATGTAATCATCAGTATGTAATAAAATGAAATTTAAAGAAATTATAAACTATTTCATCGGATTAAATTGACTATGCTGAAGGTTTGCTTAAAAAAAAGTAAAATTATATAAAATACTTACAAAATCTAGAATAGTTGTAACATAATTCTCCATGTATGTGTCGTCCTGCAACACATATATTTATGAACAGACAGGTCAATTGATTGGGTGCTACATTTATAGATAATGGACACCCACCCAGGGGGATGGAACAAACTTTTCCTAAAAAAAGTGTCGGAATTCGAATCCGGTAATTCAAACCGAAACGCAAAAGTTTCAAGAACTACAATAAATCAGACATCAACCTTAGATTTTCAGTTTTACTGTGTCCACGGATATACATGTGACAAAATTAGTGGACAATAATCTTTACAATTTAAGCAACCTAATTAAAAATAAAACATGAAAACAGCAACTATACACGCAGCCAGCAGGCAAAGTCGAAATGGTAAATAATTTTCACATTTACACAGTTACACATTTACACAGATTAAAACTTAAAAAAATAACTTCTAAATATAAAACAGTGAATACACCTTGTAGAAATATACTTTACACTATTTGTCAGAACAAAGGAATTCTAGTTTAAAGGTAACACATTTTTATTAAAGATTTTTTTTGGTATAACTTTTTGTATACCGTAAGATTAAAAAAAATAATGCTATAAACAGTGAATAAGTACTATCTTTTTTAAAATACAAACTTTTTTAATATGTTTTTATATAATATACTTGTTGTCAATGTCTGTTATGAAATTTATACGATTCTCTATATACTTGTACATTATTGGAAAATATTTAATTAGAATATCTACTATATGTGTGTGAGTAAAATATAAAATTTGCAGTCATGTACGCGCCAAAAAGAGACGTATATATCACTGTTATCTCTATGTACGATACTCATCAGCTTAATGTCACCACCTTCTCTTTCTGGCACTACATACTTGTACATTATTGGAAAATATTTAATTAGAATATCTACTATATGTGTGTGAGTAAAATATAAAATTAGCAGTCATGTACGCGTCAAAAAGAGACGTACACATCACTGTTATCTCTATGTACAATACTCATCAGCTTAATGTCACCACCTTCTCTTTCTGGCACTGTTTTTAGTGGGGCGTACCAGAAAGAGATCATCTCTGAAGGTGGTGATATTACGTTGTGTCGCAGCTGACTCTAAACAAACCGCGAAGTAACGAGAAATGGTAACACTGTCTTAGCACAGCATAAGAAAACAATTCACTAGCGTCTACAGATAGGTTGCAATTGGCGTTGATGCTCCAGAAGACATGCGCGAGATAGGGGAAGCCTAACTTAGTTCATAGATAAGTATTAATAAATCCTTTTGGAATCGTTTGTTAGCAAGAAACTCGTTAGACGACAGTAAAGGGCAAGGAAAATCTTACTAAAAAATACTTATTTAAAAAAAAAAAATTATGAGTTTGCGATTCGAACCCTGGACCTACCGCGTGCTAAGCGAGTATCTTCTCTATCGTCTAACGAGTTCCTTGGTAACAACCGATTCCAAAAGGATGACAAAATTCATGGTCGCAATCTCGCGCATGTCTTCTGGAGCATCAACGCCAATTGCAACCTATCTGTAGACGCTAATAACAATTCTTATGCTGTGGTCTTAGTCTACTAGCTCTGTGTCTACTAGTCTGCTCTGAATGTATTAGAAATCACGTTCTTATGGTAGTTTGCCGAGCAATTTTATGTAATTTTTCATTGTTTCTTAGTTTTGAGGTGATGTTTTTGTGAATTAATATTAAATATTCATTGTTTTATTACTGGTACGTACGTGCATAGTGTGAGAGTGTTTGTTTTTTGTGATTTTTTAACTCTGCTTTTGAGGTTATATTAATTTTGCAACATGAAAAGTGCTGCGTCCCAAGTTGTAAATCGAATTATGACTTTTCTGTACACAACAGTTAAAATTTGTATTTCTGGATATACATCAAATGTAATATCAAAATGATTTACTTGTGATATTTATAAAGAAAGCTTTCTTGGTACCTAATCAATATTTCGATTACTTATTTTACAATACCCACAAATAATGTGATAATCTTTTTTGTGTATGCATTATTGGAATATATTATGACGAGTTGAAAAAAGGGTTCCATAAAATTGAAAATCAAAAATATATCCTTGGTGAATTTACGATGAGAACTATTTCTTTTGATAATTTTTATTTACATTTTTTTGAATAATCTTGTACATTTGGGAGGCACTGCAACTATTTTTTACGTATGCTTTGTTCAGTATATCGTTCACTCAAGACATACTAGAACAAATATGAGATTGACAATAAATAAATGAAAAATATCTGATGTAGCCAGCACTTAACTTTCTTATACCAGTATATATCATCCTAATGTAAAATATCAGATGTGGCCAGAACATAACTTTCTTATACCACTATATATCATCCTGATCTAAAAAAATCATTTTATTTAATTCTTCACTTACCTCAATTAAATTTTAATATCGTACCTTGAAGTGTTTGATTAAAATTTTTAAATAATTAATTATCAGCATCATTCGATACTGTCAATAATATTTCATGTCATATATTTTAATAAATTTTTGTTATGTTAAACTGTTAAATTTATCCTAACCCTATTTTATGAGGCCAAATGTGTAAAATATTTCAGTTTACATCAGCCTTATTTAAGTACTTGGAAAATATATTTTATTCGCTTGATATAGTAGACATGATTTATAATCTTTCATCAAGAATTTTTTTTTTGTAGTCAAATACAAAAAAAGTTTGTGGGTCCCGTGGTCCAGTTGGCCGATTTTGCTCATCGCCGAATTTTTCGTTGTCTTTGGCCTTTAGAACAAGTGTAATTTGAAAGCTTTATCTCAAAAACGGCAGCGGTTATCACGATACTACAGACATGCGAACAGATTTTTTTCTTGAAATTATGTTTTTTTTCATTATAATTCGTCGAGTTCGTCCAGAAATGCAATACATTTTTTTTAAATTTTTTCCCGAAATTGTGCCTTTTCTCTTCTTTCAATCATTATGTCTCATCTGGTGGTACCATATTCACCAAATTTAATGTGTCACCTAAAATGTTGTTGACAATCTTAACTGCCAAATTTGGGAAGTCTCCCATTAGTATTTTTTGAGTTATCGCGGATACACACATACACACACATCCACACACACGCACCGACAGACATGATTCGGAAAATAGTCAGAATGGATTCAGGAGGGTTCAAAACGTATGTATCAATCAGAATCTCGAGGTCGAAAAAATCATGATTACTATACTTCCTTATATTAGGTATAAGAAAGTAAAAAAATCATTCTATTTAATTCTTCACTTACCATACGTAAATTTTAATAGCGTACCTTGACATGCTTCATTAAAATATTTAAATAATTAATTATCAGCGTTATTCGGATCGCTACGGTCAATAATAATTCATGTCATATATTTTAATAATTTCTTCTTATTGACATTAACATGTCTGTAACTAAATTAGACATTTTAAACGACAAACTGTTAAATTTATCCTAACCCCATTTTATGAGGTCAAATGTGTAAAAAAAATTCAGTTTACATCAAATTTATTTAAGTACTTGGAAAATATATTTTATTGGCTTGATATGGTAGACATGATTCATAATTTTTCATCAAGAATATATTTTTTTGTAAACGCAAATACAGAAAAGTTTGCTCATCATAGAATTTATCATTATCTTTGGCCTTTAGAACATGTGTACCAAATTTGAAAGCATTATCTCAAAAACTGTGGCTGCTACCGCGATACTACAGACATGCAGACAGATTTTTTTTTCCAATAATTTATGGTTCTTCATTATAATTTGTCAAGATTCGTCCAGAAATGCAATAACAATTTTAATTTTTTTTCCCGAAATTGTACCTTTCTTCTTTCATTCATTGTCTTCTTCTCTTCTGGTGGTACCACATTCATCAAATTTAATGTGTCACCTAAAATGTTGTTGACAATCTTAACTATCAAATTTGGGAAGTATCCCATTAGTATTTTTTGAGTTATCTGGGATAAACACATACACACATCAACAAATATGCACACACGCACACGCGCGCACGCACACGAACACCCACATGCACGCACGCACGCACACGAACACCCACATGCACGCACGCACGCACACCCAAACGCACGCACGCACACCCACACGCACGCACGCGCACGCACGCGCACACACGCACTGGGAATTCATAACATAAGGACAACAGCCCTACATCTACAATCAGATGGAATGGTGGAGAGATATAATAAAACCATGGAGGAGCACCTATCCAGTGGTTGAGAAACATCAGAGGGATCGCGACCGTCACTTATCTCTTTTTCTTATGGCATACAGGGAATCCATTCATGAAACAACAAAACAGACGCCGGCTCGCGTGATGTTTGGACGTGAGATGAGACTGCCATATGACTTGGTATTTTGTACACTAGATGAGGAGCGACTTTCCATAAATGACTGCGCCGATGAAGTTGGCGAACGGCTGATGAATATCCATGAATTGGTACGAGACCGAATTGCCATAGCAAGTGATCGCATAAAGGCTTGTTATGATCTTAAGGCGAATTCAGGAGGATTTCAGGTGGTAGATCTGGTTTGGCTATATAACCAACAACGAAGGAAAGGCAAGTCCCCGAAGCCTCACCCCCTTGAAGGACCATATACTATCGTCACCAAAATAAATGACGTCATATTCCGAATTCAGCAAAGTCCAAAATAAAAAATGAAGGTGGTGCATATAGAGAGTAGCCAAGTATGCAGGGAACAATGAATTGCCTAATCGTGTTACGCCTCTGAACTATGTTGACTAAAAAGATGGGGGATTAGAATTGTAACGAATTGTCCTCAAATTAAAAAAAATATGCTAAATGATGAACAAACACGCATTGTATTTTATAACAATAATTCCTTAGCTTCACTGTTTAATATATGTAAAGATAAATGTTCAAAATAATTAAATTTTAATGTTATTTATAAAATCCCGTGCCAATGCGGGGTTAGTTACATTTGGCAGACGAAACAATGGGTTTTAAAATCAAAAGTGTATAATCATAATTATTATATATCTAAAAATAAAAAAATCTCAGCACTCTCTACCCATGCAATAGATAATAAACATAATTTTAATTTTATTTTTGATGTATACATTTTACACCACTAAAGTAATTTAAGTAAAATATTTCTATTAGAAATGACATACATATTAATAAAACCGAGGATTGTATAAATTTAACAACATATGTACATTGACATTTCAGTGTATCATATAAAAATATATTAAAAAAGTCTGTAATTTAAAAAACATAAATAACATAATATCTAACCATTGTTTATAGCATCTTTCTTTTTAATATCCTTAGGATGTGCAAACAATTAAAATGTTGTGTAAGAAAATATGGATAAAATAGTAATTAAATATTATAATAAATAATTTACTTCTTATAAATTATAAATGATCATGGGCGTCGCCTTCAAAATGTCCAGGGGGAAAGCAAATTTTTTTTGGAAATACGTCGATTGTCATTTCGCAGTGAATACTAGAAAATATTTTTCTTTTGTAGAATAGAAAAACAAATCTGGAAAATATGTAATACAAAAATACTTTTGTTTTCTTAGCATTGTTGCAATTTATGGCATTGGCATTTGATTTAATTGCCAAAAAAGTGCATACTGTTTTTTTTTATATAGGAGGGTGTCGAGAGCGACACTTGTGTAGTGTACCCAATAACAATATAAGATAATTGTTTTATTGCCTTCGTATGTTTCGGTTTATTCCTTTATCACTGGCCGGCATTGATGCTTTTAATACTTAATAAAAATTCTCTTATATCTATTACGCCTACTTTGTTTTGACGAATGAGCAGTTTAGGACTGTCTGTACGGTCTTCCATGAGTTAAGGAAGACTACGCGGCCCTAGCTACTCTATCCATAGAATATGAAACGTGTGAGACAATCAATTTGAACAATGTTATTAAAAAAAATATTCTGAAACCAAGACGCGAAAAGTGCTCATTTAATAAATTGTAGTTAAAAGATTCTGAAACTAATGCGTAAAGACGACAGTTTTAATAAACTACTTTATTTTTGAAAAAACTTTAACAGCGCCTATTAAAACTACTAATGATTAAGAAAACAACTACAACAATACGTGAATCATTTGTAGTATATAGAAGGTGCTAATGCAAACATGGCAAAATATTTTTAAACAATTTCTGTCCGATGAAAAAACTTCATATTCTTATTTTCATTATAAACACTTTTACGACTCTACGAGCACATCTTCCACCTATAATATCATGTAAACTACTTACCTAGCTAATTAAGTTTTTAAGAATGTGTTTATTTTATTTTTGTCAATTTTACTACTTATGTCTATCAATTTTTACTTATGATAGCATTAAATAGTGTGGCAAAATAAGGATATGAAAGATATATTAGTAGCCGGCAAAAGTAAATCTGCACACGGGCGGCAAGCGGTCGCCTCCTCTGTCTCCCCCCTTGGCGACGTCCATATAACTCATGCTTAATTTATAAAACAAGGATTGAATCCCTAAGTGCTACATCTATCCTGAGACACAGTGTATGTGTAAAGTTGCTTTTACGATCCACGTATCTCCTAATATGTAACTTGTCTGACCCAGCCTTGCAATCTATACTAATGCATTGAACACAATACAGGAGGTTTCATGAAATATTAAGACACTCGAGGTATGTATTTTAATTGTTCCGTACAAATGATTGTTATTGTTTATGCGCAGGCCTTGCACCCACGAAAATTGTCTAAATAAGTATATTTGAATTACTGCATTCTGCATACAACGTTTTTTTGTAGATATAGTGTGGTATTAACCTGTAGATAGAAAGTGCTCTATTTAAATACCACAATGGTGCATAACGGTTCCATTTAAAAAATATGACATGTCGGAAAAGAGATTTACGAGATATACAGGGTGTCACACTTTAAGTACCAAGACTTTGAAACTCGAGGGAGGACTACATTTTAAGAAAAAAAGTGTCAATAAACACTCATCGCATTACGTTAAGTTTTAGAGATACAAGGGCGTCATCGTCATATGGAATGGCTAATCAATTTGGAAACTTTTTTGTCAATTGATGATTTTCGATTATTTGCAAGATTCATTCAAAAACAAAATAAGACACGTTTTTGTGCGGTCCATTGACAAAGTAGAAAGATTTTAAAAATTAAAACTTCTTTGAGCGAATATTATTTTCTAAAGGTGTCTGGCAATCAAATAAATTCAAGACGACTAGAATTTAAGATAATAATTCAAGGTAATAGTTGTAGCAAGCCGAAAGGGCAATTTATCCCGGCATGGCGCCCAACGTGGGGCGAACTTATTAATACATTTTCTTCAACTGGATGCCGAATTCACCAGCAAACTCCTATTTAACACACTGAACAAAATGGAACATGATATTCAACCTACAGAACTAATGGAACAAGCCACTCAACCGAGGGAAATTTCAGTCAATGCACTCGTCAATAATACAGATGTTCGCAAGTGATCACGACAGAACCTCTCAAGCACTTCAAGAAAGATATAGTGCTAGCTTGGTTGAACTACAGTATAACAGTCCGCACATGGAGATTTTCGTAAAATTTACCCAAAGTTCTGACACAAGCAATTCAGCAATCAACACCCAAAACAAACCTAGCAGCCACACACACTTGTCACTTTTCAAGGTCTTCTACATGAGATGTCGAGTGAATTTCTTTCAAGATTATAACTCTACTTCCAATGGAATAACATTATCGAAAGGATAAATAAGTTGTCGTCAGCACGAAAGTAACAGATACATAAGTTGTGGTTAGCACAAAACCAACTCAAAGAATCAGCTCAAACAAGGTACGAAGCTTACAAATTTTCAGTTAACAAATACGAAAATCACACTAATGGGGTCCATTGACAAAGCATCTACCTTAAGTAGGTATGGCGGCACTTGAGCCTGGGAAAATTTTGAAGACCGTGGGAACTTTTGTCGGCGGATATCAAAGGCGTGTGAACTTTTCGTTCCTTTGATATATGCCGACAGAAGTGGTGCGGGGGCTGTTTTAAAGACCGTGGGAAAACTCTCATCAGTGTGAGGTATCTTCAGTGGAAACCGTTTATCAGGTGTGAATTGACTGTTGTCAGGAGTGAACTACTTGTACTTTGACCTACCTGACCACTTGAGACTGAATGTACTTTCGAAATAAAGCTAGGGAAGACTCTAGTATTAGCTAATAAAGATTGATTATCGATTATCAGAGAACCGATGATGTAAATTAATTTTTAAAATTAAGATGAAGAATTTCATTTCTAATTGGATTGTCAACAATAGGGACTCATGCGGATATACCTGACTCCTTATAGTGACAGCCTCCTTTGTAGAGAGGTCTGACAGACACCAGAGCCGGTACGGCCTCCATGTAGAAGGGCGTTAGCTTTACATGAGCCGAATTGTCAACTTTTACACAATCTCAGCGAGATGATAACCAATTATTGAAAAACATTCCTCGGTAATATTTATTTTATAGGTTCAAATCGTAATTAAGTTCTAGGTTAAACTATGTAGGTACTTAGTGTATTGATGCAATAATAAATAGTTTATATTCTTTATTTTAAATACAGAGATAATGGGTGTAACATAAAATTGTACATAATAATTATAAATTATCAATAACATTATATTACTATACATTAGCTGATATACAGGATGATAAAAATTTAATACAAAGCATTAATGTGTACAAAAATAATTTTTAAAGAAAATATTGTACTTAAATATTGATACAAATAACTTAATTTTTTAATTTTTTATAACCGTAGGGCACAGAGCTATGATTCTCAAAAAAATTTTCGTTTCGTAGAATTGGGTTTATACATTTTTGTCTCTATCCTTGTTACTACTTCATGCTCCTTTGTTCTTCGAATATTTTTTGATAGTATGTAGATAGGAGCGGATCTACTGAGAACCATATTTTTTATAGTATCAAAATTTATGAGCTGTCCAGCCGCGTGGTTGAGGCTTATCCCCTTTACTTTACACACCACCTTTTCTTCGTTATGAGTGGGAGAAAAAACTTTGAACGCATAATTTTTAGGGCCACCTGACACAAATTCCGTAATGTAGCTTCCAAAACCATAACTTTCTAACTCGTCGGTCATCTCCCCTACAAATTCCCCTTTAGGGATTTCAACCTCCCCAGGCTTTGATATATAGATGACACTGTCTGTATCGTAATATAGAACTCTGTCTTCAAGCTGTTCTAAGTAGGAATATAGTTTCAATCTAGCCTGTGCTGTAACGTATGAGGCTATGATCACATTTACCGTTCTTAGGGGATCGTAGACTTCCTCCCTAGGCTCATAGTTTACAATAAGGGTGTTCTCGTTTATAGGAAGAACGCTATTAACATATATCCCGGGGTTGGACAAAATTCCAAAGAATTCACGGGGATCGTTAATAATTTTTGTCTTGGGCTGGTTCTCTCGCTGTCCGAACTTGCCCCAGAATGAATTTAAAATAAGTTTAGCCAAAGATCGGAGACCAGGGTTTACAAGAATCTCGGAAAATTCTAACTTTACATCTTCTGTAACAAAAAATTGTTCGATGTATCTCTCCTGTTCCTGTTCTACATTACAGTGCGAGGGCCAACCGGATGCCTGTTGTTTTATCTTGATGAATTTATTCATCATAGCGGTAAACAAACCGGAAATATTTGCAGTTTTGTCATACTGCTGAACGTCATACTTCCAAATTTCGTATGTCTGAATTATTTTGTACCCCTTCTTCATAGCTGTTAACACCTCTTCAATAACCCATGTACCTGTTAAAGCTCTCTCGTTTTCATTATGGGTACAATTTTCAGAACTCTGTGTTTCCCCACAGGTACGACACAAAACGAACATGAGTTTATCGTTCATCTTTACAGGTAACACAGGATGGTAGAGCTCCTGAGGTGGTAAGATCTTACATTTTATCACCCCATCGATGTTGGTCATGTCTTTAGGGCATTCATCTCCTACGTAAACCTCGGGATGGCCAATGGGGAATTTGCCGTACTTACAAACCCAAGGGTACAGGCTGCAGACGTCCACATACCTGATCTTTTCACCTGGAAGGCACCTGTAGTATGTCTTTACATTCCCTGTGCGCCCTCCATAAAACGCATCTCTAGCGTTTAGGGGAATATTGGTAAGTAGAAGGTGATCTTCTGTATATTTCTCTATTTCCTTGTCGGTTTTTACTAGTCTTCTAAATTCGCATTCCCACATTTCCACAACCTTGTACCCCAGTTCTTTAAGTCTCTCGGTTTTAGCAATCGTGGAGTCATGGCGAGAATTTAAAGTTACGGCAGGATCGTCGTGTAGAGGATCGTCTCTACCAAATCGAAAACAAGTGGGGCAACCATGGTAATAACAACCATAGAACTCAAAGATCTGCTTTGTTTCCTTACAGTATCCGTCAACTTTAACGCCATGTGGTTGGATCTCCCGACCATTGGCTGCATGTAAAATTTCTACACCTCTACTGTGTTCTTCCCATATCAGCCATTGGATAGCAATTTTGCTTTGGTTGTCCCTCCACCTATAACCATTCTTCGGGATAATACCTATAGTGTTGGGATGAAGAAAATTTCGTCTGTAAACCTTGTTACAAGCAGAGGCTATGGTACAGGCTTCAGTAAAAGGACAAACGTTTCCGGTGTTAATCAGCTGCTGCCGAAATTTAATACATGCTTGAGTCAAAATATTCACATCTGAAATACAGTAATCAATAATGTCTTTCCGCATATCAAATGTACTGTTTCTATGTTTCTCATACCACTTTAGAAATTGGCATCGGGCATCGTCTTTCATGCTGTCTGGGTCGTAATATTCCAGAGCCGGTATGGGTCCGATATAGTTCGCGTTGGCTGTTGTATTGAAGTGATGGGGGAAGTAACCCTTTTTGAGTTCTTGCAAGTCGAAAGCTTTAGGTAGCTTAGAGAGGGCCATGGGGAAATAATTGAGTGAGTCCAAAAATTTTACATTACCCAATTCCATCATAATAATTTTTGTCCCCCTCATAATTATTGGTTCAGGTTTGAGGTCTGTATTGAAGAGGAAATAGTTAAGGATAAATTGGGTGTCATATCCAGCTGCATTATGAGCGATAACCACCACTTGTTTGAATTTCTTTCTCTGTTTAAGGATATGATCTATAAAATTCTTTATAGGACTCGAGGTAATCACTTGTTGTCTGTATCCACATTTTTGGCAGAAATATAGGTTTCCATCGTCCATGCACACGTCACATCTCTGCTGTAAAACACATAGGTTTGGCTCGTGCAGGAGTGAACCATCTTCCAAAACTTTCTCCTGCCTTGACTCCAAGTCGTAGAAAACGAAGAGCAGATCTTCCACTTTGGGGTTACTTTTATCGGGTTGCACAAAACATAAGTGGTCATTAGGAACGTGGGTATTACATATTCTGCAAAATATTTCCCCACAGGTATGCTGTCTGTCACTCTTCAATGTTTTGAGGCAGTCTATGCAAAGCTTAATTCGTTCACATACCGTGCTTTTACCTAGAGACCCTAACTTCCTATGGTTGTTATAACAGTTCTGTCCTCTAAATTTTCTATTACAGTCTGCGCACTTTATTCCGATCTCTTTTTCACACACCGGCGACTGCTGACAACAGGGGCATGTACCGCCGCACCTATGCTTATTTTTATGGTCATATGGTATGTGACACATTTTGCAAAAGTAACTACATGCAAATGCTGCTGTAAGAGAGGTTATCACGTTAAAATGCCCCTTGTGATATAGTAAATTCAAAGAGAGGCCTCCATTATTCCCCTCATACATTATGTCTCTGCCTTTTCCTCCGTATAGATACACAGTAATTTTATACTTTTTCAAATGATTCTGAAACTGCTCCAGCTCGGGGATGCCGCAGCCTTCTTGTGGGATCACTACACCTGCATTGACGCACAATTCACGAGCTCTTTGAGCCTGAATTTTCCCGATATCCGCTGATCACTTGGATCCTTGTCCACGTACGCAATAGCCACTATCAGAGCTCGAGGTAAGCACATATTGTCTTTATTGTTTATTGTCACAATACCCCGCCGCATACCGCATTCTTCCTTGAAAGTATTATAACTGCCTGCACTAGCTTTTCCTCTCCCCGCTGGCATTCGAACAGAAGTTATTCCGAGGCAAAACGTCTCAGTGTTGAGTCCGCTGGAGTTGGACTGATAGACACTGCTGATAATATCCCAGACGTCATCGTACGTAATTTCATTAGCTGGGCGAAAACGAACCCATCCGTCACCTCGCTGAAACTCCTTTGAACAGAATGTGATACCTACTTGATCACCGGCCTGAAGACCCTTTGTAACTTTTTCAATGACTTGATTGACGGCGCTCCTCACCCATGACACAGGTTCTTCATTATTAGGTATCGGTTTAATTTTAAACTCAAGAGTGCGGCCTTGTAGATTAAAACGTTTAACTTTCTTAACAAAATCCTTGGCTATTACGAATTTTTCCATTTTGTTTTTATTTTAGGAGAGACTCTGAAATAGACAACTGACTCGTTCAATGAATGTCGAAAGACTGACTGATCGAGCTACAATCACTGTTTATGTATATCTCAGAAGGTCTCAGTTAGTGACATGTATACAACATCCTCTTCTTGATGCCAAATACAATACAACTGAAAATAAAAGTTTGTAAAAATAATTTTATTTTATCGAGACTGAAGTTGTAAATAACTTATCAGAGAACAAATCAGCGATATAATTTAATTTTAAAATAAAGCTGTCGATTATTGTTTCTCGAGTCGAATAGCCAACGATTGGGGTACTCATACAGAAATACCTAACTAGTTTTGGTGACAGTCTCTTTTGTAGTCGTATTTTATCAAGATGATAACCAATTAGTGAAAAACAAGGGAAATACCACTTTATATAATAATATATAATATTATTTTAAAAACTAATTTACATAATAACAATCATTCCATCGAATCAGAACTTTTTCTTTTGCCGCAGATAAAGAATAATAAAAAAATTCACTTATAAAATCAATTTCTCAGCTTTTATAGCTATTAATTAAAAAAATTAATAATAGGAGCACCATCCTACCTAGTCGTAAACTTGCATTTTCAATATATATATATCGTTTGTAAATGTCTAACATTTCATGCTCAGCATGTTTACTTCTCTCTCAATGATGAGTTACGGCTGTTGTATAGGATATCAACGAAGTAGCCATCGAACTCTCTCGTTGAACAAATTCAAGCACACACACATTATAATATAAAGATATGACTAAAAGGGTGGAAAAACCGAAAAACCGTGTATTTTTAGTTTTATCAAACCATCCAAATTATTCGTGATACAATTAAACTTTATAAGAATGGGTTGTTTAAAACTATTTTTACATATCGTATACCATTTAAATCTTTTATTTTCTCGTTTTTTACATGTACCAAACAGATACATGTACCTACCTACTTATTTACTCTACTTTAATTTAGCCAATTATCAATAACCGATATAATATGCTGCAATAATTTTCTATTGTTAAAATGAAAATTATTTTGATGCATAAAATAATACAAATACATAAATTCAATAGGTGCTGTGATAACTAATCATTTTAGCGAAATATTAGAATCGATTATTCCAGCAATTTTTTCAATTTTATCTATTGAAAGTACTTATTAAAGAATAGCGTATTATATATTTTATAATAATATAAAGAAATTTATGCTTGTAGAATATAATTCCACGAGGGTTAAATTTATCTACTGAGAGAAATAATCAGTTAAATGGTGGTTTTATATTATGTAGTTATGTTGTTCGTCGGTCTAGAAGCTCTAAATCATGATAACAAATTTAACAAAAAAAAAAAAGCACCTTGTATATTTAAAAATTACGATATTCAGAAATTTATATCCAAGACATTAAATATAATTACGCTAGAAAGCCCCATCTAGAGAGAGGATATACATTGAAAATTGTTTGTTTTTATAGAAACAAGGCAAAAAGAAAATGCAAACAACTAAATGCTGCTTTTTATGTTACGAATTCTACTATTTTTTTTTTTAATTTGGAACAATTTTCCTATTACTACAATATAACACATTGAGACTAAGCGTTTTGAATATGTTCTAGATTTTATAAGTAAATACTAAATTTTAAATTGAAAATAACTCACCTGAATTTGAAAACAACGACGTCTCAATTGAGTAAATACAATCAACTAGGTACCTATGTAGACGTCTCGAGAAGTTAACGTCTTCGACACTTAAGCACAAATGATGTAACAAGTGAGAAATCGGTGGGTATTATAGTATAACCCACAGCGTTATTTAATGTGTGACGTTACGAGAAGCAATTAAGGGAGACCTAGAACCGGCTTAAAAAAGAGGATTTTGCTGACATGTCATGACAAGTCGGTGGACGACGAGTCAGATATTACAAATATGTATGTAATAGAAATTTATTTTATTAATTAATGACATGGAAAATAATATATCTTTTGCCAGATTGGTCTGATATCATGTCAAAATACAATTTTCATTATACTTAAAATATTTAGAGTGGAATGAAAAAATAATAACACTGAAAAAAATTTTTTTTTGCTAATTATTATTTACAACTTTTACAAAACTTATCATAGATAAGTACAACATATATCTTTTTAAACAATTATTTTCCCGGCTATTTGCCAAAACGCCGACACTTGGATTACAAAAAAAAAGATAATATGCACATTATGTTCAGTGACTCAATAATGTTATTTTTAATTCCAACTATTCTGTTCAGTAAAATATTTATATAGTATTATTACAGATTTAGCAAATTCGTAACTCGGTAGAAAAAAGAACAGTGGTGAAAATACATAATATTTAATCGAATTGGTACAAAATATTCGTTATTTTTATGTAATGGCATTTGTTACAGGTCATTTTACTTGCAAATAACCCTCCATATTTTTTAGAAATGTCTAATAGATTATCTTTGTACCGTGTGATATTATTTTTCCCCTGCTTTCGATGTTTACATGCAAGATGATTAGTTATATACATATTGTTGTCATTAACGCTACCTTTTTAGATAAAGCATAATATCCAAAACTGACTGATCTCTCACGATAAAACGTTAGTGTTTCATATTTTCATCTAAATAATTATAAAATGTTTATCAACACACAGTTTAGAGGGAATTGCGCAAATAAACGGGATTTGATGACATGATCTCTGATAATACCAAAAATCGCTACAAAACGAACAACTTTAATTCATGATTATTTATTTGGTATACTTTTTCCATCTGTCTACAAAAGAAATTTGAATACGTACATAGATACTCATAATAGATTGTAATGCCTAATGTCATATGGGGTGTTTGTTAGAATTATTACACTTCCTATTTTACTGAATTTTTATTTAACTTTGGAAGAAAATATTGCTGGTTTTTATTGAGATAAATGCTAAACAGCTAAGAATTGATAAATTATATGACACACAGAGCGTTGCTGAAATAGTTATCATATATTTTCCCTTTTGATACGGATGACATACCTGCGATTAGGTGAATATTTCTCATATACTTCTTACACTTATTATGACATTATTACTTGTAAAATTATAAAACACCAACGTACGAATTTCTTATAATGACCAATTAAGTTTTAATATAATTTCAAATACGTTTGCATTTCACAAATATTTTAATATTTATGAATAGGAGAACGAACATTGTAGTCTGAAATCATGTTTCACAGAAGGAATTCGATTTTAAGTGTTGTACGAGATGTTCTCTCTATAATATTACTTTTATAACAATACTGTCTAATATCACTAACACTTTTCATATCTCCGCGCGAATTTTTCATGTACTGTGTACATACAAACAATGGTTCAGTACCTCAAGAACTACCTACTGGTTATAATTCCAATCATCATTGACCGGCTGTACACCATTTAAGTTCCATACTATTGTAATTTATCAGATGGAAACTTCTACAAAATAAATCCTCAAAAACAATAAAGAATAACGTCTGTAGTGATTGAATTTAGACCTATATTTTCAGGGACATAGAGGAATCACTTCAGAATTAATATCACGCTGATATTATGATATTATAATATCATTTGGATATTCTTCTGTACCTACTAACTGTTATTAGCTTTTACACCATGTACTCGAGCATTACTTTAGTATTATTTAACTTCATGCAATACAGCAACCAAGTCTGTGCGTGCAAAATGTAAAATATTCACCGTTTATACTGAAAACCTGATATACCTATTGAATGTGAAAAGGAGTGGGTGAATACTTTTTTGCGGTAGTGGATCATTATAATATAATAATAATAACCCTTTTTTTCGTATTCTACCTTCGAATTCCTTTGAAATATGTCAATATTTCGATCGCATCGTGTACGATTTTGTAGCATGCATATTAAAGTCGAAATTTGGTAAGTACGCATCTTTCATTTCAGTCATAATCTTATGATGACATTACAGGATGACCAACTGGAACTTCGTATTTAGACGCAGCACGATATGGGCCATGGGATGTTACTGCGTGATTCTGACTGTTGGTATGGTTAGGTCAAAACACGCAGAAGAAACATGAAAGATTAGAGAGCGTGTGATGGGTTAGGTCGATCCACGCATCGACCCAACCCATCACACAACGATCTCTAATTTTTCATGTTTCTTCTGCGTGTTTTGACCTAACCTACCATACAGTCAGAATCACGCAGTAACATCCCATGGCCCATATCGTGCTGCGTCTAAATACGAAGTTCCAGTTGGTCATCCTGTAATGTCATCATAAGATTATGACTGAAATGAAAGATGCGTACTTACCAAATTTCGACTTTAATATGCATGCTACAAAATCGTACACGATGCGATCGAAATATTGACATATTTCAAAGGAATTCGAAGGTAGAATACGAAAAAAAAGGGTTATTATTATTATATTATAATGATCCACTACCGCAAAAAAGTATTCACCCACTCCTTTTCACATTCAATAGGTATATCAGGTTTTCAGTATAAACGGTGAATATTTTACATTTTGCACGCACAGACTTGGTTGCTGTATTGCATGAAGTTAAATAATACTAAAGTAATGCTCGAGTACATGGTGTAAAAGCTAATAACAGTTAGTAGGTACAGAAGAATATCCAAATGATATTATAATATCATAATATCAGCGTGATATTAATTCTGAAGTGATTCCTCTATGTCCCTGAAAATATAGGTCTAAATTCAATCACTACAGACGTTATTCTTTATTGTTTTTGAGGATTTATTTTGTAGAAGTTTCCATCTGATAAATTACAATAGTATGGAACTTAAATGGTGTACAGCCGGTCAATGATGATTGGAATTATAACCAGTAGGTAGTTCTTGAGGTACTGAACCATTGTTTGTATGTACACAGTACATGAAAAATTCGCGCGGAGATATGAAAAGTGTTAGTGATATTAGACAGCATTGTTATAAAAGTAATATTATAGAGAGAACATCTCGTACAACACTTAAAATCGAATTCCTTCTGTGAAACATGATTTCAGACTACAATGTTCGTTCTCCTATTCATAAATATTAAAATATTTGTGAAATGCAAACGTATTTGAAATTATATTAAAACTTAATTGGTCATTATAAGAAATTCGTACGTTGGTGTTTTATAATTTTACAAGTAATAATGTCATAATAAGTGTAAGAAGTATATGAGAAATATTCACCTAATCGCAGGTATGTCATCCGTATCAAAAGGGAAAATATATGATAACTATTTCAGCAACGCTCTGTGTGTCATATAATTTATCAATTCTTAGCTGTTTAGCATTTATCTCAATAAAAAACCAGCAATATTTTCTTCCAAAGTTAAATAAAAATTCAGTAAAATAGGAAGTGTAATAATTCTAACAAACACCCCATATGACATTAGGCATTACAATCTATTATGAGTATCTATGTACGTATTCAAATTTCTTTTGTAGACAGATGGAAAAAGTATACCAAATAAATAATCATGAATTAAAGTTGTTCGTTTTGTAGCGATTTTTGGTGTTATCAGAGATCATGTCATCAAATCCCGTTTATTTGCGCAATTCCCTCTAAACTGTGTGTTGATAAACATTTTATAATTATTTAGATGAAAATATGAAACACTAACGTTTTATCGTGAGAGATCAGTCAGTTTTGGATATTATGCTTTATCTAAAAAGGTAGCGTTAATGACAACAATATGTATATAACTAATCATCTTGCATGTAAACATCGAAAGCAGGGGAAAATAATATCACACGGTACAAAGATAATCTATTAGACATTTCTAAAAAATATGGAGGGTTATTTGCAAGTAAAATGACCTGTAACAAATGCCATTACATAAAAATAACGAATATTTTGTACCAATTCAATTAAATATTATGTATTTTCACCACTGTTCTTTTTTCTACCGAGTTACGAATTTGCTAAATCTGTAATAATACTATATAAATATTTTACTGAACAGAATAGTTGGAATTAAAAATAACATTATTGAGTCACTGAACATAATGTGCATATTATCTTTTTTTTTTGTAATCCAAGTGTCGGCGTTTTGGCAAATAGCCGGGAAAATAATTGTTTAAAAAGATATATGTTGTACTTATCTATGATAAGTTTTGTAAAAGTTGTAAATAATAATTAGCAAAAAAAAATTTTTTTCAGTGTTATTATTTTTTCATTCCACTCTAAATATTTTAAGTATAATGAAAATTGTATTTTGACATGATATCAGACCAATCTGGCAAAAGATATATTATTTTCCATGTCATTAATTAATAAAATAAATTTCTATTACATACATATTTGTAATATCTGACTCGTCGTCCACCGACTTGTCTGGACATGTCAGCAAAATCCTCTTTTTTTAAGCCGGTTCTAGGTCTCCCTTAATTGCTTCTCGTAACGTCACACATTAAATAACGCTGTGGGTTATACTATAATACCCACCGATTTCTCACTTGTTACATCATTTGTGCTTAAGTGTCGAAGACGTTAACTTCTCGAGACGTCTACATAGGTACCTAGTTGATTGTATTTACTCAATTGAGACGTCGTTGTTTTCAAATTCAGGTGAGTTATTTTCAATTTAAAATTTAGTATTTACTTATAAAATCTAGAACATATTCAAAACGCTTAGTCTCAATGTGTTATATTGTAGTAATAGGAAAATTGTTCCAAATTAAAAAAAAATAGTAGAATTCGTAACATAAAAAGCAGCATTTAGTTGTTTGCATTTTCTTTTTTGCCTTGTTTCTATAAAAACAAACAATTTTCAATGTATATCCTCTCTCTAGATGGGGCTTTCTAGCGTAATTATATTTAATGCTCTGTGGCGTATAAATTGTTTACTGAACTATATCTACGTAATATTTTAAATTGATACAAGGTGCTGATTTTTTTTTTTTTTTGTTAAATTTGTTATCATGATTTAGAGCTTCTAGACCGACGAACAACATAACTGCATAATATAAAAACCACCATTTAACTGATTATTTCTCTCAGTAGATAAATTTAACCCTCGTGGAATTATATTCTACAAGCATAAATTTCTTTATATTACTATAAAATATATAATACGCTATTCTTTAATAAGTATTTTCAATAGATAAAATTGAAAAAATTGCTGGAATAATCGATTCTAATATTTCGCTAAAATGATTAGTTATCACAGCACCTATTGAATTTATGTATTTGTATTATTTTATGCATCAAAATAATTTTCATTTTAACAATAGAAAATTATTGCAGCATATTATATCGGTTATTGATAATTGGCTAAATTAAAGTAGAGTAAATAAGTAGGTAGGTACATGTATCTGTTTGGTACATGTAAAAAACGAGAAAATAAAAGATTTAAATGGTATACGATATGTAAAAATAGTTTTAAACGACCCATTCTTATAAAGTTTAATTGTATCACGAATAATTTGGATGGTTTGATAAAACTAAAAATACACGGTTTTTCGGTTTTTCCACCCTTTTAGTCATATCTTTATATTATAAGTGTGTGTGTGCTTGAATTTGTTCAACGAGAGAGTTCGATGGCTACTTCTTTGATATCCTATACAACAGCCGTAACTCATCATTGAGAGAGAAGTAAACATGCTGAGCATGAAATGTTAGACATTTACAAACGATATATATATATATATATTTGAAAATGCAAGTTTACGACTAGGTAGGATGGTGCTCCTATTATTAATTTTTTTAATTAATAGCTATAAAAGCTAAGAAATTGATTTTATAAGTGAATTTTTTATTATTCTTTATCTGCGGCAAAAGAAAAGGTTCTGATTCGATGGAATGATTGTTATTATGTAAATTAGTTTTTAAAATAATATTATATATTATTATATAAAGTGGTATTTCCCTTGTTTTTCACTAATTGGTTATCATCTTGATAAAATACGACTACAAAAGAGACTGTCACCAAAACTAGTTAGGTATTTCAGTATGAGTTCCCCAATCGTTGGCTATTCGACTCGAGAAACAATAATCGACAGCTTTATTTTAAAATTAAATTATATCGCTGATTTGTTCTCTGATAAGTTATTTACAACTTCAATCTCGATAAAATAAAATTATTTTTACAAACTTTTATTTTCAGTTGTATTGTATTTGGCGTCAAGAAGAGGATGTTGTATACATGTCACTAACTGAGACCTTCTGAGATATACATAAACAGTGATTGTAGCTCGATCAGTCAGTCTTTCGACATTCATTGAACGAGTCAGTTGTCTATTTCAGAGTCTCTCCTAAAATAAAAACAAAATGGAAAAATTCGTAATAGCCAAGGATTTTGTTAAGAAAGTTAAACGTTTTAATCTACAAGGCCGCACTCTTGAGTTTAAAATTAAACCGATACCTAATAATGAAGAACCTGTGTCATGGGTGAGGAGCGCCGTCAATCAAGTCATTGAAAAAGTTACAAAGGGTCTTCAGGCCGGTGATCAAGTAGGTATCACATTCTGTTCAAAGGATTTTCAGCGAGGTGACGGATGGGTTCGTTTTCGCCCAGCTAATGAAATTACGTACGATGACGTCTGGGATATTATCAGCAGTGTCTATCAGTCCAACTCCAGCGGACTCAACACTGAGACGTTTTGCCTCGGAATAACTTCTGTTCGAATGCCAGCGGGGAGAGGAAAAGCTAGTGCAGGCAGTTATAATACTTTCAAGGAAGAATGTGGTATGCGGCGGGGTATTGTGACAATAAACAATAAAGACAATATGTGCTTACCTCGAGCTCTGATAGTGGCTATTGCGTACGTGGACAAGGATCCAAGTAGGATCAAATTGCGCCGTGATATCGGGAAAATTCAGGCTCAAAGAGCTCGTGAATTGTGCGCCAATGCAGGTGTAGTGATCCCACAAGAAGGCTGCGGCATCCCCGAGCTGGAGCAGTTTCAGAATCATTTGAAAAAGTATAAAATTACTGTGTATCTATACGGAGGAAAAGGCAGAGACATAATGTATGAGGGGAATAATGGAGCCCTCTCTTTGAATTTACTGTATCACAAGGGGCATTTTAACGTAATAACCTCTCTTACAGCAGCATTTGCATGTAGTTACTTTTGCAAAATGTGTCACATACCATATGACCATAAAAATAAGCATAGGTGCGGCGGTACATGCCCCTGTTGTCAGCAGTCGCCGGTGTGTGAAAAAGAGATCGGAATAAAGTGCGCAGACTGTAATAGAAAATTTAGAGGACAGAACTGTTATAACAACCATAGGAAGTTAGGGTCTCTAGGTAAAAGCACGGTATGTGAACGAATTAAGCTTTGCATAGACTGCCTCAAAACATTGAAGAGTGACAGACAGCATACCTGTGGGGAAATATTTTGCAGAATATGTAATACCCACGTTCCTAATGACCACTTATGTTTTGTGCAACCCGATAAAAGTAACCCCAAAGTGGAAGATCTGCTCTTCGTTTTCTACGACTTGGAGTCAAGGCAGGAGAAAGTTTTGGAAGATGGTTCGCTCCTGCACGAGCCAAACCTATGTGTTTTACAGCAGAGATGTGACGTGTGCATGGACGATGGAAACCTATATTTCTGCCAAAAATGTGGATACAGACAACAAGTGATTACCTCGAGTCCTATAAAGAATTTTATAGATCATATCCTTAAACAGAGAAAGAAATTCAAACAAGTGGTGGTTATCGCTCATAATGCAGCTGGATATGACACCCAATTTATCCTTAACTATTTCCTCTTCAATACAGACCTCAAACCTGAACCAATAATTATGAGGGGGACAAAAATTATTATGATGGAATCGGGTAATGTAAAATTTTTGGACTCACTCAATTATTTCCCCATGGCCCTCTCTAAGCTACCTAAAGCTTTCGACTTGCAAGAACTCAAAAAGGGTTACTTCCCCCATCACTTCAATACAACAGCCAACGCGAACTATATCGGACCCATACCGGCTCTGGAATATTACGACCCAGACAGCATGAAAGACGATGCCCGATGCCAATTTCTAAAGTGGTATGAGAAACATAGAAACAGTACATTTGATATGCGGAAAGACATTATTGATTACTGTATTTCAGATGTAAATATTTTGACTCAAGCATGTATTAAATTTCGGCAGCAGCTGATTGACACCGGAAACGTTTGTCCTTTTACTGAAGCCTGTACCATAGCCTCTGCTTGTAACAAGGTTTACAGACGAAATTTTCTTCATCCCAACACTATAGGTATTATCCCGAAGAATGGTTATAGGTGGAGGGACAACCAAAGCAAAATTGCTATCCAATGGCTGATATGGGAAGAACACAGTAGAGGTGTAGAAATTTTACATGCAGCCAATGGCCGGGAGATCCAACCACATGGCGTTAAAGTTGACGGATACTGTAAGGAAACAAAGCAGATCTTTGAGTTCTATGGTTGTTATTACCATGGTTGCCCCAGTTGTTTTCGATTTGGTAGAGACGATCCTCTACACGACGATCCTGCCGTAACTTTAAATTCTCGCCATGACTCCACGATTGCTAAAACCGAGAGACTTAAAGAACTGGGGTACAAGGTTGTGGACATGTGGGAATGCGAATTTAGAAGACTAGTAAAAACCGACAAGGAAATAGAGAAATATACAGAAGGTCACCTTCTACTTACCAATATTCCCCTAAACGCTAGAGATGCGTTTTATGGAGGGCGCACAGGGAATGTAAAGACATACTACAGGTGCCTTCCAGGTGAAAAGATCAGGTATGTGGACGTCTGCAGCCTGTACCCTTGGGTTTGTAAGTACGGCAAATTCCCCATTGGCCATCCCGAGGTTTACGTAGGAGATGAATGCCCTAAAGACATGACCAACATCGATGGGGTGATAAAATGTAAGATCTTACCACCTCAGGAGCTCTACCATCCTGTGTTACCTGTAAAGATGAACGATAAACTCATGTTCGTTTTGTGTCGTACCTGTGGGGAAACACAGAATTCTGAAAATTGTACCCATAATGAAAACGAGAGAGCTTTAACAGGTACATGGGTTATTGAAGAGGTGTTAACAGCTATGAAGAAGGGGTACAAAATAATTCAGACATACGAAATTTGGAAGTATGACGTTCAGCAGTATGACAAAACTGCAAATATTTCCGGTTTGTTTACCGCTATGATGAATAAATTCATCAAGATAAAACAACAGGCATCCGGTTGGCCCTCGCACTGTAATGTAGAACAGGAACAGGAGAGATACATCGAACAATTTTTTGTTACAGAAGATGTAAAGTTAGAATTTTCCGAGATTCTTGTAAACCCTGGTCTCCGATCTTTGGCTAAACTTATTTTAAATTCATTCTGGGGCAAGTTCGGACAGCGAGAGAACCAGCCCAAGACAAAAATTATTAACGATCCCCGTGAATTCTTTGGAATTTTGTCTAACCCCGGGATATATGTTAATAGCGTTCTTCCTATAAGCGAGAACACCCTTATTGTAAACTATGAGCCTAGGGAGGAAGTCTACGATCCCCTAAGAACGGTAAATGTAATCATAGCCTCATACGTTACAGCACAGGCTAGATTGAAACTATATTCCTACTTAGAACAGCTTGAAGACAGAGTTCTATATTACGATACAGACAGTGTCATCTATATATCAAAGCCTGGGGAGGTTGAAATCCCTAAAGGGGAATTTGTAGGGGAGATGACCGACGAGTTAGAAAGTTATGGTTTTGGAAGCTACATTACGGAATTTGTGTCAGGTGGCCCTAAAAATTATGCGTTCAAAGTTTTTTCTCCCACTCATAACGAAGAAAAGGTGGTGTGTAAAGTAAAGGGGATAAGCCTCAACCACGCGGCTGGACAGCTCATAAATTTTGATACTATAAAAAATATGGTTCTCAGTAGATCCGCTCCTATCTACATACTATCAAAAAATATTCGAAGAACAAAGGAGCATGAAGTAGTAACAAGGATAGAGACAAAAATGTATAAACCCAATTCTACGAAACGAAAATTTTTTTGAGAATCATAGCTCTGTGCCCTACGGTTATAAAAAATTAAAAAATTAAGTTATTTGTATCAATATTTAAGTACAATATTTTCTTTAAAAATTATTTTTGTACACATTAATGCTTTGTATTAAATTTTTATCATCCTGTATATCAGCTAATGTATAGTAATATAATGTTATTGATAATTTATAATTATTATGTACAATTTTATGTTACACCCATTATCTCTGTATTTAAAATAAAGAATATAAACTATTTATTATTGCATCAATACACTAAGTACCTACATAGTTTAACCTAGAACTTAATTACGATTTGAACCTATAAATAAATATTACCGAGGAATGTTTTTCAATAATTGGTTATCATCTCGCTGAGATTGTGTAAAAGTTGACAATTCGGCTCATGTAAAGCTAACGCCCTTCGACATGGAGGCCGTACCGGCTCTGGTGTCTGTCAGACCTCTCTACAAAGGAGGCTGTCACTATAAGGAGTCAGGTATATCCGCATGAGTCCCTATTGTTGACAATCCAATTAGAAATGAAATTCTTCATCTTAATTTTAAAAATTAATTTACATCATCGGTTCTCTGATAATCGATAATCAATCTTTATTAGCTAATACTAGAGTCTTCCCTAGCTTTATTTCGAAAGTACATTCAGTCTCAAGTGGTCAGGTAGGTCAAAGTACAAGTAGTTCACTCCTGACAACAGTCAATTCACACCTGATAAACGGTTTCCACTGAAGATACCTCACACTGATGAGAGTTTTCCCACGGTCTTTAAAACAGCCCCCGCACCACTTCTGTCGGCATATATCAAAGGAACGAAAAGTTCACACGCCTTTGATATCCGCCGACAAAAGTTCCCACGGTCTTCAAAATTTTCCCAGGCTCAAGTGCCGCCATACCTACTACCTTAATTATTTTCAGATTATTAAGTAATTTTATGCTTTTGAATGAATTATGCAATATAACTTCTAAACGGAGCAAAGTATCAAAATTGACAAAAAGGTTTCCAAATTGATTAATCATTCCAAAAGAATGATCAAAAATTACCAGTGGCATATTATAAGAGGTATTGAGGGGTTTAAACGGTTGATGGACTGGAACACTAAAAGACCTAGTTTTATATATCGATCTGTTAGAGATATAATTAATAAATTTAAAAAAATGTATTTGAACACCCTATATCTCAGAAAACAAACAAAATACGATACAAGTTTATTTTTTTCTTCAAATGGAATCGTCTTTCGATTGTCGAAGTCTTGGTGCTTAAAAAGTGGGACACCTTGTAGATGGCTTATAACAGAAAAGTCGGCCGATTTAATACCATGATTTTATTTATCCAATTCTTAATGGCCCCGAAAGAAGCATCTTCCAGTGGCTTAGATTTTCCACAAAAAAAGCATTCTATCGTAATTTCGGGTAACATCATCTCAGTTCACTTTAAGAACGAAACACCACGTTGTTACTGAATCAGATCGTAAAATCCAAATAAAGTTCAACTTATCTGATTTTTTTTTAAATATTATTTTTTTTCACTGCTCCTGTATGTATTCAAAAGTTTTTTTTTTTGTTTTTTCTTAATAGGCAAAAATATTACATCTTTCATAAAATATGTAGCGAACCCTGTAATGATACCAGAGGTCAAAAATTATTGTATTTTCATTATTTCGTCTTGGTGATATTAGCCAGTTTCCAGAGTTTTCAAGATGTAGGTCTTAAATTTGCAGGGATAATATATACCAAAAACGGCAAATTCTTCATTATTTGCACCTAAAGTACAGTGAATGCATTCAAATCAATCTAATGGACTAAAATGATAACAGAAAAATGTAAACGTGAGATTTTTGGAATTGGTTTGGTTATGGTTTAGTTTAGCTACGACCAACCAAAATTTCCGAAATCACTAATTTGTAATTATGTCAACTTTTTCAAATGGTAACATCTTTTAGACACCCAGTAGTTAAATACTAATTTCCACGACAAATCAATTAATGCCTTCAAATCGAAAATCAGTTTGATATTAATCCAAATACACAAGTTCCTTGGTGGATAATAATTAAAATATCGAGAAAATACGCTTATCAAGTAAATATGCCGTGGAAATTGAATAAAATTAGATTCAAAACATTCATTTTGGCAACAAAACAACGCTGCAAATAATAAAAGTGTGCTGTGGAAACAAAAAGAAGTTCGACAGATAATAATACGTGTGTATTGTTAACTTCATAAGCTCTTTATCGTTAAATTTGTTGTTGTTTGTTGTTTTTTATTTATTATTGTTATTGTTTAACATGTATACAAGCAATGAAAAAGTGGGCATGTTATTAATTTTTTTGGAGAATGACACAAAAATTTCAGAAACGCCGCAGTATTATATGCCTAAGGTATCCGAAGAAACATCATCCATGTTTTCAATATTTTCCAATTGTGGAGAAACAAATCAGGAAAGGAATTGTAACAATTCTGCAGCTTTTATCGTTGATGAAGCGACAGTAATTAACGTGTTTGATTTTGTAGAAGTGAATCCTACTGATTCTACTAGAGAAATTGGCGACGAGGTGCAAATTAGTCATGAATCAGCAAGAAAGATTCTCAAAAAAATATGGTTACCGCTCGTTTAAATATCAAGTGCACCAGCATTTGTACGAAGATGATGGCAACCGAAGATTAGCTTATTGTGACTGGTTACTTCAGAACAATACCGCTAACCCGAATTTTGTTTCTTTATACTGCGTGCAGGAAAATCAACATTTAATGAGGCAAGGTAATTTTCAGGAAAGATTTGGAGTAAATGTGTGGGTTGGGGTGATTGGAACAAGAATTATTGGATCTATTTTTTTTCAAGGACCTCTGACAGTGGAGAGATATTTAGAATTCCTACAAAATGACATTAAGGAAATGTTGATGTACTTACCACTTGCAGTTTCGAACTAATGTATTTTCAACAAGATGGAGCTCCGCCTCATAATGCTGCTCGAGTTATGGCCCATTTAATGAACCGGGGAGTAATAGGCGAGTAATTGTAACATATGGATCTGTACCTTGGCCTGCCCGCTCACCAGATCTAAGCATTTTAAGATTTTTTTATGTGGTAGCCCCACACAAAAAATCTGTGAAAGAACGAGTTTTTTATACACCCCCTCAATCACTTAAAATTTTACAATCGTATACGCGAAGTTTTTGCAAGTATAACTCCTTATATATTGCGAAATGTTGTGCGAAACACCATTGACCGAGCCAGAGAATGTCAAGAAGAAGAAGGAATGCACTTTGAACATTTACTACCATTTAAATTAATCTTTCAATATGCTTTTTATTGTTAAAATAAATCATTTCGATAGCACACTTTTTTTATTTGCAGCGTTGTTTTGTTGACAAAATGAATGTTTTGAATCTAGTTTTATTCAATTTCCACGGGTTACTTGATAAGCGTATTTTCTCGATATTTTAATTAATGTCCACCAAAGAACTTGTGTATTTGGGTTAATAGCAAACCGATTTTCGATTTGAGGGTATCAATGGATTTGTCGTGAAAATTAGTATTTAACTACTGGGTGTCTAAAAGACGTTGCTATTTGAAAAAGTTGACATAATTACAAATTAGTGATTTCGGAAATTTTGGTTGATCGTAGCTACTAAACCAATTCAAAAAATCTCACGTTTACATGTTTCTCTTATCGTTTTAGTCCATTTGATTGATTTGAGTGCATTCATTGTACTCTAGACACAAAAATAAAAATAGTCCTAAAAAATCTAGTACTCTCAAAATATTTTTTAAAACTATGCAATCATACTTAAAATCGTCTCCACAACCCAAAAATGTAAGAATATACAGGGTGTTCCACTTAATATTTTAAAGTTGGGGTCATTTCCGGAGAAACCGGAAGTGATGGAAAAGTGTCAAATAATGAAGAATTGGCCGTTTTTGGTATATATGAATCCTGCCAAGTTTAATACTTACATCTTGAAAAGTCTGGAAACTATGGCTTGTCTAATGATTCCGTTGACACCCGGTATAAATATAATATTATTTAGTTGAATATTACTATACTGGCTATTTTCATATACCTAAAAAATATAAAAATTATGAAACCTTAAGAATCAAACTTATTATACAACTATAAACGATCGACTAACGATTTGCCATTACCACAACTTTTCATTGACTTTTTAAATAAATTACAAACAATTTCTGATCCTGACGTATGTACTGGTATATTATACACTGTAATCGTTTCTACATACACTTGGTTTTAATCATCTCCGGCTAACTAGGCGTATCAAGTCCTATAATACGCGCTCGTCCAGTATAATATCCAGTGTTTTGGTGCAAAAACTACAGTGTTAGTAAATGTCTAATGAAATTTTTTATCCAGTTAGAATTAATATTAAAAAATATGAAAGAAAAACTTACCGCAAACCTTAAAATTAAGGATGATTTTCCAACATTAGCGTCACCAATCAAAACCAGTTTAAACAAATAATCACTAGAAAAAAACATAATGCAATTACCTAAAATCCATGTTTAGAGAAATTCAATAAAAATCATGTTGCAAGAAACCAACTTCTACTTTACGTTCTGACGAGATGTGTCATTTTGATGCTAAGGCATTATCTAACGTAAGTGATATAACGCGAATGGGATCGCGAATGCGACGCGAAGCGATGTGACGCGTTGCGTTCAATAGCGATTAGACAGGTAAATCATATTTTCAAAAAAATCATTTTTCAGATTAAAATCCATTTATCACTTAAAAGATGTACTCGACAAACAAGCAAAATTAAGAATAATAAAAACTTTAATTTATCTTAATATCGATCATTGTGGTCAAGTTTATTACAACTTTTTATCTAATCGATTAAAAATCCAGAGTTCAAAATGCCTATATGAGATATATATGTTTGCTGCGTGCCGTACAGAGATCACATTACAGTCTGGTCGAGGAAAGAATGTGATTTCTGCATTCCAATCACAATTAAGCGTAAATGAAATAAATGAATTAGTGCATGGCAAATTTTTGTGATCGCTTGCATCTGCAACTACTCCTTGGGAGAGATCCAGTGAACCAAACTTGTAGTAGTTATATATCTACATGAGATTTAAAAAAGAACTTCGTTTTATAACAAAATGTTGTCCTACTTTCGTATTTGTGCTCACTATGTTATGTGGCAAAATTTAAGGGAACCTAGATTTGCTGAGAATCTGTCCATTAGTATACCACTATTTAGGAAAACTCAATGACTTCAGAAATGAAGTCATTGGGAAAACTCATACACAAAGATATATATGTCTTTTTCTTTGGTCCTAAACTATACAATCAATTACTTATCGATTTAAAAAAAAAAACAAATATAAGTAAATACAA
>JANEYF010000105.1:0-55223 GCA_029963845.1 Rhamnusium bicolor
GTATACCCGGAAAACGATTTTATATATATATATATATATACATATATATATATATATATATATATATATATATATATATATATATATATATATATATATATATATATATATATATATATATATATATATATATATATATATATATATATATATATATATATATATATATATATATATATATATATATATTTATTATACATTTAAAATGCCATCTTTTCAATAAAAAATGAAAGTAAGTGAATAAGAACACTTCAGTCTTTTGACAATCTTTTTGTAATATGAATAATTATGATTTAAACAGTAGGAATACCACTTGCTTCAAATATTAATCTTTTCTTTAGGTTCATTTCGACTGCCCAAACTCTTAGTAAAAGTGTAGCAGATGCCTAGAATTTTTAAAAAGAAGATGTGAAACATCCTTTATTTGTGAATGCTGGTCCCACAATAAAATTTATTCGATTGGTAGATGCTCTTTTTGATATACTTAATTCGAAGACACCATTTGTAATATCTTATAAAACACCAATAAGAAGAACAATATTCATTTGGCAGCCCATTTTTTCAAACTTTGCTGTATTTTTCTCAATCAACTACAGTGGGGGAACATTATTAATCAATACCACAAAAAAAACTCCATTCAAAGGCTTCATTATCACCATAATGTCCATAATTGGCATTTATGAGACCTATGTAGAAATTGATAATGCACCACTAAAGTTTTTAATGACTTATAAATTAAGTCAAGACCACCTTGAACTCTTCTTTTGTTGGATGAGGTAAAGTTGCACTTTGTTAGCCAATTAATATATTGATATTGATTTTAGTATTATCAATGACCTATGAAAATTTTTCAGATCTCGCAGTGGTTGGAACAACAATCCTAGTGCCCTCCATTTTGTCGAACATATAAAGGTTACTTTTACATCCAGATATAAAAAATTAGAGGGAAATTGTGTTGAACAAGATGACACAAGTATATTATGTTACAAAGAGGTAAGAATACCGTTGTACCCATCACTGAAGATGATGTGAATATAATGAGGAAATATGACATTGATCTCAACGAATATATTATTAATGACCATGAATACTCCATGCCTGTTAACCCCAGCCTTAACGGATATAAGTGAAAACGTAGTAGCATATATTTCAGGATATGTTGTTATTATGTGTAAAAAATACATCAAATGTGAAGAATGTATCGATTTACTACAAGATACCTCATCGAGTGTTAGAAGATTCAGCACTACTATTATTAAAAAAGAAAAAAAGGGGTGCTCTAATTGTCCCTTCAGAAGACCTATTGTATATCTGCAGCAAAGCTGAAATGCAATTCAGAAAAGTACTGACAGTTACAAGTGGAAAAATGCCTAATGATGCAAACTTTTTTGAATTTATTTTCTTTATCACTGGGTTCATCGATATATTCAGAAAATAAGTGTTTCCAAAGTCATGCACTATATGCGATAGAAGATCATCGATCAAAGTTGATTAAAACAATTATTTATAAATATACAAAAATTAGATTATACAATTTAGGAAAACATCAAAGTGCCGAGGTCATGGGAGAACCAATACGTCGTAAATTAACAAAACTTATATTGTTTAGTAATCAATAAAATATAAATATTAACATGTGTTTTTATTTTATCACAGTAAACTTTCATATAAATTTTTCTTATCGTTTGCAAAATAAGACAGTTTCAGTTGAAATCTTGGTATAATTAACAAAAATTTCGTGGTATGTCTCCATACCAACAGCAGAACTTCATATCAGCTGAACAGTCCATAGACATGACGTTGCTTTCAAAATCAGCATAAGAATTTCAATCATACTCTGACTGCCTTACTGACAATCTGGCAATTGGAAAAAAATGATAAAGATACGTTATAACCTTGGTTTGGAGACAAGCAAAAGCGATGACTTGTAATGATGGTGACATGCACTGGTATTGAGACCCACCATTATGATCGACCTAAGACCTAGAGTTACAAGTATAAAACCCATCTTAAATTAAATATCTCCTATAAACACATTCACAAAATTTCACCCAGAGAAATTTTGAACTGAACAGTTCTTAAAGAAATTAATATTATTTATATGTCATCAAAAATATTTTCATACATGATTGGTTGGATTATAAATTAAACTGAATTTTATTCAATCGCGTGCTCCCTTCCTGCTGATTGATAGTAAAAAATCTACCTTTACACAGATATCGATTTGCCTAATTATCATAATCAGCTTTATTAAAAAGTTTTATATAAAATAAAACGCAGTTTCATTTGAATTTCAAATTATACGACGATTGCGCATACGCAGCGTCCGTCTGACCGTTCTTCAATTAGCGTCACTTCCAAATTGAAAGAAGAGCATTCTCCCCTCTTTAATGTCTATGCGTGAACTATGTTCTATCTCCCCTTTCATAAATCTATGTTGATATGTAAACAAGCAAATTGTTGTTTTTGTATCGGTCATAGCAGTTTGCAAAAATATACCTGGAGAGCCAACTCACTCTCTCGCTGTCTTTGTTATTCTTATAGCAATAGAGAGAATAATAATTGGAAATCGTTCAGAGTGAATTTACGTAAACGTCTTTAGCGTCATTGACATTAAGTATTAGGTAAATCGGGAATAAGTTTAGTTTCGATTTAAGTGCGTGTTGTTCTCTTTGTGTTTTTATTTTTATTTCAGTTTTGCGATGTTTTAACAGTACCTAAATGTGTTTTTTGTTATTAGAATAGTTCTTGTCAAAGCTTGGATTTTGTTTACAGATAAAGTTACGTAGTTGTTTTTTTATTTAGTGACTTTTAGTTACTGATTTGAACTAGATTTTCCATCTTAATTCCATAGAAATATGCTCGATGTCTGTAATTTGATTCATAAATTGGTTGGTAATGTAATGTACCTAAAAGATAGGTTAGTGTAACTCGCCCATTGACCTACATATCAGGTCAATGTAGAACCAGCCGAACATATGACTGCAGAGGTGGTTGTCTCTAGATGACTGTTAGAAAACGATTTATTTAATAATAAACTACAGGATTACTTCAAATTATTATAATCGCAGGTAAGTAACCACTACTTGTTAAAGTTTAATAATTCTTTTATAAACTTTGAAAAAGAAATCAAAATTTAGTAGCATTTATGTTTACTGTTTATCGGAAAATTTGGTTTTAGTTTACGAAACACTTGAAAGAAAGTTTAATTGATGCAAAAAAGGCAAACTTGTACATTTCTTATATTAAAATGGTATTTTAAAAAAGTTTAGAAATTATTTCAAATGGAGCACTTAATCGCATAAGTAGGTCATTATTTCATTCAAAATTATGTCCCGGAACGAACTTACTGCTAAATTGTATATGAAATGCGGCAACACTGCTAAAGGTCAATGCACTATTTCAGATAAAATGAGGAATGTTTGTAGTAATCAGCAGTTCCAAAACAATTTCATCTTATTTTTTTGAAAGTCGATAACTCAATTTACGTGGGAATAAAGAGAAAAAAAAATGTGTCAGTGGGTTTCTACAGATGTCAAAAATCGGTGGTTTAAAATATTTACTACCGCGCACTTAACACTCAACCTGTATATACATATATATATATATCATATATGGAGGGGCTCAAGCCAATAAGTGTAAGTCACTATTTCATTGAAAATTCTCTCACTTCTCAAAACTACTTAAGAATTCATCAATAGATGGTAACAGACTATAATTGTCTGCAGATATTTAGGAAGATTTTTCAGAGGACTGTTACCGTAAGTCATTCGATTGGCTTCTGAACCTCCATATATATATATATATATATATATATATATATATAATATATATATATATATATATATATATACTATATATATATATATATATATATACTATATATATATATATATATATATATTAATATATATATATATATATATATATATATATATATATATATATATATAATATGATATATATTAATATATATTATTATATATATATATATATATATATATTATTATATAAATATATATATATATATATATATATATATATATATATTTAACAGGTGAAACACGAATTGCGCTCGCCTGTATCTCCTAAAATATTTGGAATAGGAAAATTGAAATTTCGAGGGCTTATTATACGACTAAAATGCCATCTTTTCAATAAAAAATCAAGTTTAGGTCACATCCGGTTTGACCGGAAATTCAACTCTAAATTGTTTAAATGAAATATCCCTACATATTTTTACATTTTTGGAATCTAGAGGAAATTTTGAATATAATACATCCATTTTGGTCACTTTTTGATAAACATTCCAAATTTTATTAAATCTATTTCTGAATCCAGAGTGCTGTGGTGCCCAAAATATATTTTAGTTTGTGCTACGTTACTGTAAAAATAAAAAGAGCAATATGATTGCATTACTTAATTGTCTAGAGGCGTTTAAAATTTTAAATGTGATTTTTACCACTAACTCTGTTTTTTAAATGGGAAGTTAATCGTTCACCAACATTTTTAAATACCCCATTTTCATACGAATCTAATGATACCAAAATTTTGAAAATCCGCTCAGAAATATTTGAGATTTCAGCCAAAATACAATGCAATCAAGCTTTTAGAAACATGCGGCTAATAGATTAGTGGGCTTTGGAAACTAAAATGACACATTTCTGTTTAAAATCTGGTAACCTAATAACATTGGAAAAATATAGTAGCTATTGAATGTAATAAAATAATATATTTGGGCACCACAGCACTCTGGATTCAGGAAATAGATTTTTTAATAAAATTTTTTAATGTTTATCCAAAATGGATGTATTGTATTCAAAATTTCCTCTAGATTCCAAAAATGTAAAAATATATAGGGTGGTTTCATTTAAAAAACAAGTTGTAGGCATTTCCTGTCAAACCGGATGTGCACCAAACTTGATTTTTTATTGAAAAGATGACATTTAAGTCGGGTAATAATATATATATATATATATATATATATATATATATATATATATATATATATATATATATATATATTTATATATATATTATATATATATATATATATATATATATATATATATATATATATATATATATATATATATATATATATATATATATATATTTATATTATTATACGATAAAATGCCATCTTTCAATGAAAATGCGGGTTTAGTACACATCGGTGTGACCCGACCACGGTTTTAAATGAAAAATTTAATATATTTTTACATTTTTAGGAGAGGAAAATGGTTGACAATACATCCATTTTGGATAAACATTAAAAAATTTTATTAAAAAATCTATTTCTGAATCCAGAGTTGCCCAAAATATATCATTGTATTGCATTCAATACTACTATAATTTTCAATGTTATTAGGTTACCAGATTTTAAAAAAATTTGTCATTTTAGTTTCCCAAGCCCGCTTAACTATTAGCCGCATGTTTCTAAAAGCTTAATTGCATTGTATTTTATTTGAAATCTCAAATATTTCTGAGCGGATTTTCAAAATTTTGGTATCATTAGATTCGTATGAAAATGGGGTATTTAAAAATGTTGGTGAACGATTAACTTCCCATAAAAAACCGAGTTAGTGGTAAAAAATCACATTTAAAAATTTTAAACGCCTCTAGACAATTAAGTAATGCAATCATATTGCTCTTTTTTTTTTACAGTAACGTAGCACACAAACTAAAATATATTTTGGGCACCACAGCACTCTGGATTCAGAAATAGATTTAATAAAATTTTTAATGTTTATCAAAAGTGACCAAAAATGGATGTATTGTATTCAAAATTTCCTCTAGATTCCAAAAATGTAAAAATATAATTATTTCATTTAAAAATCGAAAGTTGTGGGCATTTCGGTCAAACCGGATGTGCACCAAACTTGATTTTTTATTGAAAAGATGGCATTTTAGTCGTATAATAAAATCGAAATTTCAATTTTTCTATTCCAAATATTTCGGGAGATATCGGGGAGAAAGCAATTCTACTCAATTTATATATATATATATATATATATATATATATATATATATATATATATATATATATATATATATATATATATATTATATATATATATATATATATATATATATATATATATATATAAATATATATATATATATATATATATATATATATATATATATATATATATATATATATATATATATATATATATATATATATATATATATATATATATATATATATATATATATATATATATATATATATATATATATATATATATATATATATATATATATATATATATGGAGGGTTCAGAAGCCAATCGAATGACTTACGGTAACAGTCCTCTGAAAATCTTCCTAAATAATTCTGCAGACAATTATAGTTGTTACCATCTATTGATGGAATTCTAAAAGTAGTTTTGCAAGTCATTAGAAGTTTCAAGTGAAATAGTGACTTACACTGATTGGGTTCTGAGCCCTCCATATATATATATATAATAAAGGGTGAGTGTTAAGGCGTAGTTATATTTAAACCACCGATTCTTGACATCTGTAGAAACCCACTGACACTTTTTTCTCTTAATTCCACGTAAAATTGAGTTATCGACTTTCAAAAAAATAAGATGAAATTGTTTTGGAACTGCTGATTACTACAAACATTCCTCATTTTATCTGAAATAGTGCATTGACCTTTAGCAGTGTTGCCGCATTTCATATACAATTTAGCAGTAAGTTCGTTCCGGGACATAATTTTGAATGAAATAATGACCTACTTATGCGATTAAGTGCTCCATTTGAAATAATTTTTAAACTTTTTAAAATATCTTTTAATATAAGAAATGTACAAGTTTGCCTTTTTGCATCAATTAAACTTTCTTTCAAGTTTTTCGTAAACTAAAACCAAATTTTCCGATAAACAGTAAACATAAAATGCTACTGAAATTTTGATTTCGTTTTTTCAAAGTTTATAAAAGAATTATTAGAACTTTAACAAGTAGTGGTTACTACCCTGCGATTATAATAATTTGAAGTAATCCTGTAGTTTATTAATAAATAAATCGTTTTCTAACAGTCATCAGAGACAACCACCTCTGCAGTCATATGTTCGGCTGGTTCATTGACCTGATATGTAGGTCAATGGGCGAGTTACACTAACCTATCTTTTAGGTACATTACATTACCAACCAATTTATGAATCAAATTACAGACATCGAGCATATTCCCTATGAATTAAGATGGAAAATCTAGTTCAAATCAGTAACTAAAAGTCACTAAATAAAAACAACTACGTAACTTTATCTGTAAACAAAATCCAAGCTTTGACAAGAACTATTCTAATAACAAAAAACACATTTAGGTACTGTTAAAATATCGCAAAACTGAAATAAAAAAAACACAAAGAGAACAACACGCACTTAAATCGAAACTAAACTTATTCCCGATTTACCTAATACTTAATGTCAATGACGCTAAAGACGTTTACGTAAATTCACTCTGAACGATTTCCAATTATTATTCTCTCTATTGCTATAAGAATAACAAAGACAGCGAGAGTGAGTTGGCCTCTCCAGGTATATTTTCGTAAACCGCTATGACCGATACAAAAACAACAATTTGCTTGTTTACATATCAACATAGATTTATGAAAGGGGAGATAGAACATAGTTCACGCATAGACATTAAAGAGGGGGAGAATGCTCTTCTTTCAATTTGGAAGTGACGCTAATTGAAGAACGGTCAGACCGACGCTGCGCATGCGCAATCGTCGTATAATTTGAAATTCAAATGAAACTGCGTTTTATTTTATATAAAACTTTTAATAAAGCTGATTATGATAATTAGGCAAATCGATATCTGTGTAAAGGTAGATTTTTACTATCAATCAGCAGGAAGGAGCACGCGATTGAATAAAATTCAGTTTAATTTATAATCCAACCAATCATGTATGAAAATATTTTTGATGACATATAAATAATATTAATTTCTTTAAGAACCGTTCAGTTCAAAATTTCTCTGGGTGAAATTTTGTGAATGTGTTTATAGGAGATATTTAATTTAAGATGGGTTTTATACTTGTAACTCTAGGTCTTAGGTCGATCATAATGGTGGGTCTCAATACCAGTGCATGTCACCATCATTACAAGTGCATCGCTTTTGCTTGTCTCCAAACCAAGGTTATAACGTATCATTTTTTTCCAATTGCCAGATTGTCAGTAAGGCAGTCAGAGTATGATTGAAATTTTATGCTGATTTTGAAAGCAACGTCATGTCTATGGACTGTTCAGCTGATATGAAGTTCTGCTGTTGGTATGGAGACATACCACGAAATTTTTGTTAATTATACCAAGATTTCAACTGAAACTGTCTTATTTTGCAAACGATAAGAAAAATTTATATGAAAGTTTACTGTGATAAAATAAAAAACACATGTTAATATTTATATTTTATTGATTACTAAACAATATAAGTTTTGTTAATTTACGACGTATTGGTTCTCCCATGACCTCGGCACTTTGATGTTTTCCTAAATTGTATAATCTAATTTTTGTATAATTATAAATAATTGTTTTAATCAACTTTGATCGATGATCTTCTATCGCATATAGTGCATGACTTTGGAAACACTTATTTTCTGAATATATCGATGAACCCAGTGATAAAGAAAATAAATTCAAAAAGTTTGCATCATTAGGCATTTTTCCACTTGTAACTGTCAGTACTTTTCTGAATTGCATTTCAGCTTTGCTGCAGATATACAATAGGTCTTCTGAAGGGACAATTAGAGCACCCCTTTTTTTCTTTTTAATAATAGTAGTGCTGAATCTTCTCTAACACTCGATGAGGTATCTTGTAGTAAATCGATACATTCTTCACATTTGATGTATTTTTTACACATATTAACAACATATCCTGAAATATATGCTACTACGTTTTCACTTATATCCGTTAAGGCTGGGGTAACAGGCATGGAGTATTCATGGTCATTAATAATATATTCGTTGAGATCAATGTCATATTTCCTCATTATATTCACATCATCTTCAGTGATGGGTACAACGGTATTCTTACCCTTTGTAACATATAATATACTTGTGTCATCTTGTTCAACACAATTTCCTCTCAAATTTTTTATATCATGATGTAAAAGTAACCTTTTATATGTTCGACAAAATTGGAGGGCACTAGGATTGTTGTTCCAACCACTGCGAGATCTGAAAATTTTCATAGGTCATTGATAATACTAAAATCAATATCATATATTAATTGGCTAACAAAGTGCAACTTACCTCATCCAACAAAAGAAGAGTTCAAGGTGGTCTTGACTTAATTTATAAGTCATTAAAAACTTTAGTGGTGCATTATCAATTTCTACATAGGTCTCATAAATGCCAATTATGGACATTATGGTGATAATGAAGCCTTTGAATGGAGTTTTTTTTTATGGTATTGATTAATAATGTTCCCCCCACTGTAGTTGATTGAGAAAAATACAGCAAAGCTTCTGAAAAAATGGGCTGCCAAATATGAATATTGTTCTTTCTTATTGGTGTTTTATAAGATATTCCAAATGGTGTCTTCGAATTAAGTATATCAAAAAGAGCATCTACCAATCGAATAAATTTTATTGTGGGACCAGCATTCACAAATAAAGGATGTTTCACATCTTCTTTTAAAAATTCTAGGGCATCTGCTACACTTTTACTAAGAGTTTGGGCAGCGAAATGAACCTTAAAGAAAAGATTAATATTTGAAGCAAGTGGTATTCCCACTGTTTAAATCATAATTATTCATATTACAAAAAGATTGTCAAAAGAGTGAAGTGTTCTTATTCACTTACTTGATTTTTTATTGAAAAGATGGCATTTTAGTCGTATAATAATATATATATATATATATATATATATATATATATATATATATATATATATATATATATATATATATATATATATATATATATATATATATATATATATATATATATATATATATATATATATATATATATATATATATATATATATATGTATATATATATATATATATATAAAATCGTTTTCCGGGTATACTCCCGCGTAGGTGATAGGCCCCGAGAGGGACCGTGGTTGTCTGAACGACGTTTCGGCAGAATCTCATCTGCCATCTTCAGGTTCTAACAGATAACTGCTTACTGCGGCTTCTGGTAACTCGAACTGAAATGACGTTTTCTGGATCTGGCAGTTCTTTATATACTCTACCTATGTTACGCTCTGTTGCTCTCGACACACTCCGGGCGTCATGGTCTGCTGCACCCATCTCCTGATTTCGAGCGCGGCTTCGTGTAATCGGTCCTGTTCGGGCGCGCATGCGTGTGTCTGTGCTTATGTCACGGTCTGTTGCACCCATCTCCTGATTTCGAGCGCGACTCCGTGTGCTTGGTCCTATTAGATTAGCTCTGGTTGGTTCCTCTTCGTGTGTTCGTTGCGTTCCTTGACTTTCTAGAGCAATTTTGGTATTTGGATTTCGAAGAATGGTGCTGATTTTCTTGTCGGTCTTAAAAGTTGTTTCTATTTTATGTTTACGTAGAAGTTTGCTTATTTTATCCGTTGTTCCTTTTACGTATGGCAGATAGGCTTTTGCTATGGGTTGTTCGGAGTCCTCTTGATTTCTCGGCTGAGATGGTTTTGACAACTTCTGTATTCTTTGTTGTGTGAACCCATTCTTTCGCAGCGCTTTGTGAAGAGTTGACATTTCTTCTTTGAGGTTGTCTGCATCTGCTAGTCTCTGCGAGCGTGTGACTAATGTCTTTACTACTGAGTTTAGTTGTGCTGGATGGTGGTGTGACTGTGCATTTAGGTATCTGTCAGTGTGAGTTGCTTTTTCTATAAACTGTGTGGCCTAGACTTCCGTCCTGCTTCTTCTTGACCAGTACGTCGAGAAATGGTAACTGACTGTCAGTCTCTACCTCCATGGTGAACTTAATTTTGTCGTGAATACTATTCAGATGTTCTAAGAAGTTAGTGAGATTCTCTCTTCCATGAGTCCAAATCACAAATGTGTCGTCGACGTACCTTAGCCATAGGCTTGGTTTTAATGGTGCAGATTGTAGTGCTCGAGTTTCTAAATCCTCCATAAAGAGATTGGCAATAACTGGAGATAGGGGGAGCCCATCGGGGCTCTTTCGGTTTGTCTGTAGCGTTGCTCATTGTATGTAAAATAGGTATTATTTAGGCAATGTTGAGTTAGCCTAAGAATATGATCTGCTGGATGATATTTTCGCTTGATAATGTCGAGTGACTCCTCTACGGGTACGTTGGTGAAGAAGGATATGACATCGAAGCTCACTAGAAGATGTTCCGCTTGGACGGTCTGATTTCTTAATAACTCAATGAAATGGTCTGCATTTTTCACGTAGGATTTAACTTCCTCGGCAAACGGTTGTAGTTGTCTGGCTAAGTGTCTTGCTAACTGCTGTGTGGGTGACCCTATTGAGCTAACAATTGGTCTTAGAGGAGCTCCTTCTTTGTGAATCTTTGGTAGACCATAAAATTTGGGACATCTTGAAGACTTCTCTCGCGGGATGATCTGGTTCTGTATCTCTTTGTCGATTGGACTGGCTTTGATTTTGGCTTTTGTCGTCTTCTCCAGGTAAGTAGTAGGATCTGTGGTAATAAGCTGATATGCAGTGTCTCCTAGTAGACTTTCTATTTTTGTATGATAATCGTCGCTGTTCATCACTACTGTTGCGTTTCCTTTGTCTGCGGGTAAGATTATGATGTCCTCATTTTGTCGTAAGGTCTTCAGTGCTTCTAATTCCTCGTGTTGTAGATTCCTCTTTGGTATACGGGCTGTTGTTAATATACGTGACGTGTCCTGGCGTATAGTTTCCGCTATATTTTTATCTAAATTGCCAATGGCCGATTCTACACCACAGATTATGTCTTCTACCGGTAGACGTGCTGGTGCTATCGCGAAGTTAAATCCCTTGGCTAATACATTCAACGAGGCCTCATTGAGATGGTAACTGGACACATTGTGAACTACTCTTGTAGATTCTAATTGTTCGGATTTCTTGATGGGCTTTTGTTGGAGTTGAAGGCGGTTAAATTTATTCTTTAACCTCTGTAGTTAAAGCATTATCTCTTTCTTCCCTGTTCGAGTTACCAGAAGCCGCAGTAAGCAGTTATCTGTTAGAACCTGAAGATGGCAGATGAGATTCTGCCGAAACGTCGTTCAGACAACCACGGTCCCTCTCGGGGCCTATCACCTACATGGGAGTATACCCGGAAAACGAATTTAACATTCACCACCCGCGAAAACCTGAAAAACAACATATATATATATATATATATATATATATATATATATATATATATATATATATATATATATATATATGGTTAAATATTATTTGAAGGAAACAACTACTCAGCGGGCAAATACCCCGACCTGCATTGAATTACACCTTCAAATCATGATAGATCGATAGCCAATATCATTTGTCAATTCCTAACCAGACATAGATCGATTTCGAACTTATTTGTTCTCTTCAGTATGCCATAGGTTGTGGAACAGCCAAATGATAGTGGCCAACCTGCTAGTTATATACCAACTAAGGTGAAGTGAATAGTGGTGAGAGGTAAGAAACTTCTCATATGGTCTGAATGCTACTATCCGACCGACATCCTAGATGTCTCTGTGGCGGATAGCGACTTGGATCACAGCAAGTACCGAGAGCGGCGACCCCTAGCCCAGGTGGACTAAACTAATGTGATTAAATATGATTTGAAGGAAACAACTACTCAGCGGGCAAATACCCCGACCTGCATTGAATTACACCTTCAAATCATGATAGATCGATAGCCAATATCATTTGTCAATTCCTAACCAGACATAGATCGATTTCGAACTTATTTGTTCTCTTCAGTATGCCATAGGTTGTGGAACAGACAAATGATAGTGGCCAACCTGCTAGTTATATACCAACTAAGGTGAAGTGAATAGTGGTGAGAGGTAAGAAACTTCTCATATTGTCTGAATGCTACTATCCGACCGACATCCTAGATGTCTCTGTGGCGGATAGCGACTTGCATCACAGCAAGTATATATATATATATATATATATATATATATATATATATATATATATATATATATATATATATATATATATATATATATTATCACATGTAGCAATATTATAAATTATTTTAAAAGGTTTTTAATTATTTTCATTAGAATAATAAAATGCAGATAAATAGAGGTACAAAAATAGAGTGTAAACGTGCAGTAAAAATAAAAGGTTTAATAAATACAGTAGCATGCATACATTTAAGAATGAACAATTTCAGAAAATAATTTTAATTTAGTTTTTAACATATGTGTAGTAGAATTAAGTATTTATTGTTCATATCAAAAATGTAGTTAGTTATAAGGTATTTGCAAAGCCAAATTGGCCATAAAAATTAATGAAAAACAAATAAAAAACAAGAAAAAGGTGTCAAGTCGAAGTCCTGGATTTTCACTGGCAGAGCTGACGAGAGACCTATTGTGTATTTCCTGCCATCGAAAAGGTGTCACCAATTTAGTCCCATATAAAAATTTTACTTTAATCAACTCCAGTAGTATCAAAAGTTGCATAATTTCAGGGGAAAGATTTCACCTATAAAAGAGACAATTGTTATAGTATAAACTTTTAAAAGGGGAAATTTATGAAAAATCTAGTATAGAGTCAATGTAATTGAACTTTAGATAAAAGTAAGAAAGCAACATTCAATAAACAGGGTAAAATATTGTAAATTATCTAAAAACTTTCATAACGAAACATAAAAAGTGCATGGTCTGTAAAAGTGAATATAAACTGAAATAAAACTTACCAAACAGGGGTGCAGTAATGTGTTTAGATGAATGCCATAATAATTTCTCCAATATTGGGGTTGAAACATAAACATTTCTTGATTTTTGTATGTGTGACAGCATAGTTGAACTATATTTTCATAAAAACTAAACAGGAAATCCATCGATGTGCAAAGACATGCCATTAGGACAAAGAAGACACTCAGTGCTTCGTGTGTGAGTGGGGGTAGCTCAAGACACCTGTTAAGTGTGGTAAAAGGGGTGAAACCAATTTCGACAGCCTACAAAAATGTAAAAACAAAAATATTAGTTTTTGAGAAAAGATATGTTAATCTAGATGAAAAGATTTTGTTATGAATAGTTAATAAGTTCTAGTTTATAAAAAGGAGTTTGTTTAAAATGATAGGGCACTCGTTAAGAAAATTGTTAAAATGAGATGTGAAAGATAAAAATTTTTATACTGAACATAACACATGCAAATTTACAGAAAATGCTCAGGAAAGTATCAAGAAAAGAATATTGTATTAAAAAGGCAACAAAAAGGTAGTATAAAAGTTTTTATTTTCAAAATTAAAAATATTTGACATAAAAAAATAATTTGTCACAAGTAGTCATTTTTGAAATTTGGTGATTTTTACTATATACAAAATTAAAGTAAGCAGAGGAAAAAATTGATAGTTGGTTGTTATTGATAAAAAGATTGGAGTGGAAAAAAGTTTTGAAAATTTTGCGGATCAAAGAAAATAAAATAAGAAATGTATAAAGAAAATCAAGGTTAGAAGTAAAGTGTTGTAAGTAAAAGGGTTTAAAATACGAGTTCAAGCCAGAAAAATAAAGAAACAGTGGAAAATTTTGTAAGTACTTACCTGTTATAAGAAATCCAGCTGGGGACAAATCACAAAAATAAAGTAAATAAACTACACAAGTATAGTAGGAAATTGGAGCGGCCATATCTGAACATTAAAGCGTGGTAACAGCTGAGACAGAACTAAGAAACGACACAGTTTGGCCAACTGCAAGGATAGAAAACATAAGGTAAAATCTCGAGATTTAAAATTTGGTTGGGTAATTTAAGTTAAGATTGTAATTTTATTTGTTAAAATTTTAAAAAAATATTAAATTAAAACAACTCCTTTATTGTTTTCTGAAAGTGTTTAGTTTTTTTTTTATGGATGTGTACTGATTTTGTGTATTTAAATTTGAAATTATACTATTCATAGAAACATAGTGAACCTGCATCCTGAGAAAGAGCAAAAGAAAATAAAACAGTAAGTAAAAACTTGTAAAATTAAATCTGAGCTAGTTTGGGTATACAAGGACATAAATAAGACAAATACAAATTTAAAATAAAGGCGCCAATTTTCATAAATTTTAATAAGTCACAAAATTTTCAATTTTACAACAGTTTAATAAAACAATTCAAAATTTTTACAAAATATAAATAAAAATACAATACAACAATCCTTATTATCACAACAATATATATATATATATATATATATATATATATATATATATATATATATATATATATATATATATATAGTAAAAAAACAATAAGAATTAACGGGTACGCCCGCATAAAGAAAAAAATTGCACGGTGGAAAATGCAAAAATTGCAAATGGCAGAAAGATGCAAACCGTGGACACGTGTTTCTGACTAATTGGTCTTCATCAGCACGGTGTAGCTGAGTTAAGATGATGGACAAAACTCCAAAAGACACTAAAGGAAAACCACTGACAGGGAGCCAGTCGCACCTTTGTGGCTTCCACTTGGATGGCTCCGGTATGGGAGCATCGTCCAAGCATCGCACACGCGGGCAACTATAGCAACCTGCGTGGGATTCCGGACCCAGGAAAATGAATATGAACAGAGAATGAATTTGACGCGGGTTTAATTACATTACAGTAAAAAACAATAAGAATTAACGGGTACGCCCGCATAAAGAAAAAAATTGCACGGTGGAAAATGCAAAAATTGCAAATGGCAGAAAGATGCAAACCGTGGACACGTGTTTCTGACTAATTGGTCTTCATCAGCACGGTGTAGCTGAGTTAAGATGATGGACAAAACTCCAAAAAGACACTAAAGGAAAACCACTGACAGGGAGCTAGTCGCACCTTTGTGGCTTCCACTTGGATGGCTCCGGTATGGGAGCATCGTCCAAGCATCGCACACGCGGGCAACTATAGCAACCTGCGTGGGATTCCGGACCCAGGAAAATGAATATGAACAGAGAATGAATTTGACGCGGGTTTAATTACATTACAGTAAAAAAACAATAAGAATTAACGGGTACGCCCGCATAAAGAAAAAAATTGCACGGTGGAAAATGCAAAAATTGCAAATGGCAGAAAGATGCAAACCGTGGACACGTGTTTCTGACTAATTGGTCTTCATCAGCACGGTGTAGCTGAGTTAAGATGATGGACAAAACTCCAAAAAGACACTAAAGGAAAACCACTGACAGGGAGCCAGTCGCACCTTTGTGGCTTCCACTTGGATGGCTCCGGTATGGGAGCATCGTCCAAGCATCGCACACGCGGGCAACTATAGCAACCTGCGTGGGATTCCGGACCCAGGAAAATGAATATGAACAGAGAATGAATTTGACGCGGGTTTAATTACATTACAGTAAAAAACAATAAGAATTAACGGGTACGCCCGCATAAAGAAAAAAATTGCACGGTGGAAAATGCAAAAATTGCAAATGGCAGAAAGATGCAAACCGTGGACACGTGTTTCTGACTAATTGGTCTTCATCAGCTAAGATGATGGACAAAACTCAAAAAGACACTAAAGGAAAACCACTGACAGGGAGCCAGTCGCACCTTTGTGGCTTCCACTTGGATGGCTCCGGTATGGGAGCATCGTCCAAGCATCGCACACGCGGGCAACTATAGCAACCTGCGTGGGATTCCGGACCCAGGAAAATGAATATGAACAGAGAATGAATTTGACGCGGGTTTAATTACATTACAGTAAAAAACAATAAGAATTAACGGGTACGCCCGCATAAAGAAAAAAATTGCACGGTGGAAAATACAAAAATTAAACCCGCGTCAAATTCATTCTCTGTTCATATTCATTTTCCTGGGTCCGGAATCCCACGCAGGTTGCTATAGTTGCCCGCGTGTGCGATGCTTGGACGATGCTCCCATACCGGAGCCATCCAAGTGGAAGCCACAAAGGTGCGACTGGCTCCCTGTCAGTGGTTTTCCTTTAGTGTCTTTTTGGAGTTTTGTCCATCATCTTAACTCAGCTACACCGTGCTGATGAAGACCAATTAGTCAGAAACACGTGTCCACGGTTTGCATCTTTCTGCCATTTGCAATTTTTGCATTTTCCACCGTGCAATTTTTTCTTTATGCGGGCGTACCCGTTAATTCTTATTGTTTTTTACTGTAATGTAATTAAACCCGCGTCAAATTCATTCTCTGTTTATATATATATATATATAGATATATATATATATATATATATATATATATATATGTTAAATTCGTTTTCCGGGTATACTCCCGCGTAGGTGATAGGCCCCGAGAGGGACCGTGGTTGTCTGAACGACGTTTCGGCAGAATCTCATCTGCCATCTTCAGGTTCTAACAGATAACTGCTTATTGTGGCTTCTGGTAACTCGAACTGAAATGCCCTCTCGGGGCCTATCACCTACGCGGGAGTATACCCGGAAAACGAATTTAACATTCACCACCCGCGAAAACCTGAAAAACAACATATATATATATATATATATATATATATATATATATATATATATATATATATATATATATATACATATATATATATATATATATATATATATATATATATATATATATATATATATATATATATATATATATGTATATATATATAAAGTTTAATTAGTTTATGGAAGATCTGTTAAGTGATCTATTAGAAAAATCTTTAAATTTGTCAGACAGTAAATTAGAAAAAAATGACAACTGAAGGTCAAGTACCACAACCAAATTTTACAGACTTACAAGCCTATGCAAACGCAATAATTGATAATTACAATGGTGATGAACATAGTTTAGACATTTTTATATCTGCATGTGATCAATTTATTGAACTATATCGTGCTAACGATGAAATTTGAAACAAATATCAGCTAAGAGTTATTTTAGGTAAATTAACCGAAAGAGCTCAAATATTAATTGGTTCCTGGTTGGAACTACGAACTTGGGAACAAATAAAATTGCTTTGAGAATAAGTTTTGACGATCACAGAAGTTTAGATTGCTTAAAACAAAAGTTAGTAACTTTAAAACCATGCAAAAATGAACACCCTATACAATTTGCACAAAGAATTCAATTAGCACGTAGTAAAGTTGCTTTTAAAATTAACAGTCTTTCAGACGCAGAAATGCCTATGGCTTCAAAATTTATATATTTAAATCAGTATGATTCACTTTCACTAAAAACATATCTACGTAATTTGCCTGACAGATTACAAGGCAAAATCGATTTACAAAAACCCGATTGTCTTGAAACAGCAATGACATATACTATTGATGACGAAAATTTTAAGTAAACAAAAAATTGAACTACAACTTTACAAAATAATCAAAGTAATCAATCAGTGCCTAATTATAATCATAGACAATCATACTCGAAACCACAACAATAGAAACAAAATTTACCGCCATCACCTAAACCATTTTATAATAATAATAATTTTAATCAACCTCGTAATATGCAAAATTTTATTCAACCTCGTAATATGCCACAATTTTATAATAACAACGCAGATTTTAATCGACTTCGTAATTTTCAACAACAAATGTCTACAAAACCAGTATTCCCTAGTCAACCAATAAATATTCAACCCAGACAAATTCCACATAGGTTCCCCACAAACCAGCAAGTTTTTGGTAGACCTCAAAATGTGTTTAAACTTAATAAATTTTCTAATCAAAATCAATTTACACCCGAACCACTCAATCAAGAGTACCTAGTAATTTTAACAGAACAAATTTTAATTCAAACAGAGAAGTACATAATTTCGCGAATACTGAAGACTATCACGATAATCAAAATCAATATCAATATTCAGAAATTGAGGAAGAAAATTATTTAGCATGTCCAGATCCTCCATTTGATTATTCAACTAATTATGATTATGTTGATTATACTGCTAATCAACCAGACGACATAAATTTAGATGATCCAAATTTTCAAGAGGACCCTGTAATACACAATCAGGCCTAATTGAAATGAATTCAGCTGTAGTAAATTCTTTACCCTATGTACAAATATGTAATCCAAATATTAAATTTATTAATCGACACAGGAGCTTTTACATCAATTTTAAAACCATCTATCGCAGAAAATTATTTCCCTAATTTAATATATCACAATCCTTCTAGGCTAAAAACATCATTAGGAGAAAAAGAAATTAGATACCGAGCTACGATACCAGTGTTTCAAGAATTTAATAGTGATCATCAAATAGAATTTTTATTATTTAATTTCCACGAATATTTTAACGGAATTTTAGGACTGAATGACCTAATTAAATTAAATTTATCAATAGACATTCCAAATCAGCAGTTAGTAAATGCTGAAATCACAATCCCGTTTTATTATCGGCAAGTTTACGAAACCTCGTTTACGTTCGAGATTCCTCCATTTGAAACTTTGATAAAAGATTACCCAGTAAACATAGATTACGGAGAAATCTTTATCTCTGAATGCACAATAGATGATCTATTGTATATACCCGAAACAACTGCAACTGCAAAAAATGGGCGAGCTTACTACGAAATTTATAATTACAAAGACAAAACTATTTCAGTAACACTAGATAACCCTCTTATCTGTTACCCATTAAAAGAACACTTTGATGTCTATAATTTTGAGACTAATAATTGTATTTCTAACAATGAACGATACAAGCCAGAAACAAACATAAATAATTCGATACGTGTAAATCATTTAAATGGCGAAGAAAAATACGAAATTTTAAAGTTATGTAATAAATTTAACGATATTTTTTATATTGACAATTCTAAATTAACTTTTACAAACCAGGTCAAACACGAAATAAAAACATCTGATGAAGTACCTGTATCTACAAAATCATATCGGTTCCCATTTGTGCATAAACCGGAAGTATAAAAACATATATCTAAAATGTTAGATGACGGAATAATTAGACCCTCAGCATCACCTTGGTCTAGCCCAATTTGGATAGTCCCAAAAAAATTAGACGCTAGCAGTAAACAAAAATGGCGAATAGTTGTCGACTACCGAAAATTGAATGAAAAAAACAATCGATGATAGGTATCCTATACCAAATATCGATGATATTTTGGACAAATTAGGTAAATGTAACTATTTTTCAACACTCGATCTTGCATCCGGTTTCCACCAGATAGAAATGCATAAAGATTCTATCCCTAAAACAGCTTTTAATGTAGAAAACGGATATTACGAATACGTTCGAATGTCATTTGGACTTAAGAACGCACCAGCTACTTTCCAAAGAGTAATGGACAATGTATTGAAAGACATACAAGGCAAAATTTGTTTAGTTTATATGGATGATATTATTTTCTCCACTTCACTACAAGAACATATTTCAAATTTAAAATTAGTTTTTTCAAGATTAAGAGATTCAAATTTAAAAATCAATTAGATAAGTCGGAATTTTTAACAAAAAAATGTTGAATTTTTAGGACATGTGATTACACCTGAAGGCATCAAACCGATTCCAAAAGTATTGCGGTACAAAAATTTCCTAACCTAGAACAGCGAAAGAAATTAAATCTTTTCTTGGTTTAGTCGGATACTATCGTAGGTTTATAAAGAACTTTGCTCATATTACTAAACCTTTAACAAAGTGCTTAAAGAAGAACGAAAAAATTGTTCATACACCTGAATTTATAGAAGCTTTCGAAAAGTGTAAAACGCTTTTAACTAATGCACCTATTTTACAATATCCTGACTTTTCTAAGCCGTTTATACTTACAACGGATGCGTCTAACCTGGCCATTTCCGGTATCCTCAAGTCAAGGCCTTATAGGACAAGATCTATCTATAGCATATGCTAGTAGAACCCTAAACCCTGCTGAACAAAACTACTCAACCATAGAGCGTGAGCTATGTGCGATTGTAAATTTTTGCAAATTTTATCGTCCGGTACTATTCGGTAGAAAATTCACTATCGTGACAGACCATAAACCACTTCAATGGCTTTTTAATATAAAAGAACCAAATTCGCGCTTAGTTCGTTGGAGATTGAAACTTGAGAATACGACTATAATACAGTTTATTAAAAATGTAAAAACAACACCAACGCCGACGCTTTATTTTGTCTAGAATTAATGCACTAGAAAATGATTCAGTTATCGCAAACGCTGAGGATTTAGATCAAAATAAAATTAATAACGATTTTTTGGAAAATCAGGTAATAGTCCCCCTGATCTATATACAGATATCCCAGACTTTAACCCTGCCGATATCGTACCTTTAGTAAATCAAACCAACCAAAATTAATGTTATCCAAAATATTGTATTAAACCAACCTGACAATTACAATGGACAAAACAGTGATAATGAAACTGTACATTCAGCTACAGAAAATCCTATTTTAGAAATAAAAATATCAGAAAAACCCCTAAATTATTATAAAAATCAAGTAATTTTCTTTGTAACAAATAATGTAACTAGAATAATAATTACACAAAGAACAAAATTACATAATAATGAAAAAAACTAAGCTTTGTATAATTTTGCCATCAGATAATTTAGAAGAACATCTAACGAAAGTCATAAAGGAATTTCTTGCACCTAAAACATTATATGCACTACATTTTAGAACTAAATCAAAAGAAATAATAATCAACATTATTCAAAATTATTTTAAAAACTCTAGTTTGAAACTTGTCGAATGCCCCACTACTTTGCGAGATGTAGAAAAAAAGGATGATCAGTTAGAAAAAATAAAATACCACCACGAAGGTAAAACACACATAAAGGCATAAACGAAACTGTAAAATCAATCTTAAAATATTATTATTGGCCAGATATTAATAATGACGTAACAAATTATATAAACACTTGCAAATATGTCAAAAAACAAAATACGAAAAACACCCCATGTTTTAAAATTTGAACCCATCCATTGGTACATATCCATTTGAACATATTTATATTGATACGTTTAAAGTAAAAAACCAACCGTTTTTGACCATTTTAGATAGTTTTTCTCGTTTTGCTCAAGCACATGCATCAACAGTTGATATACTAGATAACTTACTAACATTTATTTCACACTTTGGCTTACCAAAAATAATTACGTGTGATCAAGGCCCTGAATTCAAAAATTTGCTAATCGAACAATTTTGTACGAAACAGAATAACGATTCATTACCGAATAAAACCGAATAAAAATATAAAAACTTTAGTAAAATACGCACCATTGGTTATAATAATACAATCCACTCTGTAACAAAGTTTACACCATTTCAAAAACAAAGGCAATGAAAATCTAACACACCCTTTCGACCTTTCAGACGAACAAATTATAAATGATTATTTCGATAACCTGTACTTTAATATTAAAACCTAAATTAGACGATATATCTATTTATATTGATTATTACAAAACTGATATTGGATTAAAAATATTTAATCATGTAAAGTTGGAAATATATAACATAAAACAAAAACTGAATAACATTCAACCACACTTTAGACAAAAACGTGACTTAATCAATATTATAGGCAATGCAGAGAAATGGTTATTTGGAACCTTAGATTCCTCAGACGGAGAAAAAAATCTATAAAACTCTTGAGACTTTAGAAAATGATCAAAATCAATTACAGGAAGACGTGATAAAAAACGTTGATCTAACAAAAACATATTCTCAAAATATAATTAAACTTTATATGGGCTAACTAATAACCAACATTCGATTGAAAATAAGGTTAATGAACTCATTCAGTAAATGAAATTTTAGATAACTTAGAAAACGCAATTATGTTTGCACAGTTAAATATTTTACACCCATCTATAATACCGACGGATAATCTAGAAATATTAATAAAAGATATTCAGAAATATTTGCCAAATTTTAATAATATGCAATCTTATTACAAAATTGCTAGTACACAATTATTCTATAAAGAAGGTAAAATTCTAATAGCAATCCATTTTCCATTAGTAGAAAAAGAAAAATATGATTATTTTAAACTTTTCCCTATTCCTAAAGAGAACCAAATCATAATACCAATAAAAAAATCCTTCCTATTAATCAAACCTCTGAAAGAATATTTCATGAACAACGAATGTCCTGAAATAGAGGATAAACATATCCCCGGATAACCTGATTGAAAACCAGAAAACTGCATTAGAAAAATCTTAAGAAATCAAAATAATAAATGTGAGCCATCTACAATCTTTCTACACAACTCTATCGTTTAAATAATAATTAATCCAGGACACCTTATTGTCATACCTACTAATAAAACCACTATCCAAAAATTCTGTAAACAAAATGGATTTTTAAGTATATATCAACCAACCTTAATAATAATTCCCGAAAAATTGCTTAGTTATTATTTATGGTGAGAAATATAAGAATTACAAAACTTGGACATCCCATGAACAGTTTAGACTACCAAAAATCCAAATTTCTAATTCATCACACAAGCAGACAGAAAGACTACACCTACAATAAATCAATTTGGATGAAATGTCTAAAATACAAACAACTTATAATGAAAATTAGACCACTAAAACATTATGAAGAAAACAAATCTAGCCTAAATATTATTCTGATAATTATTGTTTTCTTAATTATTGTTATGATTATAGGATACTTTATATTTCAATACAGAAGTACCATATTCAAATGCACCAACCCTACTGGAAGTATGGTAGTGGAAACAACCCCAGATCCGGCGTCAACAAGGATTCCACCCTGATTTCCGATCTAAGAAGGAAGTAATATCATTGTAATAAATGCATATTGTTCATGTCAGCACTTGCTGTGCTAATCAAATTGTTAGTATATATACCATTGTTATTGTAAATTAAATCAGTTACTATCATTCCTCTCCTGTCACTAAACGAATTACTGTCAGTTTATTTGTCTTAATTTTCAACTTGTGTTTTTTATAATAAAACAAATTTTTTTAAAAACCAAGTTCGAGTTTTAAGATATTTAATTCGCTTAGCTTATCTCACGCTGTTAATTTTGTTTCTCTAAGGAGCTAATGTCAACTATATGTTTAAAAAGAAAATTAATCAGGTGAGATATTTTATTACGTATACCGTTCGCGTTGCATGATATGACTGTAAATTTACAAGACATTTGAGATGTCCATAGAGAATTTGTAGAAAACCTCAAATCGTTCTAGTTCAGTATTGCACCCAGTAAGTTGCTTATTAACGTATCTTACCCGTCTGAGCATTTTTTCCGTATCGATCAACTCGTTAAGTTTTATGAACTCTTGTGTGATGGTGGACATTTGAGACATGCCACCAGAGGGAAGTGAGTCCAATATGGGGGAGGAATTTGGAGTAGCATTCTGAAGAGGGGATGTTGCTTGAGGTTCGCTTCCATAAAAAGGTGTTGAATTATGTTTCTGGGCAGTGGCAAGATCTCTAGAGCTTCCGGATATTTCTTGTCGTGGAGGACTCAGGGGAAGATTTTGGGTCCTTAGGACCGCTCTTCGGGCTTCCCAGACACTTATGGTAGGGGATGGGGCAGCTATATACTTCATAACAGCCGGGGAGGTACTGCTTGTTTCCTGTTTTCCAAATATTCCAGCTTTTTTAAATATACCATGCAATTTACGCTATTGGAGGGGTGATCCTTCCCACAGTTCACACATTTTAACGAATCATCCTAATTTCTGTCGCACTGTGCTGTTAGATGGTTTTTAGAGCATTTTAAACACTTTGGTGCTCCATGACAGTTAGCTGTTGCGTGTTCCCACGCTTGACAACGGTGGCACTGAATAATTAGTTTAGAATTGATATGTCTCTCCCATCTGATGAGAGTTGCCGTTTTTAGGTTCACCGGTTGGCGCCAGTGGCGAGTAAGGTCGCTGTCAAAAGTTATTGTTAGGCGCAGAACAAGTTTATAGGGTTTTATTATAATTCGTACACCAGTATAAATAAAAGATTTGTTCATTATGCCTCAGTGTTGCGCAGTTCCATTTTGTTCAGGCGGACATATGCTTCCGAGAGACAAAAATGGCCTAAAACAGTGGTTGGTAGCGATTCGCAGGGATAACTTTACCCCTTCGAAACATTCGTGTGTTTGTAAGGAACATTTTAATTCTAATGATTATGCGTTACCAAAGGAGTCTACTACAGAAAATCGTAAGTAATAATCATGCACATTCGTTGCTTTCATCAAGCTCATGCTTGATATAACCTAACTTTAATGACATAAGACACCTCTAATATGTACAATAATTTCCCTACTGAGCAGGTAAATTACTACTTTCCCCTTCTGTCATCATTGTGTTAAACATTTTTCAACCAATTTTTATAAAAATTACTAAAAACTTGCGTTAAAAAGCCATAGTAAACATTAACGTTCAGTGACATGGACCTTATCCTACACTAACGCCTCTCGTGGTGAATTCAAGTGCGGTAGCCCTCATTGCGTAGTGATCAAGGTACTTTACTTTGGCTTGGATTTGACGAATATATACAACCTGATAAATTATATTCGTTCGGTCGTATTTTTATATCGCTCCTGATTCTTGTTGCTTTTGTGGTAGTAAAAAGCTATTTTAATTATAACTTTTGGATGTTGCATATTTATACAAATACATCCAGTGTATAGTGCGTGCAACAAACTCATTAAATGCACCAGTGAATCGTTAATTGACATTATTTGTTAATGTGCAGAATGTCTGGTAACTATGTGAAGTGCGATACGGCGGTAAGTCGTACAAAACCAAGTGTTTCTTGCTCCGGTTTTTGCTCATCCATTTATCATGCTAGCTGTGTAGGAATTCCCAATGATGCACTAAAGTATATAAAAACACCAGGACTATTTTGGTATTGTGATAACTGTGTCGGTATAAAAAACGACTATGAAAAATATATGAAGAACCTGATTGAAGAAAAAGTTATTGCTATGATTAATAATATAGATGAGTTATTTTTGCAAGCTAAAGCTGAGATTATGAAAACTGCAAATGACCGTCTTAATGCAATTTCGTTGTCTCGAACAGCTGATGTGAAGCAACCCCTGCTGTATTCTCAAGCAGCATCGTCGAAATGCTCTGTTATTATTAAACCTAAAAATACTGATCAGAGTAATGCACAAACTAAATCAGATATTGTAAGTAATATTAACCCTGTAGGCTCAAATATCAATGTATCTAAAATAAAACACGTTCGGAATGGTGGTATTCTTATTGGCTGCAATAATACTGAGGGCGCAGCAAATCTTAAGGAAATGGCCAACCAAAAATTATCTGATAATTATGAAATAAAAGAAATAAGAAATGTAAATCCAAGATTGAAGATTGTAGGAATGTCTGAAAAGCACTCTGAAGAACAACTCCGACGCTTTCTCAAGCGTCAAAATGTAATAAGTGATAACAGTGAATATAAATTAATTAAGCTTTGGCCAACTAAAAAAACGTAGGTAGTGATATTTTTCAAGCTATTCTAGAGCTAGATGGAGACACATACTGCAAGGTAATGAATATGGGTACTTTGATCGTTAATTTCGATAATTGCATTATTTATGATGCTCTTAGTTTGAATGTTTGTTATAAATGTAGTGGCTTGAATCATCTTCAGAAAACTTGTAATACAGACGCAGCTTGTCCTAGGTGTTCACTCAATCACTGTGTCTCTGAATGTAAATCGGACGTTTTAAAATGTATCAATTGTGTTAAAGCCAAACTAGATGTACATAACCATGCAGCATGGGATACAACCAAATGTCCTATTTACAAACAGAAACTTGAACAATACAAATTATTTTTGGGTACGGTCAAATAGCAACTAGACGAGAGCGCTTGCAATCCTAACAATATGCTTAATAATAACAGTTTTAGCTCATCCTCCCTAAATAATGAAGTATTAATTTATTACCAAAACGTACGTGGCCTTAGAACAAAAACTCGCCAATTATTTGATACGTCCCTTACGTGCAACTATGATTTAATTAGCTTAACTGAAACATGGCTAGACTCTAATATATTTGATGCTGAACTATTTAATAATAACTATACCATTTTTAGATCTGACCGTAAATTTGATCTTATAAACTTAACAAGAGGTGGTGGTGTATTAATAGCTATCAAGAAAATGTATACAGTGTCTCAACTAAAAATTACATGCGGTATTCCTAATGTTGATATGATAGGGTTACGCTATGCAATGGTTATTTGTATGTTCTTGTTTTATACATTCCACCTAATTTGAGTGCTCAACACTATGAAAATCTTTTTGAGGAAATTCTAACCGTCGAGTTTGTTACTAGTAATGAACATCTTATTCTTCTAGGAGACTTTAATATCCCTGAATATGCTAATTCTCTCACGAATGTCTCTAATAACAATTCCATTATATCTGTGCTGAGTGACTTTAGAGAATTCCTGGATCTTAAGCAGTGTAATAATATATTAAATGGAAGCAACCGAATCCTGGATTTGGTATTCAGTAAACCTGATGTTGAGGTAAATAAGTCTCATGATTACCTATTACCTGAGGATAATCATCACCCTCCCTTAGACATATGTTTTAAAACGCCCCGAACAAGTAAAAAATTCTCTGTTAATCCTTCTCCTATGTACAACTTTAGAAAAGCTAATTTTCACCAATTGTATGGGGACTTAAGTAACGCTGATTTTTCTAGCCTTGCTCAATGTGAGGACGTTAATTATGCATGTGATATGTTTTACTCTATTTTAGACTCTATATTTGCCCTTAGTGTACCCAAAACTATAGCAAAATCAAGTAAATATCCGCCTTGGTATAACGGTAACATAATCCGTAGTATTAAAACGAAGAGTAAGCATTGGCGCAACTACAAATCAAATGGCAATGATTATGAATTGAATCAGTTTAAAATACTAAGGGCTAGCATAAAGACTGATATTGATATTGCCCATAAAGAATATCTTGTAAATATTGAAAGTCAAATTAAAACAAATCCGAATCACTTTTGGTCATACTTAAACACAAAAAAAGAACAACTCCTCCATCCCTAACGTTATGACCCATAATGATGTCACATTAAGTGAGCCTCATGCAATAGTCAATGCATTTGCTACTTTTTTCCAAAATGCATACACTCCATCCAGTAATTTTTCAGCAGACTCTGATGTTTCTCATTGTAATATGAATAGCTTAAGTAAACCTTACGTAAGAGAGGATGACGTATTAAAGGCACTAAGAAAAACCAAACCGAAATGTACTACAGGTCCTGATGGAATCCCGGCTTTCTTACTTAAAGACTGTGCCATCCTACCGGCCAAGCCTTTAACCTACATTTTTAATCTGTGTATTAAGACAACTAACTTTCCTGAGGTCTGGAAAATATCTAGAATATGTCCAATATTCAAAAATAAAAATACTAGTGCCATTGAGAATTACAGACCTATAGTAATTCTTTGCAACTTTAACAAGCTCTTCGAGAGTTTAATTTATAATATTCTTTTTAACCATTTACAGCCACAATTATGCCACAATCAACACGAATTTATGCCTGGACGCTCAACTACTAGCAATCTGATATGCATCACACAATTCTTAACGGAAAACCTTGATGCAGGAAATCAGGTTGATGTCATTTATACAGATTTTTCTAAAGCTTTTGACAGGCTGGACCACGGTGTTCTGTTGCACAAGCTATCTGCGTTTGGTCTAACAGAATCATTTCTAAAATTCTTTGAATCCTACTTGATGGGTAGGCGATTAACTGTGCAGTATCGTGGGTTCTGGTCTGTTGAGATCATTGCAACATTTGGTGTTCCTCAAGGTTCCGTAATAGGATCTTTATTATTTAATATTTTTATAAACGACATTATCAGTGACTTACAGTGCAAAACCCTATTATACGCCGATGATTTAAAATTGTATACTCCGGTTGCTTGTGCAGATGACTGTGCTACATTACAAGGTGATCTATTACGGCTTTCTTCGTGGAGTGATAAAAATAGCTTGCAATTAAATATTTCTAAATGTAACTCGATGATATATTCTCGTAAACTAAATCAAGTTAAATTTGATTATCAAATTAATAATGTAGTATTAAACAACTGTACTGAATTTAAAGATCTTGGAGTTCTCTTTGATTCCAGAATATCCTTTGCCAACCATATCAATGTGATCACTGCTAGTGCTTATAAAAACTTGGGTTTTATTATACGCAACTGTAAAGATTTCAAAGAAGATACGCTAAAACTCCTATTTAATTTGTTTGTAAGGTCAAAACTTGAATATGGTTCACTTGTATGGAATCCCGGTTATGAAAGTCATAAACTTAATCTTGAAAAGCCCCAATTCCTTAAATATCTGTGGTACAAAGTTCACGAAACCTACCCGGACAGGGGTTTGCCACACAATGTATTACTAGACGAATTTCATGTGAACAACCTAGATACTCGTCGTATGTATTACTCTCTTGTCTTTCTTTTCAAAATTTTAAATAACAAAATAGACTGTTCGGAATTTCTTAGTCGCATTAGTTTTCATGTTCCGAACCTGCAAACTCGCTCGCAATCCACCTTGTTCTATTTGCCTGTGCCCTGAACCAATTTATTATTGTTTTCTCCATTGCATTGTATGTGCTCCAACTACGCCTCTCATCATAATAATATAGATATTTTTAATACGACAATAACTGATATTCGGAACTTTATTCTGAAGCCTCAGTCATAGGCCACGACACTTCACTGTGTTGTTACTATGAAATATATTGTCATCTGTTCTAGTTTTGTATCAATAACTAAGGTATGTTTCCCTGTGTTTATATTTATTTTTATGATTATGTGTGTAGGTATGTGTTTATTTATAAACAAAATTGAAATATTACTTTGTTAATTACCCCTTAATGCTTATATAGTTTGTACTTACATGTTTGTAATATCCCTGCCCCGTAATTGGATTTCTGTCTGGGCAGTTGTAACCAAATAAATAAATAAATAAATAAATAAATAAATAAATATTACAGAGCCGTCTATGACGACCAGGTACATGTTGTATCTGGTGCCACGTATCTTGTATCTTAGTTTGTATTTGGTAGGCATGTATTTGCTCATTTTTGAAAATATGCCGCCAATGAAATTCCCCTCTAGGTTGGATTTAAGGAACGCAGTCGTTTACCTCATTTACTTCCGTTTCCGGTACTTTAACGTGTATATCCTCGTTGTCGATTTTATTATTTTCTATTGTTCTAAACTTATTTTCATTTTTTGTAACTGTGTTGGTAGTTTTTGTATCATTAAATTTTTTATTTGCGACCAGATGTGTATACTTTGGGTTGACGTCATCGGTAACGTGCTTTTGTTTTTTGTTCAGTTTGCCAAGTTATATCGGAATCTTGGTTTAAATTGTCGTCTTTTGATATTATTTTTTGAACTAACAGGGCTGTTACAATTAATTTTGGATTTTACGTTTTTGAAATTTTACCAACGGAACACAGTTAATATACGAAAACTTCGCGAACAGACGTTTTCTGATTTCAAAAATGAAAAATAATTTATTTCAACATTACGTTAATGATGTCCATCTGAATGGCCCAAGCTCAGATCCAATCTAGCATCTATGCGACTGCGCGACGTGGTAGTTGCTAGGCTGAGCGAGGGTGGGGACCAGTGGATAAAAAGCAAATTTGAGTGGACTACCAACTCCTTCTGCGCGTAGGCAGTTTATTTGGCCTTAAAATAAAAAATATATACAGGGTGAGTTTTAAATGAGTAGTTATATTTTAACCCTCAATATATTTCGTCGAGTACAATCGATTGGCACTGTCAAAAAAAGTTTTTGCGCAAAATTTTTTTTTGAATTTCTGATAATTTTTTTTGTCCTCCAGCAACTGACATTTTTATGGTCACTGGATATCTCTCTAAATGCCGTTCAAAGAAATGACGTCACTGAAGGCAGTGTTGCCACTGTCAGTTCGTCACAATTCTAATTTAAATTACTACACAACTGGTAATATGGCGTTTGAATTAAATTCTAAAAATGAAACAAAATTGAAAATAATCATTTTATAAAGAAGCATCTACTTTAACGAACAGAAAAGCAGATTTATTTACTTAATATGTGGATAGCACAGAACATCGGCGACCACAAAGTCGATGCACTTCTGCTCCGTGAATCGACCGAAGTCTAAGTCTTAAATTATTAATTGCTATCTCATGTACAACAGAATTATTTTTTGTCCATTTTAGTAAAATGTTAGTAAAATCGACAATAAATTCTGATAACAAAAACTTATACTCCTTTATAAATAAATAAGTTAAATCATAAAAAAAGTCTAATACTGAAACAAATAATAAAAAATTGGCTTTCTGTACATACCTAAAAAAAATCTCTTCTACATCTAAATAAACCACAATACCCTAGCAATACACAGGAAAAATAAATCACTAATAATAATCAAAAATTAAAAATACACTAATAACCATTAAATAATATTAGTTTCCAAGAATTGCACTAATCACTAATAAAAATATTACACTTACAATGTCTTCCCACGGACAAAATATTCATTATTATCACTGCACTGCACTAAACACTTGAACTATAATTTAAAATTAAATAAACAATAACATAACAATCGACGAATTGGCTCTAGCACTTCACGCACAAACACAGGAAAACAACTGTTGACTGTGATACGATACGCCAAATTCATGGGCCAATATTGTACTTGTACCAGGATTTTCTTCAACCGCCTCCAAAAGTTCTAGTTCGAAATCTAGAATTCTATTTGGCAGGTAAAAGACTAACTGCCACTTTCAAATCAAATGAACTCATTTTTATATTTATATCAAAGTTCTCCTTGTTTCCAAAAGCTAAAATTTCGAAATAAATTCCTTTAATGTTTTTAATAATTTCTTTGATTCTATCTCAATTTCACCTACTCGGAATTTTTGATTTGACTGTTTACTTCTGTTATGCAAATATCTAGTTGACTGAAAATATCTTTTGCTTCGCTTTGTTTTTTATTTAAGATTTCATCTTTACGCCTATCTTGCCCTATCTTAACTAAATAAGTTCTAATCTCTTTGCTTCGCTTTGTTTTTTATTTAATATTTCACCTTTACGCCTATCTTGCTCTATCTTAACTAAATAAGTTATAATCTCTTTTAAGGACGTAAAAATTTTCTCTAATTTATTTTTACCCATTTACCTATTTCTAACTAAGACCTAATTATGATTTGTCATCGGAAATACAGTAGGTTACATAAACACAACATATGCACAACTTATGACTAAATAATTTCAACATACCTGTGTCATCATTTCATAACCTAATAACAATAATAGTTGCAATGTAGGATAAGTGGAACATCTTATTTTAGTTACTTGACCTCTTAAGGACCCTTGTCCTTCCATTATTTTTTCTGTAGGTCGTTTCTATGGATTTCTTGTCTTATAGTTTTCCTTAATTTTTTTTATGAACTATTTCCTAATTCCATATAGCGCCATTAATAATACCATCATCAATAAACATACCAATAGCCATTCTGTACGGGAAAATTGACTTTTTGTTAAAATTTGCCGTTGCATCATCTCTTGCAGCCTGAGCAATAATTACTTCTTCTTTCGACTCAGATCCACCCATAATATCGACTATTCATTCCATTAATATCTTAGTTTACTGACAATGCAGTGGCAGGATCACCATGTAGTATTTAGTTACTTCCGTATATTTATGTACCTCTTTAGTTCATTGAAAGACGTGTTACTGGTTTTAGTCTTTATTTATAACTCATGCTTACACCTCTATGTTTAAAGCGCTAATCCTCTTCTTATAATACTTTCAATCCTAATTACCTATCGATACCCCTACTACTCTATAGTTACATAGTTACCTACGTCTACTACTACACCACGTAAGGCCGTTTTCCTTGTCTAGTATTTTCATTGCCTTGAAAATATGCCCTTAACATATTCACCCACTCAGCATTAGAATAATTATTATCACTACTTTTCATCAAAGGAACAAATTATAAATAATAAATGACGGTAACACAATAACTGAAAAACTTTGATTCATCTAAATTATGTGGTTTAATTGTTTGCCGTCGGCGGCGTTTTGATAGTGTTGATTTGCGGAATGTAGATGTCTGTCGTTCGGAGTTGTATAATCTTGAGTGCAGAACCGGATTGAATAAATCGTACCAATTTTTGATACAAAATTCTACTAAAAATCAGAAAATTGTACTAGAATGCTTTTTTGGAAGCGTTCTTTTTATGAAATAATAAATAAAAACAGTATGAACCGAGACCCACTCTTACGAAACTAACTTGGAAGAGAACGTATTTTTTTCCTGTAAAACATTTTTAACAATTGAACTTAATTATTCTGGTGACAAGCAGAATACAATTATGTTACAGAAGGGACAACGGCCGGCAGAACATTCAAAAAAAGACACAGCAGAAAGAAATATTTTAAAAGTAGTCTATCTTTTTCTAAAATAATTTCGTAATCAAAACAAGTATTTCTGCGCTACCGAACGCCTTGAAACATGTTTACTAAAAATTAATGCTGATTACTGATTGATTGAATACAAATTTCCTGTTTTTCCGTAACTGGTTAAATTAAACTGTTTGCTTACATTTAGAGCATGAAAAAGTGACAAGGCAATGACAAGTGAATGATGTTACTTATAAGTCGAGCATTAGTTGTTCATTTGTTTATTGAAATACCGCATAGAGGAACAAATTATGATAATGTACTAGACTTTTGAAAGAGGTGCCGATGTACTAAAATTATTAAACTGTACTGAATCTAGAACAATTGTACTATAAATCAGTGGCAGCACTAATAGACTGGACTAAAACATAAAACTGAGCGTGATGTTCACGTGATTAGATCAGACCACGGAACGCTTTGTTTTCCTATTGGTCTACCGGCAATAAAATCGAGGAAGAGGAACCCCGCCTATTTTACAGAATTGTATGTCGTGTATAAGAGCGAGCAGTTATTTGGTTTATTTGATTTTTATTTGTCCATCGTAATTGCTACTGTTTTGGTCCGGGTTGTTTAAAATGCATAATGTCTAGTACCGACACTGCAGATGAAATGAGAAATAATGTTGACTTAAGTCCACCTAGAAAATGGTTTAATGTTATTATGATTCTAAATCTGGTTCTGTCCTGTTTCAAGAAGCGTGTATGTCTTTTATTCACTGAAATAATAACGGGAGTGGCCAATTCACTATCGCTGTCGTTGTTATTCTTATAGCATTAGATAGAGAGAATAATAATTGCAAATCGTTCAGAGTGAATTTACGTAAACGTCTTATTCTTGGAAATAATTATACTATTGTATTGACATTAGGTATTAGGTAAATCGAGGATGCTTGGTTTCGGTTTTTAAGTGCGTTGTTTGTTGTCTTTGTGCTTTTATTTCAGTTTTGCGATATATTAACAGTGCCTGAAAGTACTTTTTGTTATTAGAATAGTTCTTGTCAAAGCTTGAATTTTGTTTACAAATAAAGTTAGGTAATTGTTTTTATTTAGTGAATGAACCATGTTACTGATTTGAACTCGTTTTTCCATCTTAATTCATACGAATATGCTTGTGTGTGTGATAAGAATCTCCTGCCGTCTGTGAAATGTGTAATGTGAATCATGAATTGGTTGGTAATGTAATGTACGTAAAAGATAGGTCAGTGTAACTCGCCCATTGACCTATCAGGTCAATGAACCAGCCAAACATATGACTGTTAGAAAACAATTTATTTATTAATAAATTACAGGATTACTTCAAATTATTATAATCGCATGGTAAGTAACAGTTACTACTTGTTAAAAAATAATAATTCTTTTATAAAATTTGAAAAAACGAAATCAAAATTGTCAGTAGCATGTTATAAGTTTACTGTTCATCGGAAAATTTGGTTTTAGTTGTATGTTCCATACGAAACACTTGAAAGAAATGTTAATTGATGCAAGAAAAAGGTAAACTTGTACATTTTTTACATTAGAAGCTATTCTAAAATGTTTAAAAATTATTTCAAATGGAGCAATTAATCGCGTACGTAGGTAATTATTTCAATCAAAATTATTATGTTCGGGGACGAACTTACTAGCTAGGTGATAAATTGCATATGAAATGCGGCAACACTGCTTCACCATTTACGTGCGTGCGTGCGTGTGTGTTGATTTTGGACAATACATATTTGAAATAAATTTGGATACAAAACAAAACAAAAATAAACAAAAAAAATAAGGAAAGGAGGGTTAATTTGAAATTTTTGGCCTAATTTTGTTGTCGAAATATTGGAAGCGTTTGGTAAGGCAGTTTGTGTTTGATATTGAATTCAGCATTATGCTACCTAACTCGGGTAATGTTTCTAGTTAATGGACTGTTGAATAATTGGGTAGTATAGAATGTTTGCAGTTTCTAAAATAAGCAGTTAGTTCGTGTAAGTGATCGATGCGGGTGTAGCGGTCATAGTTCGTTATGACTTATGAGCTTATGAGTCTTAAAATTTTATTTTGGTAAACTTGTAGCTTGTGGATATTTATTGCCGATGCAGAACACCACGCGGGGGCTGCGTAGAGCAGGGCCGATCTTATTATTTTTGTGTAAAGTAATTTCTTATTTGTCATGCTGAGTCTGCTATTTCTTGCCACGAGTGGGTAAAGACTCTTGAACAAAAAATAAGCTTTGCGTATAGTCACCAGAGCTGGGCCAAGTACACAAAAAATGTATTCGAGTACCAAGTACCAAGTACTAGAAATAATTTCTCACGAAGTACCAAGTACCGAGTACTTCCATAAATTTGGAGTACTTAAGTACAAGTACTCGAGTACAAGTATTTGAACCATCCGAGTACATTTGATTTGATGCATGGTAAAAAAGAGGAAATGAATAACGTAAAAAATCTATATTCTATATTGATATAATTTTTTATTTCTATATTCTATATATTATGTGATGTGTATTATAATAATATGTATATTCTAGTTTCGTAATTTCGAAGTTCCCTGCTAAAAAAAATCAAATTACGGTCAGAATCAAAGATCCTTGTAATGCTTACCGACTTGCTACTGGTTGACTTTATTGGCTTTCATGATAACTGGTTTTTGAAAGTTTTCATCATTTAGAGCGTGACGCCGCGGACTATTTATTATCGTTGCATAAGAAAAAGACGCTCAACGGGAGCTGATGAAGGAAGACATGTATTATAGCAAATGAAGAGTTTTTTAATAAGAGGGTAATCCTCAAGCATGTATAAATTGCTTCTCTTATCATCTAAGAACTTATAAAGTTCTAATTCAATTTTAGGTGTTTTTATGTATTCCTCAATGGTGCTGCAACTAGAACTAGGATGTGTGTTAGGTGTTACAGACTTAATTGTATCTACAATTTCCTCAAAATCAAAAAAATCCATCTGTGTCACTGCTAGAACCAGGATCTGTTAGCTCATTGCTATTGTCAGCCGCTGTATGTTTTTCTGCAGCTAAGATCACCATTTTACGTATGGACTCAACGGTAACATCTAGATTTTTTATTACCTTGTACCACCGTAATTTGAACCTCGGATGTACAACGGCTGCAACGATGGCATCTTCGCAAGACATATTCAGTATATCTGAAAATCTTTTATCTAAACTCTTTAGACAAGTGTTTAACAGTTGTGCTCCTCCACAACTGAACGGCTGCGGCTGCAGTTTTAATTTTTCCCATTTATTTCTCATGGATAAAAGACTTGGCAGTAGATATCCATAATAAACACATTCTTCATCTTGCAGTATATCAAGGGTGATAGCCAGAGGTTTTAGAACTAAACAATACTCCTGTAAGTATTGCAACTCAGTTTCAGTGAAGTATGTTAAATTTAATCGCTGGAAGAGTAAAGGAAGTTTTGGTTTATCGTTCAGTATCTTTGAAACAGCATCATAGTACGAATTCCAGCGTGTCTGTCCAGGGTAACTTAGTGTGTGTCCCAACACCTCCTTTATTACTTCAGCACTTTTGGGTTTACCAGCTTTTGTCCATAACGCCTGACATTTGGAAAAAACACGATTATGTCTAGTTCTGACTGCCACATTTAGACGGATGGCATTCTTGCAGTCTGTTGTTGCGATTAAATTTAGCGTGTGGCTGGAGCAACGAACATGTTTTGATAAGTAGAGTCTACACTCTGTACCCCCAATGTCTTCAAAATTAATTTCCTCATCTGATTCATGTGCATTGTCATCATTGTCCATCATTTCTTGCACGTCAGCGTCGTCAGCATCATTTCTGTTAAACTCCCCGCCATCTGCTTCAGTACCCCCAGTTGAAAATTCTCGAAAAGCTTTTACGAAATTACTACCATTGTCGGTTACAGTTGCTACTACTTGGGATATTTTTATTCCATATTGCAAATTTATGTTTTCGAGCATGTCAGTTATGTTTTTATAATCATAAACACCAGAGAATCTCTTGCATGACAGAGCCGCTGACTTCCTGTTTAAATTGCTATCTATCCAATGGACAGTCACGCCCATAAAACTACGCTGTTTGGCTGACCAAATATCAGCTGTTAAACATATATACTGTTGATTTTGGACTTCCTTCTTAAGATTTGCAATATGAATGTCGTACATATCTGTAATTAATTTCATCGCAGATTTTCTTCCCAAGACTTTTACATTCATGCCATCAAATAACTTTACAAAACTGGGATTTTCTATTATTGATATAGCAGACATTGTATTAATAATAAAATTTATAATACGCCTTTCAAATTTTTTCTGAGTCAACTCCCTCTTAGCATCTACATAATTTGGCAACGTTTTTTGTTTTATTTTTTTTATGGAAGCCTCAGGTTTAGAACCTTCCTTAGATCTGGATCGCTTCGTTTTTTGTTTTTCATCTTTGTATCTCCCATATTCCACATATATCTCGGAGTGAACGCGTTTCAAATGTTTTACGAAGTTTGTTGTTGTTTCCACAGAGCCTTTAATTATGTTCTTTGATGGCAGGCAAGCCTGACATATTGCATCAATATGCGATTTTCCATCATACTTTTATTTAGAATAATATAAGTAGAATCTAAATCCAAAAATATATAGGGCGGCCGATTTAAGAAAAAAACTATTTTTTCTTGCCCCTGTATATAGTTTGAGAATTTAAAATTTGCTAGTCGATTCGAAATCCACGCAAATAATTACGTAAAATACGTTTGTAAATGTTTAAAAAATGTTAAAAATGAATGAAATAAAAGAGGGTACAATTTCAAACGACACGACACTGTACATACTTTGGTTTCGGTTTTTTTTAATATTCTATGCTGTACAGTATGTACTATTAAAAAAATTATTGCAAAGTTTACAGTCACTAAATACATGCAAAGTTTAATAATATACTTAATATCATAAGGTAACAAGGCAATCGATAAAAAAAAATAATATTAATTTATAATAATAATAAATGTAATGAAATTGACACTATACTAGGTCTAAAAATTGCCAATTGTACACTAACATTGCGGTTATTTTAGATGTTTTAGTTCATAAATAATATGGGTTAAGTGATTTTTTTACTTGAAATTAAAGAGGCTGATTTAGTCAGCAGGTTTAGTATCAACTTTAAATTTAAAATTTAGCTGTAAACTTTTTAATTTTAATAATAATGTATCGTTAATTCAGAAAATCTAATTATTATAAGAACTGCTCCTACAAATTTTAGATAGTTTACTATTAATATCTTTCTGTCACAGTTCTACAGTAGCAGGCCTCCGGCTTTTATGGTTATAATCGAAAAATAAAAAATTAGACACGTAAACAAATGTCACGGGAGTAAGGCGCATATTTTGGTTAAAGTACAGCTAAATTACAACTTTTCAATATCACTTAAAATCAAATTTAAGACTAAATTTCTCTTGAAATTTCTATTTAAACATTCATATGTGAATGTGATTGTGTACTTTCAACTCTTGAATTAAAAATACTGTTAAATTTAAGTTTAAAATTAACCCTATATTTGTTGACTAAATCAGCCTTGAGTACTTAAACTATGTCTATGATTCTCAATTTACAAAATATAAAAAAGTTACTACCTTATTTTGCTATCTATCATAAATCACAACACACACAAAATGTTTTATTGCTTGGTATTTTGGTAGCCTAATCACTGTACCATACACATACAAATGTCAACAACAAACTAAACTATAATATAGTATATAGTAATAACTAATATTAGCAAATACTGTTAGATTAGCGAATGGTAGCTCTTGAAAGCACTAATAAACACATACAAATGATTTAAATACTGATCATAGGCCACAGCATACCATGGCAATTCTGTGATTGCTGACAGGTTCATACGAGCTGAAATGTATATGTACTTGTGTACTTGTGAATGAAAGTTCGAGTACAAGTACTTGGATTTAATTTTACGAGTACAAGTACAAAGTACAGACTTTAAGAAAGTACTCGAGTATAGAGTACAGAGTACATGAAATGTACTCTAAGTACCCAATTCCAGTACTTGTACTCGAGTACTGCCCAGCTCTGACGGCAACAATAATCAAAACTATGACAAGCGGGAATGCAATCAAAATTATCAGGGGAACCAAAACCAAAGTTTTAGATATCAGGGAGATAACAGGAATAATCAATACCAAAATCAAAATTATAGAACGGAAAAATAGAAATGGGAATTTTAGGAACGATAGGGGAGACGGTAACAATAGGAATCAAAATTTTAATCGGACGGAAAACAGAAATAATGATACTGAGAGACGTACGTATGCGCAGGTGGCAAATGTACAAGTACACAGATCGGCAAATGATTTGGAAGCTATAAAACCGGAAAATCAGGGTAAACTCCGACCGGATTTTCAGTAATGGGAGGTGAGGCTGGCAAAACAATAAATTCTCTATCATATCAACATATGAGAGAATTTATAACAACGGAAAACGATCAAGGAAACGAGTCAGGATTAATTTGTTCATTACCATGTATTCAAATAAAAATATTAAATTACAATTTAACAGCATTGATAGAAACGGGGGCTGAAGTAAGCATTATAAATGAAAAGGTCATTCAAAAAGATTCTACTGAGTTTAACAAGCGGATAATGAAAGCGATGAAGGTAAATTTGATTAATGTAACGGGTAAAAAGATTGCGGAATGTACAAAAGTATTACAAACTGATTTTTATATTGGGGAAATAAGAGTGAGTGGTGAGTTTATTGTTGTAAGTGGAATGAGTTACGATGTAATATTGGGGGAAAATTTATTAACAGATATAAAAGCAAAGATTGATTTGAAAGAACGTCAAATAATTTTGGGGGGTACAAATGTACCATTTATAGGTGTTAAGGACAAAACGGGTCCAAATAATGTTTATAAGGAACAAACGAGTTCCATAATTGATAAAAATATCGCAAACGCGAAAAGAGTAGGGGTAATAATAAATTGTGTGCACGAACACAAAGATGACGTTGAAAAATTAATGGAAAAAATATAAATCGTTAATAAATTTAGAACCAAGGTTTGTAAGTGGATACATTCAAGAGGTATTAAGATTTTTGAGATTGCTAGTGGATGGAAAGCACGAAAAATGGGATGAAGAATTGTCACGAGTAGAGAATTATTTAAATAATGTACAAAACACGGTAACGGAAATACCACCCGTGATTTTAATGTTTGGAACATTACCTGAACGACCATGGAGGACAGATGAACAGGTTGACCTTCACAAATTAAGGCAAAAGGCCATAAAAAGAATTAAAAACAATGCGGAAAGATCTCTTAAAAGGGCAAACAAAAATATAACTAAACGAGTAAAATTTAAAAAAAGGTGATATAGTTGTGGTAAAAAGGTTACGAGTTTCAAATAAGAAAAATAACATATGTGCGAAATTACAAACTCCATATGAAGGACCTTATCAGATTAATGAAGTTGTAAATGAAAATGTGTGTGAGTTAAAATTTGTGGATTCAGATGCAATTAGAGGCAGATTTCATATAGAACTTTTATACCCATATTTATCATAAAATAAAATTGCTAATGTGAACTATTAAATTTTGGAAATTCACTTTACAAAATCAGTAAATTTGAAAAATTTGGGGGGGAATTATATCACATTTAGCAATATTATAAATTATTTTAAAAGGTTTTTAATTGTTTTCATTAGAATAAAATAAAATGCAAATAAAATGCAGATAAATAGTGGTACAAAAATAGAGTGCAAACGTGTAGTAGAAATAAAAGGTTTAATGAATACAGTATCATGCATACATTTATAGATGAACATTTCCAAAAAAATAATTTTAATTTAGTTTTTAACATAATATGTGTAGTAGAATTAAGTATTTATTGTTCATTTAAAAAAAAATGTAGTTAGTTATAAGGTATTTGCAAAGCCAAATTGGCCATAAAAATTAATGAAAAACAAATAAAAAAGCAAGAAAAAGGTGTCAAGTCGAAGTCCTGGATCTTCACTGGCAGAGCTGACGAGAGACCTATTGTGTATTTCCTGCCATCGAAAAGGTGTCACCAATGTAGTTCCACATAAAAATTTCATTTCGATCAACTTCAGTGGTATCAAAAGTTGCATAATTTCAGGGGAAAGATTTCACCTATAAAAAGAGACAATTGTTATAGTATAAACTTTTAAAAGGGGAAATTTATGAAAAATCTAGCACAAAATCAATGTAATTGAACTTTAGATAAAAGTTAAGAAAGCAACATTCAATAACCAGGGGAAAATATTGTAAATTATATAAAAACTTTCATAACGAAACATAAAAAGGGCATGATCTAAATAAGTTTTTGAAGTAAATGAGACACTTTATTGGTTACAATTCAAAAGTCAGGACAAGACTGCTATTAGATATACATTTATTTATAAGCTTTCCTAATCTAGCAAAGCTGCTATGGCAGCATTTATTACATATAAGCTTCTTATTAATACCAGGAATATAACTCCTCCATCCCTCGATGAAAATCATCCCTGATTTTTCTTCATATGATAATTTCTTCCATGTGTTCAAGCTTCTTTGAGTGTTTCCCTGATATATACTTATTTCTAACAAGTTTACATAAAAAAATACAGTATAATCATAAATAAAAATACATATAAAAATATAGTCCATATACTTGTAGCTATGGCTATTGGTTTATTTAATTTATCTAAATCATTTTGTTGCTTCATTAGTTGGTCTTGAGCTTGTAAGATTTTATGGGTATTAATTGTATTTAGGCTCAATGGACCTGGATTATAATTAATGTGGTGTGATTTTGACACCGTTAAGTTTAGGTAAGGTAACTCAAATTTATAAGTGATTTTATTATTACTATGAGTTTTTAAGACATGATTGGTAAGTTGTATTTGACAATCTTTATTTAAATTGAGTACATAAGTACCATTTGATTGTAATTTATTTATTAATTTTTTGCAGGTTTGTGTTGCAACAATTTCATTAGCAATAACTAATATCCACTTATTAGATTTAATTTTTTGGATTTGATTTTCTTTAATTTCAATCGGAATAGGTAAACAATCGACAGTGTCTTTATCAAATGTTAGCAAGCTAATTTCACATGGTAGGTTATTATGCATTCGTATCGCATTCATATTGGTACACAGATATTCATTATCGGCGATACTTTTACACTTATCATCAGTTAAAACATAGCTTTGATCATTTAATGCTACATATTTAGATTTTGGTAAAATAATCTGATAAGAGTTACTTGTTTCGATTGGTAATGGATATAATTCAAAATATTGATACATTTGTTGATTTACAAGAGGAATCCCTAAAATAAAGATTATAGTATAATCAATAGAATAACCTTTTATGCTAATTATGTTTTCGAATTTTAAAAGGTTTTTTGTATCTACTTCAAATGGAAAATTAACGTTTATTAAATGAATTGCAATATCTTTAATTCCTTGTATTAAATGAAATGGGTTAACTATAGAATTATGTAAGATGTTAAGTTTGGCAAATGTAATTGCTACTTCTATTTTATCTAACTCATTATAGATCGTTTGATATATAAAGGTTATTTGATTTAATATCATTTGGGTCAAGAAATATTGATAGCCATTAGTTTGATGAAGTATTATTTCTTTAACTATGCTTTCTATTTGTAATATTCTTGATTCTAAAATAATTTGATTATGTGTAAAATTTTGTGCTATTTCATTAAAATTGTTGATAGATGAATTTAGTAAAGTAATTTGGTTCTTAATTATAGATTTAATATTTTGTTGGTTTTGCTGTAGATAGGTTATTTGTTGGTTATATTTTTCAGCGTCCTCATTGTCGAGATTTCCAGTTAAAACTTTTACAATTGAACCTAAGGCATTTAATAATCCTCTTTTTTTGTCGAGTGGGCTCTGTATGACTTGGATTTATTTGACTGATTTGTTCCGTTATTTTATTATCTAAGTTATTTATAATATTGTTACGCCACTGGACTGTGTAGACTGGTTAGATGAGACTGGAATTGTATGAGAACGGCCGGGAATATTCTGGAGTCCTCTAGACCGGGTGACTGGATGTATAAATAAGACGCACGGTGGGCCGAGACTTAATCTTAAGTCGAACGTGAACGAGTAAAGAAGAAATAAGAAAGAGACTCATAAGTGTTCAGTTGTGATTATAGTTAAGATATTAATTAATCTATTTGTAGTGTTTAGGTACGCCACTGGCAATGAGCCAATGACAGTTTGTGTCCGAAAGTGGGGTTATGATTTGATTTTCTGTATCTTGACAGTAGCATAAGATCTATGGTTGTTGTTTTGCAGTAGCTTGTACTTATCTGTTTATTTCTCAATAAATACTCATATTATGAACCCATCCAGTTATTTAATAATACACAACATATTTGGCGACGAGGATTACGTATAATATACAGAGTATTTGGATAGTGCAAGTACAAGAAGTAAACGATAGAAGTCAATAAGTCATTCCTGTGTGGAAGGTGAAGGTGATAAACGAGCAAAATGGCGTTAATAGGCAATATCGAACAGTTTAAAGGAAATGCCGAAGAATTTGAAACGTATGTGGAGAGAGTAGAGCATTTATTCAAAGTAAATAATGTGTCCCAAGAAATGAAAGTGTCCATGTTTATAACGCTTGCTGGTTCTGAGGTATACCAGACGCTAAGAAATTTGGCAGCACCTAGGAAACCAACTGAGTTAACGTACGTAGAGTCCTTAGATTTATTAAAAAAACATTATTCTCCTCCACTCTCAGAAATATATGAACGGTTTATATTTAATAAAGCTAACCAAAAACCAGAACAAAGTATTGCAGAGTATATAGTTGAGTTACGTAAACTAGCAAATACATGTAATTTTAAACAATTTCTGGATGAAGCATTAAGGGACAGATTTGTCTGTGGTATTCGTTCTGAAAACATCCAAAAACGTTTATTAGCAGAAACAAAATTAACGTTCAGCAGTGCATGTCAATTAGCTCAGGCATCAGAGTTAGCTGAAAAGCAAGTGAAGTCTTTAGTAGATAACGGTACAAATAATGTAAATTATGTACAGAAGCAGAAGGTCCAAGTTAATAGAACGGAAGGAGTAAAATATAAGCCACAGGAGGTGAAAGGAAAACCAGATAAAGAACCAGGTCAAAGTAGTAGTCATGGGCGATGTAAAAGATGTGGCAGAAGTCATCAGATGGGACGGTGTCCAGCCATACATTGGAGGTGTTACGTTTGTTCTAAATATGGTCACGTTGCAAAACTATGTTTATCAAAGACGACAAAAGTAGTAGGAGCAGTTGAAGAGCAGGGAAATGCTGATGAATACAATGGTTACGAAGAAGTCAACAGTGATTTATTGAACCTGAATACAGTCCGTGGTAATGAGACGGCTCCATATAGAGTATTGTTAAAGTTAGAACAGAAACGGGTAGCATTTGAAGTAGACACAGGAGCATGTAAGTCTGTTATGTCATTTCGTAGGTTTAAGGAAATCCTTAATGTACCATTAAAACCTGTTACGTATAAATTAAATGTTGTTTCGGGGCAAGATATCAAGGCTGTAGGTGAATGTCTAGTTGAGGTACAGTATGGTGGCCAAAAATATCAGCTATTTCTAACAATTATTGAGTCTAACAAAGATTTTGTACCCTTGTTGAGTAGAAATTGGCTAAACATATTGTGTCCGAATTGGCAAAGTAGCTTTGGTTCAGAGAATCAGTCAGTAAATCATATATATGATACAGGTAATATCCTTAATGTTTTTAAAAGTACATATAAAAATGTGTTTGATTTAAATTTATGTTCTCCGATAAAAGTGTTTGAAGTAAAATTTAGTATTAAGGACAACATGGTACCGGTGTTTAAAAAAGCATATTCAATGCCGTATGCGTTAAAACCACGAGTAGAAAAGAAACTTGAGCAAATGGTTAAAGTAGGGATTTTGAAACCAGTAACAAATAGTGAATGGGCGTCTCCCATAGTCGTAGTGCCGAAAAAAGACGGTGATATCAGAATATGTACCGATTTCCGTTTAACGGTTAATAAAGTGTTAAATATTGATCAATATCCTCTTCCAAAACCGGAAGATATTTTTGCAAGTTTAGCAGGTGGCAGTATCTTTACAGTATTAGATCTATCAGGGGCGTATCAACAATTAAAGGTGCACCCGGAATTCCAAAAATATTTAACCATCAACACGCATATAGGATTGTTGCAGTATACAAGGTTAACATACGGGATAGCATCTACGCCAGCAATTTTTCAGGCAGTAATAGATCAGATTTTATGTGGAATACTTGGAGTAAACTGTTACTTGGATGATATTCTAATATCGGGAAGGTCACTACAAGAATGTCAAGATAGGGTAGAAATCGTGTTGAAAAGATTAAGTAAATATAATGTAAAAGTAAACTTAGGTAAGTGTAAATTTTTTGAGTCAGAAGTGGAATATTTGGGGCATAGGATTGATAGTGAGGGACTACATCCTACAGTAGAAAAATTACGTGCCATTTGTGATGCACCAGAACCTCAAAATATTACCCAGTTGCGTGCTTATTTAGGATTAATAAATTATTACAGCAGATTCATACCGATGTTATCATCCCAGTTACAACCTTTATATAGATTATTAGAAAAAGAGGTAGAATTTAAATTTGATAAAGAGTGTTGCGAAGCTTTTCAATTAAGTAAACATTTAATAACTAACAATCAAGTTTTAACACATTATGATCCGGATAAAATAATTGTTATTTCGTGTGATTCAAGTTCATATGGGGTAGGTGGAGTATTATCTCATAGAATAAATGGTATAGAAAAACCAGTAATGTTTGCTTCAGGAACACTATCAAAGGCGGAACAGAATTATTCTCAGTTAGAGCGAGAAGCACTCGCAATCATCTTTAGTATAAAGAAATTTCACAAATTTATATTTGGTAGGTCATTTATTTTGGTATCTGATCACCAACCTTTAAAATTTATTTTTAATCCAGACAGAAGTATTTCGGTTATGTCTGCATCTCGAATCATAAGATGGAATTTGATTCTATCTGCTTATGACTATAAAATAGAATATCGTAAAGGTTCCCAGCTATATGAAGCTGATATGTTATCAAGGTTACCATTGCAAGATCCGACAGAAGTCGATAGTTCTATAAATTCTTTTAACTTGACAGACGATTTACCAATATTATACGAAGACGTAGCAAAGTTGACTAGTAAGGACCCTGTTTTAAATAAGGTTAAAGATATGGTTCGAACAGGTTGGCCTACGAAGGTAGATAGCACAGAGTTAAAACCATACTTTCTTAAAAGAAATAATCTTTCAATAGAAGAGGGTTGTTTAATGCTAGGTATTAAGGTAGTTATACCTCAAGTACTACAAAAAAATGTTTTGAATACAATTCATGCGGACCATATAGGTATTGTAAGAGCTAAAATATTGGCTAGATCTACTGTTTGGTGGCCAGGGTTACAACAGGACATTGAAAATATGGTATATAGTTGTAAGATTTGTCAGGTGAATCAAAATAATTCGGAAAAATACTTGATATCTTGGCCAAAAACAGAGAATGTTTTTCAAAGAGTACATATTGATTTCTTCTATCGAAATGGTATAGCATATTTATTGCTAGTTGATAGTAAATCTAAATGGATTGATATTCATTGTATGTCGAAAGGTTTAAATGTCACACAGACAATTGAAAAATTGAAAATTACCTTTTCTGCAATGGGTTTACCCGATGTGATTGTGAGAGATAATGGCCCACCTTTTAATTCCGATGCTTTTCTCAAATTTTGCCACTTAAATGGTATTCATGTCTTAAAATCTCCTCCATATCACCCACAGTCCAATGGTACTGCAGAAAGGCATATTCAAATTGTAAAAGCAGCATTAAACAAATTTTTGTTACAAAAGTCAACATTAACATTAGAGCAACAAATTGTAAATTTTTTATTTAGTTATCGTAACACCCCATGTGCTACTACAGGCTTAAGTCCTAATGAGATGATTTTTAAAGTTAAACCAAAAACTCACTTAGATTTACTAAGACCAAAAAAAGGGTGTAGTTTACAGTTTAGAAAAACTTTTGATTTTATAAAGCCTGTTATGTTTTCAGTAGGTGAGGAAGTTTTAGTAGGTAAGTTAGGGCCTTATTGTAATGATAAATGGAAAGAAGGTGTAATAGTTAAATGTATAAGTGCTGTGACTTATCTTGTAAAAGTGGACGAAAAAATACTGTATAAACATGTAAATAGCTTAAGGAAGTCTAGGTTAAATAAGAATAACACAAGTCAAGCAGTGCCAACGCCTAAGTTACCTGTGTACCCGGCTTCTAGTGTTTCGCCCGACGTATCCCCCAATATAGTTACACCTAAAAGTAATGAGACAGCAGGAGCTACCCATGAGGGACGCCTGGTTGATGATATATCACAAGCTGTCAATGCAGGGGCCGATGTTACAAAGTTCACCGGTATGCCAGTAAGACGCAGTGAGCTTCCACGGAAGGCGCCTGAACGGTTAGATTTGTAAATCTCTTAAGGAAGGAGGAAAATGTAGTGTTTAGGTACGCCACTGGCAATGAGCCAATGACAGTTTGTGTCCGAAAGTGGGGTTATGATTTGATTTTCTGTATCTTGACAGTAGCATAAGATCTATGGTTGTTGTTTTGCAGTAGCTTGTACTTATCTGTTTATTTCTCAATAAATACTCATATTATGAACCCATCCAGTTATTTAATAATACACAACACTATTGTTATTAATTGTTAATTAGTAAATAAAGTAGTGAGTAAGTGTTACCTGGACTTTCAATCAACGAATCTACGAGTAGAGGTGTTTGTGTGGATAGCAAACACGTAACAATTTGGTGTCGGAAGTGGATTGGAAGAGAAATTTCTGGAATATTCGAAAAGGTTCTACAGTGTTCTTCTCAGAAATTAGTGGTAACACGGAGAATTAAGCTACTGGACAGTGTTTGGAGGACTATTTTTGGACTGAATAGTGACTTTAAAGTGGATTTTCGAGAAGTTTCTAGAACATTCGATTTAGAAATAGCTGCAAATACGCGAGTGCCGCTAGTTATAACGTGTCGTGGACTGAGAAAAAGGACTATTAGTGCAATTTCGGGAAAATTCTAGAACATTCTATTTGGAAACTACAGGAGATACGTGAATTGTGTCGACGGGAACGTGTTGTAGACTTAAAAACAAGACTACAAGTGACTTTTAGTGACAATTCTAGAACATTCGATTTGGAAAACCACAGAAGATACGTAAACTGTGTTAACGGAAATGTGTTATAGACTCAAAACAAGACTTATTAGTGATATTTCGTGAAAATTCTCGAACATTCCATTGGACAATTAGTGGAGATAAGTGAATTTTGTCAACACAAAAGAGGTATAGACTCTAAATAAGACTTTCTAGTGCTGTTTAGAGAGTTTTCTGAAACATTCCATTATTAAAATAGACGTGATATCAACATTTTACGGATTTTGTAGTATAATAAACTTTATTTTGAACTGATTTACGTGTCGTGAGTTAATGCCAACAACAAGAAGCATGGCGGAGAAACAAACACAAGACTTACTTGCAGCATTGGTGCAACAAATGCAAGAACAGAGAAAAATTATGGAAGATCAAGAAAGAAGACGACAGGAAGATAAAGAAGAACAAGAGAGAAGACTACAGGAAGACAAAGAAGAACAAGAGAGAAGACGACAAGAAGAAAAAGAAGAACAAGAGAGAAGACGACAGGAATAAAAAAGAAGACCAAGAGAGAAGACGACATGAAGAAAAAGAAGACCAAGAGAGAAGACGACAGGAAGAAAAAGAAGAATAAGAGAGAAAACGTCAGGAAGAAAAAGAAGAATAAGAGAGAAAACGTCAGGAAGAAAAAGAAGACTTGATAAAAATGATAGAAGGTCTGGAAATAAGACGACAGGAAGAAAAGGAAGAGCAAAGAAAGGAACGCCAAGAAGAATTAAGACAACTTATGGAGGGACAGCATTAAGTCATGCTTTCGGTCACTGAACAATTGAAGGAAGATGTACAGGCTGAAGTCAGTGAAGTTAAAGAAAAAGTCAGCCAAGTTGAAGGAGAGATAACCGAAGTCAGAGGAGAAGTAGCCCGACTCAAACAACAATTAAGAGAGAAGAGTGGCCAATTAGTACTGTCGTCTGGTGCTAGGTTACAACCACCTTCCTTCGACGGTCAAAGTTCATGGTCAACATATAAGAGACAATTTGAGGCAGCTGCACGTTCAAATAACTGGAGCGATGAGGAAAAAGCAACAGCATTGGTATTAGCACTAAGGGGCCAAGCATTAGACCTGCTCCAAACAATTCCTGCCGCACAGCAACAAAACTTCAGCATTTTGGAGGCAGCGTTAGAATTAAGATATGGCGACCAACATCTCGCCCAAGTATATCAGGCTCAGCTCAAATCACGCAGACAACGAGGTGGAGAAAGCCTCCAAGAGTTCGAAGCTGCGGTAGAAAGATTAGCCCATCTAGCCTATCCTGATGCACCAATGGAATTTCAACAACAGTTAGCAGTTGGTACATTTATTGATGGAGTAAGGGACCAGGAAGTTAGGCGAATTCTTAAGTTGGCCAGGCATAAGCTTAGTAGTGAGGCTTTAGTGCATGCACTGGAGATTGAGGCTGCCTATAAGGATACCACACAATCAAATCAGAGAGTACGACTGTGAGTGTGGAGGAAGATAAGCCCGACAACACAACACAAAACCTGATATCTGATCTACACAAGATGTTGACCCAACTACTGACAAAATCGAACTCCCAGCAGAGACAAGACCAGCAACAAAGTAGTGGGAGGCCGAATGGAGGCATCCGTTGTTATAGGTGTGGCAAAGTGGGCCATATCAAGAGAAACTTTCGTCAACGCAGCCCAGAAAGGGTAAATGCTGCTGTGGTTGAGTAGCCACAGGAAAACTAAAGATGGCTGGCACTTTGGGGGCTGCGCTGGCCAAGAAATGTTGTGACCCCCGAGAAATAAAAGTTTCCCAACTTCGGAGAGTTCAAAATAGTCTGTTGTTGGAGGGTTATGTAAATAAGAAGAAATGTGTGTTCACAATCGACACAGGAGCTACGTCATCAATAGTACGGGCAGGATTCATAATGGGTTTCAAAGTAAATAAAGAACAGAATGGATTAGTCATCCGAACAGCTACGGGAGATAGGGCGGCGGTTCATGGGGAAGTCGACATGGAGCTGCAGATTGGCCGCTTATGTTTTAAACATCAAGTTATCGTAGCTGAAATTACAGATGACTTCATTTTAGGATTAGACGTTATGGAAAAATATAGATTTGTGCTTGACGTTGGAGAACGAGTTCTCAGGATTGGAAATGAAGAAATTATTCTTTCAACGGCAGATGAAAAATTCCATAATATTAGGCTACTAACTTCGAGGACCATAAAAATTCCTGCAAGAACAGAGAAAGTAATTGAGGCAGTCCTGGAGGAAAATTCTGTGGGATACCGCTTTGGCCTCGTTGAGAAGGATGACTCAATTAAAATGACAGACAATGTGATCCTGGCAAGGACTTTAACACAGACTACAGATAAGATACCGATTAGAATTGTCAACCAAAATTCACACTCAGTGACGTTCAAAGAAGGCGAAGCAATTGGCACCTACGAACCAGTCACATGGATTGCGAGATGTGAAGAACAAATCATTGGAGCTTCGTCTACAGATATGGACCAAGAAGTTGTAAAGATGTTAAATGCCCAGTTAAAACATTTAACTCCAGATGAACATAGAGAAGCTTTAAAATTTTTGAAGAAAGAAAGTATAGTATTTGCAAAGGACACAGAAGCTCTTACAAAGACCAACATAGTGCAACATCGGATAAATACTGGTGAATCAGCTCCTATTCGTCAACCACCTAGGAGGCTCCCATTAGCAAAACAAAAAAGAGGCTTCTGCAATGGTACAGAAGATGCTTAAAGACGGAGTTATTGAGGAATCAACCAGTCCTTGGTCGTCGCCAGTAGTTTTGGTTGCTAAGAAAGATGGAACTTTAAGATTCTGTGTCGACTACAGGAAGCTGAATGACGTCACTAGAAAAGACAGCTATCCGTTACCCCGAATTGATGACACACTAAGTACGCTGGCAGGTTCACAGTGGTTTTCCACTCTAGATCTTCAAAGTGGATATTGGCAAGTGGGACTTCATCCAGATGACAAAGACAAGACAGCCTTTTCGACAGGAAGTGGCCTTTATCAATTCACTGTGATGCCTTTCGGCCTGTGCAATGCGCCAGCGACTTTTGAAAGACTGATGGAACTGGTACTACGAGGACTAACTTGGAAGACATGTCTAGTTTATCTTGATGATGTGATGATTATGGGACGGGATTTTAAGGAGCATTTGAAGAACCTTCAAGGAGTGTTTGGAAGAATTAAAAATGCACACCTGAAATTAAATCCCAAAAAGTGCCTAATGTTCCAGAAAGAGGTAAAATTCCTAGGACATGTCGTGTCTTCGGAGGGGATAAGAACAGACCCAGACAAGATTTCCTCAGTACGGGACTGGCCGAGGCCTTCAAATGTTCACGAAGTACGAAGCTTCCTTGGTCTATGCACTTATTACAGACGATTTGTGGAACGATTTGCTGATATTGCGAAGCCACTACACCGGCTTACAGAAGAGAAGGTTCAGTACCAATGGACACAAGAGTGCGAAACATCATTCAGAACACTAAAATCAGCACTGTGTTCGAGTCCGGTTCTTTCATATCCAGAACGGAAAGGCCTCTACGTATTAGACACAGATGCCAGTAATTCTGGACTTGGATGTGTTCTTTCCCAAATTCAAAATGGACAAGAAAAAGTAATTGAGTACTTCAGCAAGACGTTGTCGAAGCCAGAACGTAACTATTGTGTGACACGGAAGGAACTATTGGCCATTGTCAAGTCCATAGACCATTTTCACAAGTACCTATATGGACAACATTTTAAAGTTCGGACCGACCATGCTGCATTAAAGTGGTTATTGCAATTGAAGACTCCGGAAGGCCAACTAGCTCGCTGGATAGAAAAACTGCAGCAGTACGATTTTACAATCGAACATCGTCCTGGAAAATCTCATAGAAATGCAGACGCTCTCTCCAGAAGACCCTGTCGGGAAGACTGCAAACACTGCCACCGGGTGGAAAAACAACAAGGGATAATAATTGTAAACACCGTTAAAATTGATGTTCCTGACGATTGGACAAAAGAGACATTAAGAGAAGAGCAGTTAAAAGATCAAGAAACTGGTCCTATTCTGGAATGGAAAGAAAGAGGAGCCCGACCTGGCTGGAAGGACATTTCAGACAAGGCAGTGGGACTGAAGGCTTTGTGGGCACAATGGGATTCCCTTAGAATAGAGGATGGACTGTTGAAAAGAGCTTGGGAAAGTCCAGACGGGAAGGAAATTTCTTTGAGATTGGTAATTCCCAGGTGTCGCATATCAAAAGTACTCCAGGAAGTGCATAATGGAACATCTGGCGGACATTTTGGCATCAACAAAACTCTCAGTAAAGTACGCGAACGATTATACTGGGTGAACAGCCGCCAAGATGTGGAAGCTTGGTGCCGCAAATGTGAAGTTTGTGCGGCAAGTAAGGGGCCACGGACAAGAAGTAAGGGCCAAATGAAACAATATAACGTAGGGGCTCCTTTTGAGCGAATTGCGATCGACGTAGCTGGTCCATTCCCCGTGACAGATGATGGGAACAAATACATTTTAGTTGCCATGGATTATTTCAGGAAGTGGCCTGAAGCTTATGCCATACCCAACCAAGAAGCAGCCACTGTCGCTCAAGCTCTGGTAGATAATCTAGTATGTCGATTTGGCGTGCCCTTAGAATTGCATTCGGATCAAGGAAGAAATTTTGAATCAGGGGTGTTTCAGAAGATGTGTCGCTTACTAGGAATTCATAAGACAAGAACAACAGCCCTACACCCACAATCAGACGGAATGGTGGAGAGATATAATAAAACCATGGAGGAGCACCTATCTAAAGTGGTTGAGAAACATCAGAGAGATTGGGACCGTCACTTACCTCTTTTCCTTATGGCCTACAGGGCCTCCATTCATGAAACAACAAAACAGACGCCGGCTCGCGTGATGTTTGGACGTGAGATTAGACTGCCATGTGACTTGGTGTTTGGCACACCAGATGAGGAGCGACTTTCCATAAATGACTACGCCGATGAAGTAGGTGAACGGCTAAGGAGTATTCATGAGCTGGTACGAGACCGAATTGCCATAGCAAGTGATCGCATGAAGGCTCGTTATGATCTTAAGGCAAATTCAGGAGGGTTCCAGGCTGGAGATTTGGTTTGGCTATATAACCCACAACGAAAGAAAGGCAGGTCCCCGAAGCTTCACCCGCCCTGGGAAGGTCCTTACACTGTCGTCACCAGACTAAACGACGTTGTATATAGAATTCAGCAAAGCCCAAAATCCAAGATGAAGGTGGTGCATATAGAGAGACTGGCCAAGTATTCAGGGAACAATGAATTGCCTGATCGGGACGTTCAGGCTTAAGGAGGGGGCAGTGTTACGCCACTGGACTGTGTAGACTGGTTAGATGAGACTGGAATTGTATGAGAACGGCCGGGAATATTCTGGAGTGCTCTAGACCGGATGACTGGATGTATAAATAAGACGCACGGTGGGCCGAGACTTAATCTTAAGTCGAACGTGAACGAGTAAAGAAGAAATAAGAAAGAGACTCATAAGTGTTCAGTTGTGATTATAGTTAAGACATTAATTAATCTATTGTTATTAATTGTTAATTAGTAAATAAAGTAGTGAGTAAGTGTTACCTGGACTTTCAATCAACGAATCTACGAGTAGAGGTGTTTGTGTGGATAGCAAACACGTAACAATATTATAGGAATTAAAATATTCTCTTTTATAGTTATCATTGGATTCTAAAGCATTTTGAAGTTTATGAAATTTTATTTTAATTTCATCAAATTCATGAATAATATGATTTATATCTAATATTTGTATAAAAGTCCAGTAATCGTTACTTATTTGTGTTTGTCTAAGTTGTAAAGGAAGTAGTCCGGGATTCTTGGTTATTTTTATTAGTTCGGGTGACATTAAAAATGTTCCTGTCGTACATCTGAAATATGAGGTTTCTTTAGTTCTTTTAGGTGTATTATTTCAACTTGGTTATTATTTGCATTTTTTATTCTGGCTTTATTATTTTGTAATATTTCGGTAATAATAAATGGACCTAAAAATTTATTTTTACTTTTTGCTGACCATTCAGGTACTTTTTTATAAATTGTTTGATTTACTTTAAATTCATATTGGTAAGGACCTTCTATATTACGTTGTTCAATTATTTTTTGTTTTTTCTTTTTATCCTTACCTTCTATTTCTTTATATAAAGCTTTCAACTTGTTTTGATGGGAAGTAATATAATCAGAATAAAATGTAGTAGTAACTAAGTCTAATGGATCTCTAGATTTTGTATGTCCAAATGTTAATTCAAAGGGTGTAAAATTTGTACTTGTATGTATACAATAGTATACATACAAGTTATAATAATAATTATAAGCTATTATTGCGTACGGCATTAAGTTTGTTACGGGTGGCATATAAGCATCCTTTACAGTCATACGGAAATGGCAGTATTTCTAGCAATTTCATTGGCCGTTTCAAGGCCACGGCATGGCGTGCTCATTAGATATCATTTTTAAAGGGGAATTCGGCACCGTGAAAATAAAC
>JANEYF010000106.1:0-33775 GCA_029963845.1 Rhamnusium bicolor
ACAGCGTGCTGATGAAGACCAATTAGTCAGAAACACGTGTCCACGGTTTGCATCTTTCTGCCATTTGCAATTTTTGCATTATCCACCGTGCAATTTTTTCCTTTTTGCGGGCGTTACCCGATAATTCACTGATTTTTTACTATATATATACATATATTTTTTCTCACAATCCTTTATTAATGATTACCGGTTTCGAAATGCCTAGCATTTCTTCATCAGATCATAAGGCTAAAGTAAATTATATATATATATATATATATATATATATATATATATATATATATATATATATATATATATATATATATATATATATATATATATATAAGTAGTTACACAAAACTAATTTTCACAAATTTTGAACAATTATTTGTAGACAACAAAATACAAATGCATTTATAGAATTAGATAAAATGAGAACATTATTATTTTAACTATTAAGGAGTAATAATATACTTACATGATTACAAGATTTGTTAGGTTAGAAGACGACGACGTGTTCTCCAAAATATATATGCAAAATTTAAAATTTAACTTCATTTGAAATCAAAATTATCTTATGTCAAACATCGATCTATTGTTATCATATAGATAAAAAAGGAATTCATTTAAAGCAACCATTTAAACAATACACGACAAACAAACATATAGGTGTATATAACGGAAGACAAGAAACACAAATGAATTGTAAAATGGCGTAAATGGTACATAGAAATATCTTCTAGAATGAGGTAGTAGTGTCCTCTATTGTAAAAAAGATGTAAGACCATTAAATTTATGGCTCCATCTTGTGGTGAGAAATTATATTATACATTGATGACTATTGATTTAATTATATATATTGGAGAAAACTTCGTTCCCTTCCATAAGATTATAAATTAAAAATTATAAACTAATTAAGATAAATTTAGTTTAACATTATGCAAGATCTTGCTTAAAAAAAAATTGTATTAATAGATCCCAAATTGAACCATACCGATGACAATCCGAAAGTCAACTTATCAAACACAAAACTTCAATGAACAAATAAATAATATGTTTATATTTAAGGTTGAAATAACACTTTAATCAAAGAATTAGGAGTAAAATTTTTTTTTTTTGATGAACTCTCAACAAAATTATCTGCCAAAGTATGTATTAGCGCCATTCGAATAGCTTCCGCTTCAGCGGTGAATATACTTGTTTCTTTTGGGAGAGATTTTGTCAGAGCTGTGTTTTTAGATGTATATACGGCACAACCGACGCCCGTAAGACTTTTGGAACCATCAGTGTAGAGATGTAGGGACTCACCTATTTTAGATAAGAAACTCCTTAAGATTTTTTCATTTTCTATAGGGTGGTCCGAGTACTTAGGAAAAGTTATATCCATATTTGTGTATACTATTTCACATGGAAATATAAAAATTGGAAGTTTTGTTGTGTTTCTTAGTGAGTTATCGTATCCGGCTGTATTGATTATTACCTCGGTCAGAGGAGGTGACATTTTATGGGTCCAATATTTATTCGTCAGGTTGTCTACGTTTAGCTTTGTGCATTTTGTAATTATGTCATCTTCCAATGCACGCATTCTTATAATGAACTTATTAGCTAAAAAATTCCTTCTGATGTAGAGTGGAGGTTCCCCCCGCTGCTGCTAATAGTGCTTCCACAGGGGTTGTCCTAAACTCGCCTAATGAAATTCTTATCGATTTGTATTGTATACGATCAAGTATACTTAAGCTAGTTTTACAGGCAGAGCCGTACAGTGTGCACCCGTAATCTAGGATGGATCTCGTGTAGGCTTTATAAAATAATAAGCATGTTTCTCGATCAGCGCCCTATTTTTTATTTGTTATCACTTTCAAAATATTTATACTTTTCTCACATCTCACTTTATACGCAGTGATGTGCTCTTTCCATGTCAATTTTGTGTCAATAATTAAGCCAAGATATTTAACTGAAGGCAGTACTGTAATTTTATAGTCCGCAAGTATAATCTCAGATAAGCGAGGGAGTCTGTGCCTGGTATAATATACTACGGCCGTTTTTTCGGTTGAGATGGAGAGTCCATTCGAAGTAAAATATCCCTGACATATATACATGATATGTCTCAAATCCCTGTGACAGTGAGCCAAATTTTGGTTGGTGCTATATATAACAAAATCATCAGCGTATTGTAATGTGGTAATGGTCTCGCCCCAAAGATGATGAAAATCTTCCGTATATATATTAAATAAGATTGGAGCTAGTACTGACCCATGGGGTGATCCAAAAGATAGTTTCCTTGGCCCATACAATGTATTATGGGATTTGATAAAAATATCTCTGTCTGTATAGTTTGATTAGATTTATTGCCAGAAATTTTGGAACTTTTATGTAAATTAGTTTGTCAATAAGAATATGTAAATTCACGTTATCATATGCACTATGAATGTCTACAAACATTGCCGAGAGGTATTTATTTTCAGAGAAGCAGCTTTGAATATTTGTAACCAGATGGGTGAGGCAATTTATAGTACCCTTACCTCTGCGAAATCCGTATTGAGTATTTGGTAAAAAGTTATTATTTTCAATCCACCATTCTAGTCTATATTTAATAATTCTTTCAAGGGTTTTTAGTATACAGGACATTAGTGATATAGGTCTGTACGAATTAATATTACTAGGGTCTTTGCCTACTTTGTGAATTAATATTATGCTACATTTTTTAATGGAGGAGCAGTTGGCCCCATATAACCAGATATCGTTGAATATTTCGCATATAAAATGCTTTGCTGCATCGGGAAGGTTACTAATCATATTATAAGTAATGGAGTCCAGCCCTGGGGCAGTATTCCTATTTTTTTTAATGTGATAATTAAGTTCCGCTATGTCTGTTGATTTTGTCAGCCAGTTCTCATTAGTATATGGTTGTGTTATTATATCGTTATCAGCCGAGAGAGGGGCAATTTTATCTAACATTACTTCTATTTTTTCCGGGGGTAGCTGACAGAATGGTGTACACTTGCTACTCTGAATACTGCGTGCTCGTGCCCATACAATACTAGATGGGGTTGTTGAGGAAAGTTCTGAGCAGAATTGTTGCCAGCTTTCTCTAGCTTTTCTTTTATACAAAAGTTTACATCTGGCTGTTATTTTTTTGCAAGCAATAAAGTTTGTTATCAGACCATTAGCCTTATAATTTGTAAAGGTTTGTTTACGCTCATTATTGAGTTGAGTGCAGTCGTTATCCCACCAGGGCGTTTTTTTTGCTTTTGCAACAAATGGTTTGTTTAGTCGCATAGTTGCGCTGGCAGCACTGCTGATCGAATCCATTAAAAAGTCTATTTTCTCATTTGTTGTACTGAAGTTCTGTACATTCAAGAATGAATCTTTTAATGCTGCTTGATAAGCATCCCAGTCCGCGTCTTTTTCACGCCACCTAACCGAAGGGTAAATAAGAGATTCTGTAACTTGTCCCCATTTTAACATGATCGGGAAATGGTCAGAGCCATATGTATTGTTTAAAACTCCCCATTCTATGTATGTTGCTATATTAGCAGAGCTGATAGAAATATCTACACAGGAGTTTAAATTACCGAGAGGTGTTAATCTAGTTTTTGAGCCATTATTTAATATAGTTAAATTGTTACTTGCACCGATGGCGTCACAAAGGATTTTACCAGCTTGATTTTCCAGAGATGACCCCCACAGGCCATGTTGGGCGTTAAAATCCCCGCCTATAACACAATTGGGCGATATTTGTGTAAATAAAAGGTTCCAATCATTCTGGGAAATGTGAACATTTGGTGGTCTATATACTGACACTATTGATATAATTTTTTTGTTAGAATAGAATAGAATAGAATATTTTTATAGAATAGAATATTTATTCACCATGTAAGATACAATAATTGTACATATGGTAAGTCATGATCTTATACTATAATAATGAAGGCAATAGTTAAAAATGATGTATAACAAAAAACACAAAAAATATGACGTAATTGTGATGATTAAGTATACGTAACAGCATTGAGTTATGGAGACAGTATTACAAGAACATAATGTATCAGAACATCTACCCAACTAACAGACAGTATATACACATACAATGTATATATACAATACATATACACACTCACATATTTATTTATTATATATGTATAAGTAAAATATAAGAGTATAAATAAAATATAAAAGCATAAATAAAATATAACAGTATAAACAAACTTATATCACATACACACAATTTGGCATCGCACATATTATTATATCGTTATAACGATGAGTAAAACACTATATATATAGTTAACGTCTATTAACAAATTCTTCAATGCTGTAGAAAGCATTTTCTACCAGTAATTTTTTAATTTCAATTTTATATTTCGACAGTTGAAGGTGTCTGAGATTTTCAGGGAGACTATTGTATAATAAAATACTGTTATAGTGAAGAGATTCTTTAAATTTAGTCGTTTTATGTCGTGGAATAGCTAAAAACTCACCATGTCTTGTACAATATGTGTGACTGCTATGAAGTGATTTAAATTCATGCAAATTAGTTTTCACGTATACTAAGCACTTATAAATATAGATGCAGGGTGTGGTAAGCATTTTCTTTGTAATAAATGTATTTTTGCAACTTTCTCTATATCTCAGATTAAATAATAATCTTATAATCCTTTTTTGCGCTACAAAAACTCTATGCATTTGAGTAGATCTCCCCCATACACAAATATTGAAAGACAAATGAGAGTATGCTAGCGCATAATAAACATCAATAAGTCCAGCCTCACTTAAGTTTCCCCTAATTTTTCAATTTCCCAAAAATCCCTTTTTTAATTTCCCCCCCTATGGTTCCCCCCTTCTTCCCCCCCCCAAAAAATTTCCCTTTTTCCCCCCCCAAATTTTTTTTTTGGGGGTTTTTTTTTTTTTTTTTTTTCTTTTTTTTTTTTTTTTTTTTTTTTTTTTTTTTTTTTTTTTTTTTCATTTAATATCAGTTTATTCCGACTACACCAATCATTCATATCAATTACAATATTATTTAAAATTTACACAGATCATCAGAATTTGTAGCAGATACAGAAACGGTAGTGTCATCGGCATACATGATTGTGCAACCGTTTTTTATGTAGTTAGGAAGATCATTAATGTAAATGGAAAATAATAATGGTCCCAGGATAGATCCTTGTGGCACTCCTAAGATGATATCATGTGTATTAGATTCAACCTCGTTATATTTAACAATGAATTTTCTATTTTCCATATATGACATTAAACAGCATAATAAGTTACCTCTTATTCCAATATTTTCTAGTTTGTTAAATAATATTTCCTTATTCACGGTATCAAATGCCTTTGAGAGGTCAAACAGAATCGATACAACCAGTTTGCCACTATCTACCTCTCGGTATATAAATTCAGATAGTTTGACTGTCGCCGTCTCTACAGATCTACCTGGTCTAAAACCATGCTGAGATTCAGTAAGTACATTATTTTTTGCTAAGAATGACATAATTCTGTTTGATAAAATTTTTTCAAATATTTTTGAGAACACACTGACCAAAGTTATTTGACGATAATTTTCAATATCTTCCTCATTTCCTTTTTTAAATGCGGGAATTACAATAGACATTTTACATTCTTCCGGAAAGTAGCCCTCTAATATTGACATATTTATTAGATATAATAATTGATCAACTATGTTACAAGAGATACCCTTTAGAATAGCCACTGTTATTCCATCAAGGCCAGCAGATTTCTTATTTTTTAACTCACCTATGACATCCATGAGTTCAAGTTTAGACACCTCATAAAAAAACATTGAGTTATTATTACATATAGATATGGTATGTGGTAAGGATAAATTATATCCAAAATTGTTATTTATGGCATTTGACGCTACCGTAGCAAAATGTGATGCAAAGTAATTACAGACGACTTTATCATCTTTTATTATGTCATTCTCAATTTTCAAAGTAATCGATTTATTATTATTTTTTTATTTTCCCCAGCCTACTATTTACAATTTTCCATGTTTCTTTGGATTTATTATATGCCTTGTTGATTTTATTCCTATAATAGTTTTGTTTTTCTCTTTTAATATTTTGTCTGTGTTCCTTCTTTAACCGTTTATATTCAAGTAAATCATTACAGCTACCACTTTTTATTTTACTAAATCTGTCTCTGAGAATTTTACTTTCTAGTATTATTTTGTTAGTTATCCATTGTTTATCTTTTTTATTGTTTCCAACTGTTTACTTCTAATATACGTAAGAGGACAAGAGACATTTAGACACCAGATGACATCTTCAATAAACATACTGAAAGCATCTTTAATATCTAGATTGTAGATGTAGTCCCAGTTTATATCATTAAGGCGCCAATTGAATTCCTGTAAATTTTCTGGTCTTATAACCCTCTTTAGGCTATAACTGTTACTCATGATGATTTCATCGGTTTCATCGCCAAAACTGTCATCCAATGAAAATATATGAGCCAAGTAATCCGCTATCAGAGGGTCATATAACTCAATCTTATAGTCGCAAGAAGGAATATTTGTAACAACATAATCAAGTGAGGAAGAACTTACATGCCCGTTTTTATTTGTAAAAATACGCGTAGACTCACTCGTTGTTATGTGTAGTTGATAGGACTCAAATATATCACACATCAATTTTGCAGTTAGAAATTTATCAAGTAAGTTAATGTTAAGATCTCCACAAAGCACAATGTAATCATATTTTTTAGTTACGTAATCTAAAACGATCCTTAGGTTATTAAAGAAAATATCTAAGTCTCCATTGGGAGGTCTGTATATACTACATACTACAATTTTAACTTTATTATTACTTGAAAACAAAATTCCACACATTTCAATATGACACTCTACTGAAAACGTATTAAAAATACTGATATTGCAGAAATTTAAATCACTTCTTACAAAAATTGCCGAGCCTCCATGAATATGATTAGCACGGGAGTAATAGTCAGCAAGTTTAAAATTAGGTAGAAAGATATGATCCATATTGTCATTTAATATCCAATGTTCAGATATACATAAAATATCCACATTTTTGTCATTACTAAATAACTCAATTCCATTAATTTTATTAGTTAAACTTTGGACATTTACATGAGCAATATTCACTATATTAGACCTTACATTAAGTTTATTTGCGAGAGCCTCGGATATAAAAAATTGTTGGTGTGCTCTACTTGCCTGTCGATGTTCGAGTTTAAACCAGTATTGTTATCATCACAAATAACCTGGGTGATTTCTTCAAATACGGATATTACAGCACGACTATCTTTAAGGGACTCAGATGGCAAATTAACATCATCAATAACGACGACAGAGCCATTTAGAGTCATATTTGCGGTTGTATTAACAAACACCAAGTTTTTTGAATGGATTCTCGTAGTAGCAATTTTAACCATTTCATTACTCAATTTACTCTTGGTTAAGCATATGTTAGAGTTATTATTCACCTCCAGGATACTAATATTGCCGGGTACATAATTATTTAGCTTTTTACCAAATTCTGTTAGTTTTTGATTAAATTTAAAAATGAATTTATTGACTCTATAATCTTTTCTATATGGCACTGTACAAATAGTTACATTTAACCTAGCACATTTCTTGACTTTATTACAGATATCTTTGAATAATGGATATTTATTATGCCTGTTAAAATTATTAGAGCCAGCCATAATAAAAATATGATCCTGTGACGTATATGCAGAAGTTAAAGCTTCCATGTCTTGAATAACTTGTTGAAAATTAGCTCCAGGTTTAATTACACTTTCAACAACAAACTTTTCAGCATCTAACCTGTTCATCAGCATCTTATTAATGTAACGAGCCAAATGTGTCACACAGTAATTTTTACTTAAGTTTAAGTAAAAATGGATGCTTATTGTATCGTAATAAAGTTCATTACTTGTTATGTTCATTCAGTTTCTTCAGTCAATTAGCAGTTTTTGTTTTTCTTTATTTATTCTTGATTTCTGGACATATTATTTTGTGTCTCATGATATTTATAATCTGTTTGTGATTTATTGGAAATTATTTTGTCAGACCCTGTATTTATTTCTATATCAGTAAGAGTTGAAGCGTTTTTATTATTTCTTATTGTTTGTGTATTTACAGTTTTTTGTAGTCTTTTTTATAGATAAGTCCCTTATTTTCCTTTATTTTCCCTTTATTTTTTTGTTAAGCTCGAGATTAATTCCACAGAGTTCTAAATTATTATTCATACCAACAAAGTTTATTACATCATATTTGTATTTTTTTTTTATAAAGATGGCAACACCACCTTTACCTCCTGGCCTGTCTAAACGTATTATGTCAAATCCCTTCATAGAGACAGATGAACTAGGTTTATACCAAGTTTCAGATAAAAAAGACATCTAAAAATTACCATCAAATTTTAGTTTGTTAAAATTTGGATTTAGAAATAGCCGAACCTTGAGTACCTTGCGTTTAAAGGTTTTCCACTACAAAGGTTTTAAATTTGTAAAAAGCAATAGAATTTTCTATATCACAAATTCAAATTTCTCAAGTTCACAATTCTAACCCCAGAAATAGAGCAAATGTGCTTAACTAAGCTTACTACACCATTTATTATTATAGATTTTAAATCTTCAGTCGAATCTATAGTCTCTTTCGAAAAGTGAGAACTTTCTGTTACTGGTTTCCCACAGAAAGAAAATGGAAATTCTCTCTGCGGGGTCTGAATTGGTGGAGATGTTGCCATTTTTCTTTTTTTGTTAGTATAGTTTGTATAATTACTTTTTGATGTAGAGGGAAATTTACATTTTTATCACGTCTAGAATTATTACTTAGAGGTGGAAATTCGGTATAGTTATCTATGAGAGGTGTGAATCTATTTAATTTTGCCGTGTTTGCATAACTAGGAATTTCATAAACTTTTTCGGCCTCCTTGAAAGAGGTTATATTTAGCCATAGTTTTTTTTATATTATACTGCTTTTCAAACATTGGACAATTTTTACTTGTGGAGATATGATCCGGTGACTTACAATAAATGCAAAAATGCATTAACTAGTTCTGCGCAACTGCCTGATGGCCTGTTCCACATTTGTGACATTTACTTTCCTTGGAGCGGCACTGATTTGAGGTGTGTCCATATAAAAGGCATCGATAGCATTGAACAACAGGAGATATATACGGATGTACCTCGTAAGTACTTTATTTATAACCACGGTGACGTGTTGGGGTATATTAGTACCCCTAAAGGTAATGATCACTGTTTGCGTAGGTATTTTTCCGATTGTTTGTCATTTTTATTCGCTAGGCGTGTTACTCTTCTTACATTTACGATCTCACTTTGTGACTAATTCGTGTTGTAAGTTGCTCATCTGTAAAAAATGTGTCAACGGAACGGATGACTCCTTTTTTCTATACCATGTTGAGGTACATACGCTATTAGATCATTATTAGGGAATAAATCCTGTTCAACAATTTTATTTGCGATGATCGGGAGGTCACCTCAATTTTAACTCTATTTTTACCAACTTAGTGGAAATTTCTTTAATGTATGGATCATATTCGATAAGTGATTCCATTTTAATCCCCAATCGTAGTGGATGCAAATTACCGACATATAATCTGTTATGTTCAACAAATATTAAATACGGACCTGTATTCTGTGCATGATACCTATTTGACTTTTTATTTTCAGCGTTTTGTTCGCTATTATATATATATATATATATATATATATATATATATATATATATATATATATATATATATATATATATATATATATATATATATATATATATATATATATATATATATATATAACAAAGAATAGATGGTCACTGTGGATGAGACGTAACAGGAAGAAAGGGATAATGGGTATTGCCCGCAAAAAAGGATGAATCCGTCGACACGTGTTTCTGAGTCATTACTCGTAATCATGACGGCTATAAGTTGTAAGGATAGGTACAACTTAGGTTCAACAACACAAAAGGAAACCACTGACAGGAAGCCAGTCGCACATTTGTGGCTACAATTGAAAGACCCCGTGTTTACCCATTATCCCTTTCTTCCTGTTACGTCTCATCCCGCAGTGACCTTCTATTCTTTGTTACTTTAAACCCTGGGTAGGGAATACCACGCAGGTAGCTATAGTTGCCTCCGTGGCAATATTGTCTGATGCCCTGTAAACACGGGGTCTTTCAATTGCAGCCACAAATGTGCGACTGGCTTCCTGTCAGTGGTTTCCTTTGTGTTGTTGAACCTAAGTTGTACCTATCCTTACAACTTATAGCCGTCATGATTACGAGTAATGACTCAGAAACACGTGTCGACGGATTCATCCTTTTTTGCGGGCAATACCCATTATCCCTTTCTTCCTGTTACGTCTCATCCCGCAGTGACCATCTATTCTTTTGTTATATATATATATATATATATATATATATATATATATATATATATATATATATATATATATATATATATATATATATATATATATATATATATATATATATATATATATATATATATATATATATAGCGAACAAAAACGCTGAAAATAAAAAGTCAAATAGGTATCATGCACAGAATACAGGTCCGTATTTCCGTATTTAATATTTGTTGAACATAACAGATTATATGTCGGTAATTTGCATCCACTACGATTGGGGATTAAATTGGAATCACTTATCGAATATGATCCATACATTAAAGAAATTTCCTCTGTTGGTAAAAATAGAGTTAAAATTGAGGTGACCTCCCCGATCATCGCAAATAAACTTGTTGAACAGGATTTATTCCCTAATAATGATCTAATAGCGTATGTACCTCAACATGGTATAGAAAAAAGGAGTCATCCGTTCCGTTGACACATTTTTTACAAGATGAGTAACTTACAACATGAATTAAGTCACAAAGTGAGATCGTAAATGTAAGAAGAGTAACACGCCTAGCGAATAAAAATGACAAACAATCGGAAAAAATACCTACGCAAACAGTGATCATTACCTTTAGGGCTACTAATATACCTCAACACGTGGTTATAAATAAAGTACGTTACGAGGTACATCCGTATATATCTCCTGTTGTTCAATGCTATCGATGCCTTTTTATATGGACACACCTCAAATCAGTGCCGCTCCAAGGAAAGTAAATGTCACAAATGTGGAACAGGCCATCAGGGCAGTTGCGCAGAACTAGTTAATGCATTTTGCATTCATTGTAAGTCACCGGATCATATCTCCACAAGTAAAAATTGTCCAATGTTTGAAAAGCAGTATAATATAAAAAAAACTATGGCTAAATATAACCTCTCTTTCAAGGAGGCTGAAAAAGTTTATGAAAATCCTAGTTATGCAAACACGGTAAAATTAAATAGATCTGCACCTCTCATAGATAACTATACCGAATTTCCACCTCTAAGTAATAATTCTAGACGTGATAAAAATGTACCTTCTACCTCTACATCAAAAGTAATTATACAAACTATACTAACAAAAAAGAAAAATGGCAACATCTCCACCAATTCAGACCCCGCAGAGAGAATTTCCATTTTCTTTCTGTGGGAATCCAGTAACAGAAAGTTCTCACTTTTCGAAAGAGACTATAGATTCGACTGAAGATTTAAAATCTATAATAATAAATGGTGTAGTAAGCTTAGTTAAGCACATTTGCTCTATTTCTCAAGTTAGGAATTGTGAACTTGAGAAATTTGAATTTGATATAGAAAATTCTATTCATTGCTTGTTTCAAAACTTTAATCGCTCTTAATGGACAACATATTCTACAATGGAACGCAAGATCTGCGATTTCCAATTCCAAATTCTTAAACCAACTTAAATGTGATACTAATTTTGATATAGCCCTTTTATCTGAAACTTGGTATAAACCTAGTTCATCTGTCTCTATGAAGGGATTTGACATAATACGTTTAGACAGGCCAGGAGGTAAAGGTGGTGTTGCCATCTTTATAAAAAAAAAATACAAATATGATGTAATAAACTTTGTTGGTATGAATAATAATTTAGAACTCTGTGGAATTAATCTCGAGCTTAACAAAAATAAAGGGAAAATAAAGGAAAATAAGGGACTTATCTATAAAAAGACTACAAAAACTGTAAATACACAAACAATAAGAAATAATAAAAACGCTTCAACTCTTACTGATATAGAAATAAATACAGGGTCTGACGAAATAATTTCCAATAAATCACAAACAGATTATAAATATCATGAGACACAAAATAATATGTCCAGAAATAGGCAGCTTCTAAGAATAAATAAAGAAAACAAAAACTGCTAATATTAGCGTTTTCTTCGACCCAAACCGAAACTGATTCAAGTGAACAAACTGAATGTAATGAGCTTTATTACAGACTGCAATAAAGCTCATTGCCATCATTTCATTCACTTAACATCAGTTAAATCAGTTCGAAAAAGAATTTGTCTACTGTGTGACACATTTGGTCGTTACATTAATAAGATGCTGATGAACAGGTTAGATGCTGAAAAGTTTGTTGTTGAAAGTGTAATTAAACCTGGAGCTAATTTTCAACAAGTTATTCAAGACATGGAAGCTTTAACTTCTGAATATACGTCACAGGATCATATTTTTATTATGGCTGGCTCTAATAATTTTAACAGGCATAATAAATATCCATTATTCAAAGATATCTGTAATAAAGTCAAGAAATGTGCTAGGTTAAATGTAACTATTTGTACAGTGCCATATAGAAAAGATTATAGAGTCAATAAATTCATTTTTAAATTTAATCAAAAACTAACAAAATTTGGTAAAAAGCTAAATAATTATGTACCCGGCAATATTAGTATCCTGGAGGTGAATAATAATTCTAACATATGCTTAACCAAGAGTGAATTGAGTAATGAAATGGTTAAAATTGCTACTACGAGAATCCATTCAAAAACTTGGTGTTTGTTAATACAACCGCAAATATGACTCTAAATGGCTCTGTCGTCGTTATTGATGATGTTAATTTGTCATCTGAGTCCCTTAAAGATAGTCAAGCTGTAATATCCGTATTTGAAGAAATCACCCAGGTTATTTGTGATGATAACAATACTGGTTTAAACTCGAACATCGACAGGCAAGTAGAGCACACCAACAATTTTTTATATCCGAGGTCTCGCAAATAAACTTAATGTAAGGTCTAATATAGTGAATATTGCTCATGTAAATGTCCAAAGTTTAACTAATAAAATTAATGGAATTGAGTTATTTAGTAATGACAAAAATTTTATGTATATCTGAACATTGGATATTAAATGACAATATGGATCATATCTTTCTACCTAATTTTAAACTTGCTGACTATTACTCCCGTGCTAATCATATTCATGGAGGCTCGGTAATTTTTGTAAGAAGTGATTTAAATTTCTGCAATATCAGTATTTTTAATACGTTTTCAGTAGAGTGTCATATTGAAATGTGTGGAATTTTGTTTTCAAGTAATAATAAAGTTAAAATTGTAGTATGTAGTATATACAGACCTCCCAATGGAGACTTAGATATTTTCTTTAATAACCTAAGGATCGTTTTAGATTACGTAACTAAAAAATATGATTACATTGTGCTTTGTGGAGATCTTAACATTAACTTACTTGATAAATTTCTAACTGCAAAATTGATGTGTGATATTTGAGTCCTATCAACTACACATAACAACGAGTGAGTCTACGCGTATTTTTACAAATAAAAATGGGCATGTAAGTTCTTCCTCATTTGATTATGTTGTTACAAATATTCCTTCTTGCGACTATAAGATTGAGTTATATGACCCTCTGATAGCGGATTACTTGGCTCATATATTTTCATTGGATGACAGTTTTGGCGATGAAACCGATGAAATCATCATGAGTAACAGTTATAGCCTAAAGAGGGTTATAAGACCAGAAAATTTACAGGAATTTAAAGTAACAAAGAATAGAAGGTCACTGCGGGATGAGACGTAACAGGAAGAAAGGGATAATGGGTAAACACGGGGTCTTTCAATTGTAGCCACAAATGTGCGACTGGCTTCCTGTCAGTGGTTTCCTTTTGTGTTGTTGAACCTAAGTTGTACCTATCCTTACAACTTATAGCCATCATGAGTAATGACTCAGAAACACGTGTCGACGGATTCATCCTTTTTTGCGGGCAATACCCATTATCCCCTTCTTCCTAATATATATATATATATATATATATATATATATATATATATATATATATATATATATATATATATATATATATATATATATATATATATATATATATATATATATATATATATATCAGTATAATATAATTTGGTTTAACTGGTACGCCCGCACAAGGAATGCAAGATCATTTCACTCTATATTTAAAATTTTTACCAAGAGGCGGATACCTAATTTATTTTTAAATTATTCTACCATACGGAGAATTTCCACTATATAATTTCAATTATCCTGTTTTCTGAAACCATCAATGTTTATTACATTGGGGTTTACTAGTTTTCAGTTATGCATCCTTTAAATGAGCTATCTTCACGAAGCTAAAAGCAGAAATACGTGTCGGTTGATGTTTTACAGTTTAAAAGGGATTGTTCAACTGGTGAGTACCTTTTGTTTTATTTATTTTAGGTTTTACTAAACAGAATAGTTGGAATAAAAAATAACATTATTGAGTCAGTCACATTAAACATAATGTGCGTATTATCTTTTTTGTAATCCAAGTTTAAACATTGTGGCAAATAGCCGGGAAAATAATTATTTAAAAAGATATATGTTGTACTTATCTGTAATAAGTTTTGTAAAAGTAGTAAATAATAATTTGCAAAAAAATATTTTTCAGCGTTATTATTTTTTATTTCACTCAATATTTTAAACTTTCACCAAGAAGAGGATATCTAATTTATTTTTAAACTATTTTATTTAATTTTTATTTTTATTTTATTTTATTTATTTATTTTTTTATTTGGCTCTAATATTTCTAATTGTAGCCACTCGCTACATATATGTGTGTGGAGGTGAGCGTGTAGTACAGTTCGACTTAAAGACCAAACTGATTTTACTAGTGCATATTTATTTCTATTATCCAATTCCCATACTATATTGCAAACTAAATATCTACTACAATCAATATTAACACAACGAAACATATTTTTATGGCAAACTAAACATTATTTTAATCTTTTTATTTTATTTTACTTAATTTTATTTTTGATAAAAACTAAATATCGAGCAACATGTCTCTCACAACTAAAAGTATCGAACCTACAAGTTAAGTGAAATTTTTCAATTGTACCGGAATTCGACGCTACATGTTTACAAACTTTTATGAATGCCTGCATTCATTCCCAGGGCATGACTATAGACGATGAACGTATCTTACTAACTTTATACATAAAAAAATAAACTTCGCGGTAAAGCCACAGAATTAGTAAATTCACGCAACCCAAATAAATGGGCCAAAATAAAGGCATTACTCGATGATCATTTTGGCGATCCACGCGATTTGACCACTTTAATACAAGACTTACAACGTGTTCACTAATTGCCGAACGAAACCGCTGTAACTTTCATTTCGAGTTGCAAACTCACAACGCAAAAATGCACGCCGCTGTGCAAAAATAATCTCTCACTATTGAGGAAAAAACTGCACAATCTAATTTAAAATATAACGTCACTACATTACTAACTGAATTAGATGCAAAAATATGCCAAATCATAAGAGCGGGAAACCCTTTAAATATGCTTGAAGCAAATAACCGTATGAAAAGAGAACTCCAGTTCTTATTTTGAATCTCAAAAATTTACAAATAAAACGGTAAATAAACCAATGTAAAATTTACCAAAGCCATCTTTAATAATCAAAAGTTCTGCTCTTATTATAAGCGAAACGGACACTCCTTTAACGAGTGCCGTACGAGGCAATAATTTGTCCCGCAAAATTAAAATTTCGGACCTACGTACGTACGTTAATCAAGCAAGACCTAATTTTCGAAATTTCCGCAACCAAAATGCTCAAAGAAATCTGGCTCCACAAAAAAAATTTTCAACAGCCAGGTCCGTCTCAACAGAATAGACCCTCAGTAATAAGGCTTAATTCAAATTTTCCAAACAGACCTTTCTATCAACAAAATAGTAATTCTTATCGTCCTAACCCACAAAGGACACACCATGTAAATTTTAATGATTATTATAATCAATCAGAATGCCACAACTACCGATTTTTACAACCAGTATGACGATTGTATAACCAGCAGTTTGAAAATTACTGTCCTCAAAATTTCGATTTTTCTATTAACGAGCAAAATGCACAAGAAAATTATACTGCTAATTCTCAAGATATGTATGAGAATTATTATGCTACTAGTTCTCTAGATAAATATGAGAATTATATCGCTAATTCTCAAAATTTATGCGACTATCCTGCTAATCCTCAGGATTTTCGGGGAGTTCCGGAGTATCCCTCAGGTACTCCAACATAAATCGAGCAAATAATATCCCACCAAATACAAAATATGAATCTACGTGACTCGGACAGCGATAAATATCCTCTGCCCAATATATCGGATCTTTTATATCAGCTCGGAAATGTCAGTATTTTACCACTTTAGATTTGGCATCAGATTTCACCTAATTGAAATTAATTCCGAGGATATTCAAAAAAGAGCTTTCACAGTTGAAAACGGACACTACGAGTTCTCGTGCAGGCCTTTCGGAGTAAAGAACGCTCCATCAGCTTTTCAAAGAGTGATGCATAATATTCTACCTGGGATTCAAAACGAAAGATGTCTTGTGTATTAGGACGACATTACCATTTGTTCACCCACCATCCACGAGCATATTTCTCGCTTAACTGAGGTATTCAAACGCCTTCAAAAAAGGTAATTTAAAATTACAACCCGACAAATGCGAATTTCTACGCAAGGAAGTCGCATATTTAGGACATCTAATAGCAAAGGATGGTGTAAAACTTAACCCGAGTAAAGTTGACATTATTTTAAATATTCCATAACCTTAAGACCAAAAAGTAATTAAATCGTTTTTAGGATTTGCAGGTTATTATCAAAGGTTCATTCCAAATTATTCTAAAATCACTAAACCAGTGAAAAAATTTTTACAAAAAGACGTCCCCTTTAACTTTATTAATGATTGTCAAAATTCATTTGCCGAACTCAATCAAATATTGACCCATCACCCATTTTAATTTATCCAAATTTTGACGAACCTTTCGTGTTAACTACGGACGCAAGCGCGTTCGTGATCGGCACAGTACTCTCACAGGGACCTATTGGTAACGATTTACCCATTGCTTATGCTTCTCGAATTTTATGCAATGCCGAAACTAAGTATTCAACCATATGACGGAAGCTATTAGCCATATACTGGTCAGTTAAGAACTTTAGGCCATATCTATTAGGTAGAAAGTTCAAACTAATTACCGACCATCGACCACTCATCTGGTTATTTTCCGTAAAAGACCCAGGAAGTAGATAGCACGCTGGCGCTTAAGATTTACGATTACGATTACGAAATCATTTATAAACCTGGTAAAATTAACAAGAATGCGGACGCTTTGTCTAGAATAAAAATAAATCATTTTTCGGATTGTTCCAAATTCTATTCTAAAATTTTAGCCACAAATAACTCCCCTCGAAGGATCTTTACCTTGCTCCTGGTGAGGGGGCTTGCGTGCTCTAATAAACTGAGGGCTCTGCCGGCGGTAGCTTAGCTACTGGCAGGGACTCCCATACCGGACAGGCCGAGGGGAACAGCCAGACTAAGAGAGATCCACTCACACACACATATACACCTTACACACATATACACCTTACACACATACACAAATGCCTGGTCAGAAAGACTCCTGGGTTCGCCGTCTTCCAGGGGGAGATTCGAGGCAGGGCTCCTGGATTGGGATCGTGTTGGAGAGGTAGCAGTTAAAAAAGCTGGGGATGGTACACCCAGCGCCACCGGATAACATATGAGCCCACCCTTGCATAGCCAGCGTAGGGGGCTGCCCTTTCACCCGGTGTATAATTTCGGAGTTTTTTAGTAGTGCCAGGTGGCGTTTGGAATAGGCCCTGCTGCTTTCTTCGGGGGCTTCACTAGTAGCTGCCAACCTTTCTCGCTGGAATAAAGCCTTGTGCTCTACGGGGAGCAGAGAGAATCCGAGAAGTCAGACAGCTTAAGCATACACATACATCAACACTATCATAACACACACACCTACACTTACACACAGACACATCTAGACACACACCCCCCAACAACAGTTATGGAAGAAAAAGAAAAAGGAGAAATAGTAAACATACCTGTCGAATCAGAGCTCCCTAGCTCAGAAGAGAAGGTGGTGGCCACCGAGCCGCTACCTCACCAGGAGGAAGATCTTCTGAGGTTTCCTAGTGAGTCCGAGGAGGAATTGAAAGCTTCTATCACGGACGAAGTAACCGAGGATGCCCTCAGAAAAAAGGGAGAAAAGAGGAAAGTTTACAAGAAGTATGTCAGAAGCAGGAGGAAGGAGCAGAAGGCCAAAAGTTCAAGTGCTGGGCGATTCACTTCGACCGGTAGAGCCGAGGGGCTCTGTTCCAGCCTCTTCTGCTTTGGCGAGCGGCAACCAACTGGCCCCGAGTTCTAGGCTTACCGTCAAGGAAAGCCAGGAGCACCGGACAGGCAGGCAGGCGTATAGAGACCGACACTTTAACATGAGGGGTCCTAAAGCAAGGTGGGCATGAAGGGAGGAAAGAAGGAGGTCAAAAGGCAACCCCCTCTTACGCCCTTCTGCTCTTGCTTCGGTGAGAGGGGTAGAGGAAAAGATCCCCAACCACTCAGCCTCCGACTAAGGGCTCCAAGCGGCAGAGAGTTGCAGAGAAGACCACCCTCCAGTGCGGCGGAACAAGCGGGCCAGGACGGTTCGGACTCCCTCGAGGCCAGCAAGTGATGCGGTCGATGTGTCTCCCTAACCCTAAGGGAAGCACAGGGGCTGCAAACCTGCGGGCTTCAGGGGCCGGGCCACAGCTGGCCAGCTATAGTTCTGCTGCCAGGAGAGAAAATCAGGTCGTTATAATGTCTAGCCGCGAGGCTGGTATTATTACACCTGAAAAGGCAGAGCGTCCGAGAGGACACCTCGTGGAGGAGATGTTACGGACCATGGCGGGCCCCGAAGGAGGTCCTCAGGGTCGGAAAATTCACTCCAGGAATTCGGGCCAGGTAGAACCAGGCTGGTTCTTGATATCTACCGAGGAAGAAATTTCCAGGCGTTGGCTCCTAGAGGACTTGGCAATTCCTGGTCAAGGGAGACCTCAGCTTCTACCCTTTGCGGCCGGCTGATGCCCTATGACCGGAGAGGGTTGGCTTCTGGCTAAGAAGCCAAGAGGTCGACCTTGACCGAGTCCTTAGAGTGTTCGCTCTCCAGAACCGCTCTCTCAACATTGGACATGGCGGCATCTTGAGACAACAGGAGGTCCTAGTGGGTGGCACCTGATCTTCATGGTTGACCAAGACACGACACTTGGAGGGCGCCGCCGGGTGGGTGCTCTACTATGAGCTGGTAACCTTGACAGTGCGCAGGTTATCGGCTTGGAGTGGAGCCACTCACCAAGGACCTTCCGGGGTCGACATGTCGAGGCCGACCGAGGAGAAAAAGGAAATAGGTCACCCAAACCCGCACTATGCAGATCCCCCGTGGACCTATTGCGTGCAAGTCAAATAAATCTCCAGCACAGTTAGGATGTCACTGGAATGCCCGGCTACCACGTGAAAGGGAAGGAGGGGACGGCCGACCAAGAATGTGTATAGTAGCCTCCAAGGATCTGCACTTGGTGCTACTGTCCCAACTTGGAACCATGGATGCTACAACAGTCGTCCTGGAATATAAAGTAAGAAATATTAAATATAAGGTAGTAGCTAGCAGTATTTATCTTCCATATGATAACGCACGACTACCGCCTACTCAGGAATTAGAAGATATAGTTGCATTTGCAAGGATTGAAGGTCTTCCATTAATAATTGGATGCGACGCCAATACTCATCATATAATGTGGGGCAGCTCCGACGTCAACACCAAGGTAGAGGCTCTACTAGAGTACCTGGCCTCGACAAACCTACAACTTATGAACAGAGGAAAAAAACCAACGTTTAACAACCATATCCATCAGGAGGTGATAGTTATTACGCTAGTCTCTCAAAGTTTGATGGAAAAAATTTCTGACCGGAGGGTAACTCCAGGATATCTCGATGTCTGATCACCGGATGATCAGATTCGAGATTGAGTCCGATAGGACATAGGACACCCTCCGAAGAAATCCAAGGAAACTGACTGGGAGAGGTATCACCTTACCCTGGCAAGTCTCCAAGACGAACCGGGGGGGATTATCTCCCCTGAGGAATTGGATATAAAGGTAGCCAGCCTGGAAAGTCATATAGTCTCAGCATATGAGGAAGCCTGTCCACTCAAGGTGGTGGAAGTACGTAGGGCCCGATGGTGCAGTAGATCGCTTGATCACCTGCATCGGACGGCCAGACGTGCTAACAATCGAGCCGTCAAGAGAGGGACGCATTCCTCATCGGACGACTTCAAGGAGGCTAGGAGAAATTTTGAATTAAATTAAGGCGCAGCAAGAGGGAAAGCTGGTGGAAATATTGTGGGGAAATGAACTCCCTGCCGAAAATTGCCAGTCTGATGAAAATGCTCAGCTGCGAGACAAGGGAGGCAATAGAATCACTAAGAAGGCAAGATGTGACTTGGAGTACTTCTGGGGAGAAGTCATTAAGACACCTCTTAGAGGTTCACTTCCCGGGCGAAAGCTCTGCCGTTGCAGTAACCTCGGAAGAGCCAATGCCACCAGCTGACTGGCGGCTTGCCGAGGAGATTGTAAAGGACGGAGCGGTAGCCTGGGTAGTGATTGAGTTCCAGCTCTTTAAAGCAGCGGGGCCAGACGGGATCTTCCCAGCTCTGCTTCAGAAGGGCCTGGATATTCTTCTACTGCATTTAAGAGGAATATTTGTGGCCAGTCTGGCACTGGGTTCCCCTGACCCGGAGGTCAGATAAAGTGATCTTCATCTCCAAAGTGGGAAAAAGACTACACAGCTGCCAAATCGTTTAGGGCGATCAGTCTCACGTCCGTCCTGCTAAAAGCGCTGGAACGTATAGTGGACAGATATCTGCTGGAAGGGGACCTAGCCAGATACCCATTTCACAAGAATTAGCACGCTATAGGTGAGGGAGGTCCACGGAGACGCCAATTCACGCCGTCGTGCATAAGGTTGAAAGGGCCCTCCTGCATAAAGAGGTCACCCTAGTAGTATTTTTCGATATTGAATGAGCCTTTGATAAAGCAAGGACTACTACTATATGCGATGCCCTTCGGATTAGAGGTACTGCTCCAGTACTGGTCAGATGGGTGAAATCTGCGCTGGAAGAGAGACGAGTTAGTGCTGCTTTGGCAGCTGCCTATCACCCCATCTATGATGTCTAATAATGGATGGTCTCTTGGAGCGCCTAACTTTGGAAGGATTTATGTGCAGGCATATGCAGACGACGGACTGGTTCTAGTGACCGGCCGCTTCTTAAATGTCGGCGTCGTTTGCAACAGAGCCCAGGTAGCTTGTAGAATAATAGAAAAATTATGGCGAAATAGGTCTCTCAGTCAATCCATCTAAGACTGAGATGATCCTTTTCACCAAGGGAAGAAAAATAGATGATTTTAGGGCACCAACCATGTACGTTAAACCTCTCGCGCTTGCGCAGGAGATTAGGTATCTGGGAGTAATCCTAGGTAGCAAACTCTCATAGGGGCCGCAGATCAATAACGTTATCAAAAAGTCGACTGCAACCTTCTGGCAACTGCGCCGAGAGGTAGGTAGGAACTGGGGCCTCAAATTACGGATCCTACACTGGCTGTACACGGCGGTCATCAGGCCGAGGCTCCGGTATGGATCTGTGGTCTGGTGGCCGAGCGTGGACAGAGCCATTACGTCCTGAAAGCTGGCAAAAGTCCAGAGACTAGCCTACCTAGGGATCACTGGCGACACCGACAGCTGCTCTGGAGATTCTGCTAAGCCTGCCAATGCTTCCCTCGTGGATAAAGAGGAGGCTATGGCGGTCTATCTGAGAATGCTGGATTCTGGGAGCTGGCAGTGTTCAGGCAGAGCTGAAGGTCACGCAGCAATTACTGGACTGGCGGAGTGGGAAATCCTTCTCTCTGTTCTGAAGGTGAGAGAAGCGAAAGATCAACTAAAAGTTGGAATTACACTCTCACTCTTCCCATTAGGGAGGAGTGGAGTGAAGGAAGAATTGACTTCCGCCCAGTCTCTCCGGTGTGTTACACATACGGATCTCGGGTGTCCACTAGACCGTCTTCCGGGGCGGGAATATATCTGGAAGGCAAAGCAGTACAGGAGAGCTTTGCTCTAGGCTCTTACACCTTGGTCTCCCAGGCAGAGGTTTACGCCATCCTAGCGGTGGCGGGTAGGGCTGAGGTTAGGAATATGGCGGAACAGATAATATACATCTGCTTCGATAGCCAGGCTGCTCTAAAAGCGGTGTGCTCCCCCAGGACGAGATCAGCTCTCGTCCAGAAGTGTGGGGATGCCCTAGAATAGCTAGCTAAGCATAAACAAGTTAGACTGGTGTGGGTCCTGGGACAAATAGGAGTTCCAGGCAACGAGAAGTCCGATGAATTGGCTAGACTCGGAGTCGAGGAATCCTGTCACGGGCCTGAGCTTACGTTAGGCATTTCAAGAAGGCAGGTTACAACGGCTCTCAATGAGTGAGCCCACGAGACACTGAGGACGCACTGGAGGACCAACAGGGCCTGCAGGCAAGCCCGAGATTTTGTGACGGGACCGAACAAATCGAGATCTGCCTGGTTGCTGGGACGGAGTCGGAAAACTCTGAATCTTTTAATCGGAGTTCTGACAGGCCACTGCAGACTTAGGAGGCATCTATCATTGATAGGTATTGAGGAAAACCCTACATGTTCAAGATGCAGGAGTGATGAAGAAACATCTTACCACTTCCTGGGGCAATGTGAAGCATTTGGGCGCCTGATACACAGTATCTTCGTTTCTGAGGCGCTGCTAAGGGAAGAGATGAGCTCCCTCGCAATGAGTGACATCCTGACCTTCATCAGAAGATCCGAATGAGATTCGATGAGGGAGAAGAGAAGCACATGGCTGAGGGGGTAGCTGGAGGTTGGTAAAAAGGACACGTCTGTGGCCTACTTGTCAGGCGTCAGTCTCCCCCACCATTACTATTACCATTACCATTAGCCACAAATGAGGACGATACAGACAAGGATAAGAACACAAATAACGAAATTATAGACGAACAAATCTTTCACGAATTCGATACCTTTGTTAACCTACATAAAACAAAATCACCTATCGATTATTCAAAAACTCAGTTTACAAATAAGCAATTATTGAATAAAGAAAATGAAAACATAATTACGTTGTTCCAACAAAACAATTTAAAAGACTTCCATCTCAAAATCATCGAGAACATTTTCGAAGAAAAACCAGATTTTTATGATAGCAAAATTAATATTGTCTCTAGCCAAACGGTTAGAAATAGAAAATATTATCATTCCTTTACCATTTGACCCCGCTTCTGTAATTGAACATTTATTCATAGCTTTATTTAAAAATCAAAATGATTTAGATCTTTCTAAAACGTATCACGTGGAAAACAATGTAGACGTACCAATATTAGAAATTCTATCATTTATTTTCGCAGAAAAAGACCTAAAGTTGGTTATCTGCCAAAACGTTGTAAGAACTCCGGATGATAATGAAATTCCAATTATATTAGATCAAAACCATTCTGGAAAAAATAATTTACATCGCGGAAAAAACGAAACCATTCGAAAAATTTCACAAAAATATAATCTAAAGACGTCGAAAATTTCATAAAAACTGCGAAACTTGCCAAAAGTCCACAGTTTGCCGCAAAATACCTAAGTAACCCATTATTAATTACGGAAACGCCAAGAACACCTTTCGAACGTATTAATATCGATATATTTGAAACATCCACACGAAATCACGCCCTCACTATTCGCGACGAATTAACAAAATTTACCGATGCTTACATAATTCCAGATAAAACCGCTAAATCCGTTGTCAATACCTTGTTATTATATTTCCAACACTTTGGTACACCTCTAAGGATACATTGCGACTATGGTGGTGAATTTGACAATACTTTATTAAAAGATCTTTGTACGTTATATGACATAAAATTAACATTTTCGGTGGTAGGACACCTACAGTTAAACGGCTCATTGGAACGATTTCATGCAAGTCTAGCAGAAATGATACGAGTTCACAAAACCCGAACGAACATCCGTTTACCATTTTGCCATATGCAGTTATTTGATAAAATAATCCAGCAAAGACAACGCATGGTTTTACTCCATACGAATTATTTTTTGGTCACACATCAAATAGACCTCCCGACTAAATACGTCCGAGATTTAAATAATAGAATATCACGTTATTATAAAATACAGCGTAGCCAAATTCAGAAAAATAAAGAAAAAGCTAAAATACGTTTTGATAAACAAGTTCCTGAAAATCGTTATCAATATAATATCGGTGATAAAGTATATGTAAAGGAGTTACAAATTAAAGACAAATTATTACAGAATAAATTTAACGGCCCTTTATAAATAATCGAGATTTTTCAAAATTCAGCAATTTTACACAACCCTAATACTAACCAAATAACTAAAGTAAATTTTGACAGAATGACACCTTATTCTGAAAAATAACCTTGGTTTCAGGTTAATCATGCTGCTCGGATCAGCTACATTGGCAGTCTCCCAATACAAAATCACACCCATAGACAATACTATAGGAATTTACTACCATAAAATATCAGACATACTAGTGACAAACGATAAATGGACATTATTGGTACACAAAAGCATGTCTTCCTTAAAACGAGCTTTTTGCCAAAAATGACAAGATTTTAGACACCATCATAAACACCCTCGATCCTGCTATTCATAATTTGAACACTTTCCTAAGCGAAGTTAAAACTCACCTTAGTCTTTTAACATAAATTTCCACAAGTATACAATCAAAATTTAACGAAGTTTATCTTGATGCAAAATGCTAGGGACGCGGAATTTTAAACGATATAGGTACAATTCTTAAATCAATTTCCGGAAACTTAGACGCCGAAGATGATGAATATTACTCTAACTGCATCAATATATTAAATAGAGACGAACTTGTTGAAAAATCAAATTTCAGTAACAACGTCAGTCATTAGAAACTTCAACTTGACTATTCAGAAATTACAGATCGACGAAGAAAATGAAGATGCTATCTTAAATACACAACATGATATACAAATAGTCAGAACAAAATAAAAATTTCTAATTTTTGAACAATTAATGACTAGTTATCTGTATATTGAAAACGATCTGAACGATATTCTAAATTCAATATTTGCACGTTTGAAAATTATTCTTACTTTTATCATTACTCCAGATCACTTAATAAATTCAGTACAAGAAATATCACAAAATTTGCATAAAAATAATTTGCCACTTCCGATAAAATTATCAAAGGTTGCTCAATACTTGAATACTATCAAACTCCGAGCATTTCAAACTGATTTAGGTTTAATTTTTGTCATAAACATACCATTGGTAGACCCCGAAACTTATACAGCCTATCAATTATATCCCATTCCGATCCTGGATAATAGAACTGGGTTGCACCATATTTTGCCAGTCTCTCAAAAAATATATCGCGAGAGATGATGATTCCTTGATGTTCCTACCTATTCCGGACCTGAAAGAATGTTGACAACTTAACATTGGAACCAAATTATGTTCAAACTTGTTCGCTACCCGATAGACAACACTGCAATCTGCGAAGTTAGGCTTTTCAAAACTCTTAGGGTCCTATCTGAAAACCAAACCTCTTTCATTATAAGTCAAGATTACAATGTCCAAAAACTTCAGGAAAACACCTGGTTAGTCATCAATGCAAAACTCCTGCATATTACCATCAACTGTCCAAAGAAAAATTCTAAAACTGAAATCATTATCAAAAACTCCATTATAAAATTACAACCCAATTGTTACGCCTTCGTTGGTACAACTAAAATTCAAGCGAGTTCAAACGAAGTATTAGATGATAAGGATAACAACCATCCTATTCAAATCCTATGCGAGTGCTGTAACGAACTCCCAGCCAAAATGAAGTTACCAAAATTAAAGCCACTGAACCTAAACAATCTAAACACAGAAGATTTCAAGATTGCCAAACATAAATTGGATCAATACTCGAAGGATTTGGACGACCTAATCAACTAACCGTTTATTTCCAAATACATCTCTTGGTTCACATATTTCATAACCACACTAATCTTTGGACTACTATTCCCCTATGTATGTTATAACTGTGAAATAAAAAGAAGACGCAGATTATCCTTCAACACAACTACATCACCTCCACCTCCAACGAGACCTAGTAAAACCTTCAGGAGTTTCACTAACATATTCCCTGCAAGAAAACGACCTCCGATTTGTAATGAAATGGAAAATGAAGCAATAGAACTCATCTAAAAAGACTTTTGTGTATTCTGTGCCTTCTTGTGAACCTCAATAATTCATAAACCAAATAGATTATAAATTAACTTCACAACCATTGTTAAAACAGTCTTGTACTCATCATGTTAAAATAAACACATTTCATTTTATATTATTCAATCTATTCTTCAGAGTCAACGTTGACTCTAATCAAATAAAAAAAGTATTTAAAAACTCATTTATGTGAATAAATATATATATACATATATATATATATATATATATATATATATATATATATATATATATATATATATATATATATATATATATATATATATATATATATATATATATATATATATATATATATATATATATATATATATATATATATATATATCAGGGTGGTCCGAAGTTTACCTGACAAACTTCGACACGTGATAGAGGGACTTAAAATAAGCCGAAAAGTTTCTATCAACTTACATCCTTAGGAGATTGCTAACAAAGATACAGGATGTTAAAGTTTTGTGAAAAACAAACAATTTTTTTAATAACTCTAAAATTACAAAAGCTATCGACTTGAAGTTTTAGGGGCGGTGATGATTTTTAAGTCTCTATTATTTCATGAAATCTTATCTTTGTACTGCCTCCAGTGGCGCCGCCAGAGGGTGGGGAAGATGAATTTTTTCGCCGAAACTATGTTACGCCACTGTTTTGTGCAGTTGATTTTAAGATTGTTCGATTCAGTGTTCAATTTGGAAGAAAGAAGGTATCTTTTTAGTTTTTTCGTACAATGCTTACTTTTCGAGTAAAACGGCTATTTCTGCTTTCTCTACTAAAACAGTAAAACCTTTCCTACATTAATGATAAAATTAATAATCCTAGTTGCCTTTGGTAAACAATGAAACAGTGTTGTCAGTCAATGTTTGACCTGTCAAAACTAGTGTTAGTGTTGTGTACCAAGCTACAAGATGCCAAGATTGTTCAGCAATGAAGAGTATGCTGATATTCATATTATTTGTGGGTTTTGTGATGGCAATGCTCAACAGACAGTTCGAGAATACCGAAGGAGGTATCCAAATAATAGGAGACGACCAAATGTTCAAGTTTTTACAGACACCCATCGCAATTTTTGCGAAAGGGGATTGCGAGATAACCGACAAAATAGAAATGAAGATCGAAAAATATTGGAAGAAATGGAAACGGAAGAATTCTTAGAGCTTTTGGCGAAAATCCAAGTTTAAGTTCTCGCAGGGCAGCACAACAATTAGGAACATTCAAGTCTAAAGTGCTACGAGTATTACATCGAGACCACAGAAAAGCTTATCATTTATATCCCGTACAAAATTTACATCCCGGTGATACAGAGAAGCGTTTAAATTTTTGTCGTTGGCTAATTAACTCTGTAAGAGGGAATCCCGAATTCTTAAGAAAAATATTATGGACCCATGAGGCGACGTTTACAAGAGCTGGAGTAGTGAATCACTATAATATACATGTTTGGGCACACGTAAATACTCACCAAACCCGCCTTCGATCATTTCAAAACGAATTTAGTGTAAATGGGTATTATTCGCAACAACATTTGTGGCCCACACTTCTTGCCAGCTAGGCTAAATGACCTCATGACCTCGAAATAATGGGAGATATTCCCCTTGATGTACGAAATGAAAGTTGGATACAGTTGGATGGAGCACTGGCGCATTTTGGACGGGTGGTGCGCGAATGGTTGGACGCTAATTATCCTGAGAGATGGATAGATCGTGTGGGAAACAATTATAACGCCCAGGAGAATATTGTAAGAGGTCCGGTGGCCTGGCCACCAAGATCACCTGACCTCACGCCTTTAGACTTTTATATGTGGGGTTATTTAAAAGAAAAAGTTTATGCTACACCGGTGACAACGTGAGATTAGCTACTTGAGCGTACCCAACAAGCTTGCAACGAGATGAGGGAAAATCATCATCAAGTATCCGCCGCTGTCAATTCCACAATTCAGAGGTGTCACAAATGTATTGAAGTGAATGGGCTCCAATTTGAGCAACTTCTTTAATTTCCTGTGTTTCACTGTTTGGTAATGAGTTTTATTTATGTTCTTAGTTTTTACATAAATTCTTTAATTTATGAAATAAATGATAAACTTTCAATAAAGTTTAGTCATGAAAAATGCTTTTTTACTATTTTACTCGAAAAGTAAGTGTTGTACGAAAAAACTAAAAGATACCTTCTTTCTTCCAAATTGAACACTGAATCGAACAATCTCAAAATTAACTGCACAAAACAGTGTCGTAACATGGTTTTGGCGAAAAATTCATCTCCCCCACCCTCTGGCGGCGCCACTGGAGGCAGTACAAAGATAAAATTTTATGAAACAATAGAGACTTAAAAAATCATCACCACCCCTAAAACTTCAAGTCGATAGCTTTCGTAATTTTAGAGTTATTAAAAAAATTGTTTGTTTTTCACAAAACTTTAACATCCTGTATCTTTGTTAGCAATCCCCTAAGGATGTAAGTTGATAGGAACTTTTCGGCTTATTTTAAGTCCCTCTATCACGTGTCGAAGTTTGTCAGGTAAACTTCGGACCACCCTGTATATATATGCCAAAGCGTCCATTTGGGGTCGCATTTTATACGTATAAAATTTTATACGTATAAACTTTTTTGATACGTGTGCGTCATTTTTGGGGTCATTTTGGTTGGTAATATAGAAAATGCACAGTATGTAATGTTGGTTGCATAGCAAATAAATCTGTAATTCAAAATAATTTGTCTGTGAAAAAAGCAAAAAACAAAAACAAAACAGTCATATCTACTACATGCAGACTACGATTTAACCACGGTACTTTTCCCAGCCATCTTCATAAAATTCGAGTCTTGAATAACCCTCACTGTGACTGCGATAACGTATCAATTGGTGACGTCAACTACTATCTTTTTACTTGCAGCAAGTATGAGAATTACAGAACAGAACTGTTTGAAGAGCTAGCTGACAACGGAGTAATGTTTCCTGTGAATGCGAATGATATTCTGTCTTTATCTGGAAAATTTTATAAACCAATCATATAATTTATAAAAAAATACGAGTACGAGATATTAGATTAAAAAAATCATTTTAAATAACATGTCTCTATTGTAATCTCTTCCGTTGTCTAAGTCCTAATTATATGTTGTGATAACTGTGAAAATGTGCCGTTGACGGACCCCTCGGCAATCCTTCTCATCTCCTTCTATATCCATCTTTGTGTAATGTTTAAAATATGTTTCTCATAACATACAAACTCTAGAATTGGCTGAGGAAACCTGTTTGAGTTTCTGGCTGCCATTAAGAAAAAAAACCCAAAATAGTATCCACTATTGGGTATAAATGTGATATATAAAAAATTAACAATAAAGTGAATCAATATCAATTAATTGTTAAAAAAAGAAAAGAGTAGTTAATACAAGCATATAAAAATTTAAAAACTTAAAGATGCAATGAAAAAAGAACAAGTGACCATAATACAGTTTAATACACCAGGAATAAAATTAAGATTATAAAAAATGACTTTTTATCGTTTTTTGAAATTTAATAAAATTAAAAGAAAATATATCAATATGAGCTAATTGGGAAACATTGTTACATGTTTTATTTATTAGAAAATCGTTAGTGTTAGATTGTATTAAAAAGAAAACATACCTTTGTTTTGTAAATTGAGATGGTACAGTATATTTTATACGCTTTAAGTAAAAATTTTATATCTGTAGTTTTTCCGCGATGTTCGAGAGTCAATAAATTTTATTAACTACGAATCAGACATCTTTCGCTAATTTGGGGAAAGTATTTGCTATTAATGTACCTAATAAGTTTATTTTTTGAACACTTTCCAATTTATCAATGTAAATATTAGGTATACAGAGGATTCCAAATTAATGATCTATAATTTAAGACGCTGTTCACTTACGCCATGTAGATAGTTTTTGGGTAACTAAATTCATAGCATGACCTAAATATAGATTCCAACATTTGAGAAGCCTTTTTTGTAATTCTAGATGTGTTGATCGAATAACAGTTTTGAATCAAATATAATTCCTTGAAAAAAATATATATAATTTTATTAATTTAATAATATTCTTTCTGCATATTTAATGAAATAATTATTTTTTAATACTTGTTACTTCTTTTTTTAGTTTTATTTTACTTCATTTACTTTATTTATTATTTTTTTATCAAAATGAATGTGAGATATGTATAATAATTATTAATAAATAAATTAAATTCAAACATGTTTCATTTAAATCTTTCTCAATACATAAAACCAGTATTTAAGAGCCAAACACAATTTTCATCACAAAAAATTGTATTTGCTTTTTAAATATTGGTTTTATATAAATTGAAAATTTGAATTCAGTTAAAAATGCAGTTCAAATGACCCGCCTCTATTTGTAGTTCATGAAAACTACCATTCAAGTAGTTGGCGCTTGTCGTTTTTAATGTCACAGCTGTTTCCTTCTTTTTCTATGGAAATAACTATTCTTCTTGTATATGTTCTGTATACTGTGGTTCTGTGTTTCTGACGTTTCCGTCATCTTTTATTTTGTAGCTGAATTGTTTTCTTATTTTTTTTTACGAGAGTTTTTGTGGATTTATTTATTTATTAATTATTGTACTTTTTGTATTATTGTATTGTACCTACTAGTTTGCGGTTACATTGACTGATTCGTTTCGTTAGTTTTATTAGTTTTTTAGATGCATTTTGTGGTTATTGTTTAGTGTATAAAGTTATAACTGCAATAAATAACATGTTATGGGTCAATAAGAATAAATAGCATTATAAAAAAAGGTAATAGTGATATTTCCCTGATTAACTCATCTTCCTCAAACACCAATAAGTTTCACATCATTTTTTATTTAAAAGCTGCATAGTTTTGTAATTTTTGATAATAAATAAAATAATTTTAAATTGAGTTGTTTTTGTCTTTTCAAATGTGTAATATTTTTTCCTCAAATAGTATTATCTACAGTTAATTTGTAATACATGACAATAACACAATTTATTTGCCAATTTAACTAAACATATAATGACTAACGTACATGACTGGATAGCTGCAATGTTAACGAACTTACTTATCTATTTTTGTTTTGATTGTGTTATACTTTAAAAAATATTATATTAACTGTCAGACTAGTAGTGCTAAAATGTTATGGCTATTAGCTGCAAATGGTCTATTACAACAAAAAATTACGGAGTGTTGTGAATTTCGATCGTAACGAAAATACATACTTATGTTACTAACATTCGCTGCAAAATTACAGTGCGTTTAACTGGGCATTTTATGTGATAGCAGAAAATGTTTGAGGTTAGATATTTACTATTTTTTAATTTTGTTTGACTTCGTATTTCTATGAGGGAAATATTTTTGACACTATTATTATTGTAAAAACGAAAATTATATAATTTGTACTCATCTTCCTCTACATTCTCTTAGATGCAAATGTTAAAATCGTTTTAGCAGAATATTTGAAATTTATGACAGAAATATAGATACTAAATTTGTGGTAAATTTGATTTAAATTTCCGCGGGTACCATAACATTCTGTAATTGGTCTACATGTAGCCAATCTAAGTTGAAAATGTGTTACAGGATTCTGTAATTTCTACTTGGTTCCATGGCGACTGTAAAATGGCGTCACGTAGTATCAATTTTCGAACTAAGAATTTAAACTTGAAAATGATTTATAAAGTATAAAAATAAGAAAATGCTTTGCGGAATAGTGCTACCAGATGAACAAAATTGGTTAATCAACAAATTCGAAGGTGAACTAATAATTGGTATGAAATTTTTTCTGTATTGAAATTAATTAAAAAACAAACTGACAGGAGTGACCTAACCTGGATGTTCATAGTTGTTTTTAAACAAGATACAAACATGCAAATGACGACATTGCGTCACAAACTGTAAAGTGGCTCCATAGTAGCTAAATGCTGAAACAGGACGATTCGACCATAGTCAGCTTAACCCGAGGTCCGTATCTATACGGACCTCGAGCTTAACCCAACAACCTGTGTAATACCAAGAAGCATAAACAGGAAGGAGTGCTCAATAAGGCGAGAGACAATCAAAGCAAAATAATCGATATAAAATATCTAACATTAACAGCCTAATTCTACCAAAATAAACACTAAAAAATTATATTACAAAGTTCTTCAACAAAACACTAATACACGAGTTTATAAACCAAAGGAAGCACACCACCGTCTGCCTGGCCTTCCATTTTGCATTAATCCATATTGATATCTCTTCGTACATAATATGAACTAAAAAACTGGAATCTGGTTAATACCAGATTTCAGTATAAACTTTTATACGTATAAACTTTTTGCCTTATACGCTACACTTTGGGGTCGTTTACGAACTATTCTAACTGATAATTTGTTGACAGATTCTCTGTTTAGGTATAATTTGAAATGACATTGTTTAAAAATGGCATCAACAAACCGGTTTGGCAAAAGCAAATTTGTTTTTTTTTCCTGAATAATTAATAATATGTTTAATACCGAGTTAGTTATTCGTTTCTCAGAAAATTTCATCCTTCACTAAAGTTTTTAGCGATCACATTTCGTATGGAACAGTCATTAAATCAAATGTATGAACAATCCAGCAGCGAAAAAATGGATAATCACGTAATTTTAAGAACAAATTCGTTCACCATGACTTCCACGAGCGTTGTTGGACAAATTTATGCACGGAATCGTTTTGTCCGTACGAAAAACACGCCCTCCCAGAATAGGAGATAGAGTTTTGATAATTCAAAACTCTATCTCCTACGGTCTTCGAGATATGGCCGTATTTTTCCTGAATAATTAATAAAATGATTAATGCCGAGTTAATTATTCGTTTCTAAAAAAACTTCATTCTTTACAAAAGTTTTAAACGATCATGTTTCGTATGAAACAGTTATTAAATCAAATCTATGAATAATACAGCAGCGAGAACATGGACAAAACGTGTAATTTTAAGCACAAATTCGTTCACCACGATTTCCGCGAGCATTTTTTGGAGAAAATTATGCACGGAATCGTTTTCTCCGTAAGAAAAAACACCCCCTCCCAGAATTTCATCTCGAGCAAAACTTTTTTTTCTTCTAATATCTTGAAAAATTTGGACTTTGAAATTAAAACTTTTTACATTTAATTTCTTGAAAAATGCCGAGTTTGAAATTAAAAGTTCACTTGCATTTTGACTTTTTGTTTCGAACCTAAAACTTTATGGTTGATAT
>JANEYF010000107.1:0-10000 GCA_029963845.1 Rhamnusium bicolor
TATATATATATAAGTACAGGGAAATAGCTAGACGCGGGTAAGTTTCGTACAGGTAAAAATCTAGAAATAAATCGGGTATTCCCGTATAAAGAAAAAAATTGTAAGGTGGAAAAATGCAAAATTGCATAATGGTAGAAAGATGCAAACCGTGGACACGTGCCTTCTGACTGATTGGTCTTCATCAGCACGGTGTAGCTGAGTTAAAATGATTGGCAAAACTTGGAAAAGACACTAAAGGGAAAACCACTGATAGACAGCCAGTCGCAACTTTTGTGGTTTCCACCTGGTGACCCTGGTATGAGAGTGACATCCAAGTTTCGCAACGTGGCGACTATAGCCAGCTGTTGGGATCCGGAACCAGGAAAAGGAATATGGGCGCAGGGAAAGAGCTAGACGCAAGGAAGCTACGAACAGACAAAATCTAGAAATAAATCGGGTATTCCCGCATAAAGAAAAAAATTGCAAGGGTGGAAAAATGCAAACTTGCAAATGGCAGAAAGATGCAAACCGTGGATACGTGTTTCTGACTAATTGGTCTTCATCAGCATGTAGCTGGAGTTAAAACGATTGGCAAACGATAACACACTAAGGGGAAAACCACTGACAGATAGCCTCGCAACCTTTGTGGCTCCACCTGGAAGACCCTGGTATGAGAGCGACATCCAAGTTTCGCATCTTGGCGAATATATTATTGCGTGGATTCTGGACCCAGGAAAATGAATATGAGTGGCAGGAAAATTGCTAGACGCGGGTTAGTTACGAACAGTAAAAATCTAGAAATAAATCAGGGTATTCCGCATAAAGAAAAAAAATTGCAAGGTGGAAAAAGTGCAAAATTGTAAATGGCAGAACTAACTAACTAACTAACCCGCGTCTAGCTATTTCCATGTACTCATATTCATTTTCCTGGGTCCGGGAATCCCACGCAGCTGGCCATAGTCGCCACGTTGCAAAACTTGATGTCGCTCTCATACCAGAGTCTTCCAGGTGGAAGCTACAAAGGTTGCGACTGGCTGTCTGTCAGTGGTTTTCCTTTAGTGTCTTTTCTGAGTTTTGGCCAATCATTTTAACTCAGCTACACCGTGCTGATGGAGACCAATTAGTCAGAAACACGTGTCCACGGTTTGCATCTTTCTGCCATTTGCAATTTTGCATTTTTCCACCTTGAAATTTTTTCTTTATGCGGGAAATACCCTGATTTATTTCTAGATTTTTACTGTTCGTAACTAAACCATGTCTAGCTGGCTTCTGTACTTATATTCATTTTCCTGGGTCCGGAATCCCACGCAGCTGGCTATAGTCGCCACGTTGCGAAACTTGGATGTCGCTCTCATACCAGAGTCTTCCAGGTGGAAGCCACAAAGGTTGCGACTGGCTGTCTGTCAGTGGTTTTCCCTTTAGTGTCTTTTCTGAGTTTTGCCAATCATTTTAACTCAGCTACATCGTGCTGATGTAGACCAATTAGTCAGAAACACGTGTCCACGGCTTTGTATCTTTCTGCCATTTGCAATTTTGCATTTTTCCACCTTGCAATTTTTTTTTATGCGGGAATACCCGATTTATTTCCTAGATTTTTCATTGCTTCCTGTAACCAACCTGCGTCTAGCTATTTCCCTGTATATTCATTTTTCACTGGGATCTGAATCCCACCCAAGCCGGGCTAGTTGCCACGTTGCGGAACTTGGATGCCGCTTTCATACTAGAGACTTCTGAGGAGGAAGCCACAAAGGTGCTGCGATTGGCTGTTTGTCAGTGATTTTTCCTTTAGTGTCTTTTTCTGAGGTTTTGCCAATCATTTTAACTCAGATTACATCGTGCTGATGAAGACCAATTAGTCAGAAACACGAGTCCAGCGGTTTGCATCTTTCTGCCATTTGCAATTTTGCATTTTTCCTCCTTGCAATTTTTTTCTTTATGCGGGAATACCCGATTTATTTCTAGATATATATATATATATATATATATATATATATATATATATATATATATATATATATATATATATATATATATATATATATATATATGTATATATATATATATATATATATATATATATATATATATATATATATATATATATATATATATATATATATATATATATATATATATATATATATATATATGTATATATATATATATATATATATATATATATATTTATATATATATATATATATATATATATATATATATATATATATATATATATATATATATATATATATATATATATATATATATATATATATATATATATATATATATATATATATATATATATAAACAGTGAAGGAATTTGACGCGGGTTTAATTTACATTACAGTAACAAGGAATATGAGTTAACGGTACGCCTGCATAAAGAAAAAATTGCACGGTGGAAAATGCAAAAAATTGCAAATGGCAGAAAGATGCAAACCGGGGACACGTGTTCTGATTCACTGGTCTCCATCAGCACGGTGCAGCTGAGTTAAAATGGTGGACAAAAACTCAAAAAAAGACACTAAAGGAAAACCACTGACAGGGAACCAGTTGTACCTTTGTGGCTTCCTACTTGGATGGCTCTGTATGAGAGTGTCGTCCAAGCCATCGCACACTCGGGCACTATAGCAACCTGTGTGGGATTCCGACCCAGGAAAATAAATATGAACAGTTAAGGAATTTGACGTGGGTTTAATTACATTACAGTAACAAACAATTTGAGTTAACGGGTACGCCCGCATAAAGAAAAAAAAAATTTGGCAACTTTTTTTCCACCGTACACCACGTACGTGGTCTGGCAACGTTGGTTGATGGATACATATATATATATATATATATATATATATATATATATATATATATATATATATATATATATATATATATATACACAATATTAATACGTTAATCGTACGTATTTTACAATAAATAAAATTAGTTTATGTCTATATTTGATGATATAGAAGTAATAATTTAAATCAAATATCACTAAATAATAATAATTAATTAGAAAAATCGAATCAAAAGTACCAGAAGTAAATTTTGTTTTGCTTAAAGCTTTGAAGACACAATCCCAGTCTATGACGGACGAATGAGGTTTTATTAGAATTTTTTATTAATTCAGTAGATCAATTTCATAGTTTATACACATCCAATGATATTATTTTAAATTTAAATCACTATATGTATATTACAAGTAATAAAATCTAAGCTAACTGGTAGAGTTCAGATATAAATCGGTGCTAGACTAGAATTAAATGCAAAATGTTAAAACATCTTTGAGATTAAATTTTGGAGATCCTAGAGATTTTGGTTGTTTAGGAGCCGAAATGGCAGCAATGAGACAATTTTCAAAAGAATCCTTTTCAAATTTCGGAAAACGCGTAAATATTCGTAGTCAAATTTGTTTTAAATTAAATTCGATATTACTCTAACTTCTAAAGATAAAATAGTACGTTTACAAATGTATGACGACTCGGCTTTTAAAACTTTTATTAAACATTTGGCGGAACGATTGAGATCGTATTTTAAATCGCAACGCGAATTCTCTAGAAGATGCACTTAGAATAGTTCGCGAAGACGAAAATTTAACACATGAACTTGGACTACACAACACAACACAAAGAGAGTCCACACCAAATATTAGACAAAATCCTAATCATATGCCTCCAAATCATAAAATTAATTACCACTCGGGTGCATACAATTCGACACCACGATTTAAACAATTTAATATAAATGTACAATATTTATCACCCAAACTCCCATCACAATTTCCGGCTGATTTATCAACAAAAACTGTTTTTCCAACATAAAAATAACGTGAGACAATCATTTCCCCAGTAATCAAGTTTTTGGCAAACCACGAAACGTGGGAACCGAACAATACTATGTCCTTTTCAGCAACCTACCCCGATGTCAACCACATCCGGGGCTACTACAACAGAAAGACATAGTCAAACAATGTCTTTCAGGCAACCAATTTATTTCCAATCGAGAAATATCCAAGTATGCCAGGATTAATTTCTAGTTCAGAAAAATTCCAGCTCCTCGATCAGGATCGAACCAGGAACTCCAGGCAGGATGAGAGGCAAGAGTTCTTACTGTTCAACGACGAAGCCACATTTGGTATAATATAATATTTAGATCCACAAGCTGAACATTTACAGCATCGAGTAGCAGTTACAGCGAACACTGCGTATTAGTAGTAATCCAACATCAGATTTTATACCGGGAACCGTGCTGATATTACTGCCCAGCCGGCGAAAGAAGGTTCGCGCGACAAGGTAGAATATTGCCGATAAGTCGCCAGCTTTCTGCGAAACCATATACTAGGGAATATAATATCTCTCCCAATGAGTACGTGCGGATGTAAACAATTAGAAAAATTTGACATTGCATTAATTCATTTATTTCATTTATGTAACCATAAATGAAATACATTAATTGTGAATGAAATGCAGAATTCACATTTTTTTCGTGGATCTTCTTCCCTGACCAGACAGTATTAACTAATGCACATTCCGTGGTACTTTTCATAATTTTCAGAAACGAGCTCAGAATGCGATTCCATCTCAAATAACATAGAATTCTGGGTAGAATTTCAGAATTTCAAATAAAAATGTTCTAAATCATTTGTCTGCAACACAGATCTAGCAGTAAGTATATGGTGGCTTATCACGTGACGTACATACGGGCATGCTTTCATAAACGAAGATTAACGATTGTCAGTGTATTAAGTACGATTTCTGCGAGGATTGCTGTTGTATAATTTCGGTGTGAATTACAGAAAAGTTTCATGTGTATACAACAGTATGTTTAATACCCAAAGAAGGTGAGAAGAAGTAAAAACATATTAATGCACCACTAAAACATTTGCTACCTTCCAGCCGCAAGCTGGTGGCTTCATCCACACTAATCCAGGCGTATTTGTTCAGTTCATTCAGTTCAGAATATATTTTTTTCGTTTAATACTGTCACATCTTTGTAATAATTATTTTTTCTTAGTGTCGTTTTCGATGGCACCTGAACATTGCTATACTGCCCACTTTTGCAAAAAATGAACGAGACATTTTAAAAATTAACTTCCTTTGTCTTTAATTGTTTACGTATCTACGTATTATTTATAATAATAATAAATAATAATAATAATACGTCTTTATTGTGTGAAAAATTGTTGTACAATTTTTGTTAAAAAGGCGAAGTCTAGCCTATGGCTACTCAACCTAACAATTAAAATATATAACATAAAAAGTAAAAATTAGAGGAAAGTACAATTTTAGAAAGAAAAAAATAAAATGTTTAGCCTGATCAGCAAAAAAATAATAACAATCGCATGCTATGAGCATGTATGAAACATTTCGTAGTACCTATATGTGCCTGTATAATAATTGTACAAAAAAATAAATAAATAAATAAGAAAAAAAATTGTTTTAATATATTGAATTAGAACTAATTGACTGACAAATCACAGGAGATTATTGAAGGAAAAAATAGTGTAACTTGAATTTTTTCCCGAAATTGCTTACAGGGGAGACTTTAACTGAGGTGTTATATTATTGTAAACAGTTATAGAATTATAAGAAGACGATCTTTGAAACATGGCTGAATGATATCTATTCTTGGTAGTGGAGAGGCAATTAATAAATCTTAGATTTGCGTCATGAATATTGAGCCTAAAAATTAGCTTTTCTCGGAGATAAGGGGGAGAATCAGCTATTAAGATATTTTGAACAAATAAGGACAAGTGATACTTATACCAGTTTTCAACTCGAAGCCAACCAAGCTCCTTTATTTTAGTTGACACTCTATCATATTTTTTTATCCGGTAAACAAATCTGCAACAGCTGTTCTGAATTTTTTAAGTCGGTATTATGTCAGTTTATCAAGGCATGAATAATAGACTATATTACCATAGATTCAAATTGGGAGAACAAGAGAATCACATACTTTTTCCTAATTTGAAGTTTATAACGCTAATGTTTGTGTATCACAATTTTAATACAACATATGATTTTTTAACTAGCATAGCCACGTGGTTTTTAAAGGGCAAGTTGTTGTCAAATATTATTCCTAAATTTTTTACCTTATGAACAATATTAAGCAGTTGATTATTTATTTTTAATTTAAGATTTGTACTAAGACTCTTCTAACTTTGTTTGAACAAAATAAAATAGCAGCCCATTTGTCAGCATTCAGCTTTAGATTATGATCCTTCGAGTACTGTGAAGTAGAATCTAGATCACTATTTAGTTTAATACGTGTACTGTTAATATCACTGTAGCGAAACAAATACTCCAATTGAGTGTCATCTGCATAACACTGTATATTACAAAATTTAATGGAGGTAAAAATATCGGCTGTGTAGATTAGGAAAAGCATCGGTCCTAACTCGGAGCCTTGCGGAACTCCGGATGTGATGGGGCAGATATTTGAATATTGATCATCAAAAACAACTACTTGGGAACGGCCTTCTAAATAAGACCTAAAAAATTTACAGATATATTATCAAAACCAAAATAAACCAGCTTGACACACAACAGGCTGTGGTCTAATGTTTCAAATGCCTTTGAAAAGTCAAGAAGAGTCAAAACAGTAGTATTACCATTATCTAAGGACCTAAAAAATATTGTCAGCTATGTTGGATAGAACGGAGGTGGTGCTGTGACCTTTTCTAATAAAACTTAATTATAATGGGGAAATAATATTATTATTGATGACGTAATTATTAATTTGAAGTTGGACTATTTTCTCTAATATTTTTGATAATGTTGGTATTATAGTAATGAGCCTAAGGTCAGTAAAATTTTTGGAATCATTTATTTTTGGAATGGGTTTTATTAAGGACATTTTCCATTTACTAGGAAAAATAACCTGTTTCTAAACAGCAGTTTATAGTATGGGTGATATGTTTACATATTACTACAGAACAAAACTGAATCATTATTATTAGGGCTGTCAAAAATGTTCCATGGGACAGTGGCGTACGCACAATTACCACACAATTAACTAATACGAGAAACAATAAACTGTTACAATTTATAACAATGTATGTAAAACTTACCCTCTTAACTAGCTTGATGAACTAGCTTGCTTATCACAAACTGGAGAAGATGTATAGCCATTTTGCAGCATCAGGTATGTTTCTATGGTTGTCTCCATGAGTGATGTTTGCTTTGGTGAAAATATATTCTAATATTTTGAAAACGACCCTTCGACATCTACTGATGTAATACACGCATACGTAAAATAGTCTTTGAACGCACTTAATGGATCTGGGGCTGCACCATCACATATTTGTCTTAATTTGGTAAAACCGGTGTCTTCATTTAACACACTTGCGAACTTTTCTTTAACGCGCTCATTTGTTGCGTCACCTATAGCGTGTAGCAGTAGATTTACTTCTTCCACTAATTGCAATGACTCCGCTAACGATAACGCACTATTTTTTTTATACTTTCATGTAATGGTTTATAGTTCCTCGCAATATTTTTTAAAGCTGTTTCAACGGAAATATCTTCGAATTTTATCTGGCTTTCCTTAATGGCTGCAGCCTCATCTGGATTGAATTGTAGTATCACAGCTTTTATTTGTTGGAAATATTCAGCATAATAAAAAGCTGCCTGCAACCATGTTCCCCAATGTGTAAGAATCGGCTGTGGTGGTTCAGGAATACCGGGACACTTGCTGTGAAATGCACGGAGACGTTTAGGAGATTTAAGAAACACTTTCTTTGTACTTGCTATTAATGAATCCACCTCTGGAAAACCTTTTCGAATAGTTTCTGCCATAAGATGTAAAGCATGCACTTTACACGTAACATGTGTAAACGACAACATTGTTCTTGCAAAGAACGGCCTACCGAACGCATTGTCACGGCGCCATCAGTCACAAACATCAACACTTGACTTTTTGACAATCAAAATTTTTCTAACGTCTCCAGCACTACCCTGGTAATTGTTTTGCTAGTACACTGACTTAGTCTTTTGCTAGCTAGTAACAGTGAAACTGTCGGTTTAAGAGGGTCCAGTACTCGTACTATAACATTTAAAATAGAATTTTTTTTTCAATCTGTTGTCTCAACAGATAACCACAGCCGTGTATCTTTTAATTCACATTTCATCTTATTTACCGTGTCTACGTGTACAGTTGGTAGATAGTTACATAACGTAGTGCGACTTGGTAACTTCACCTGGGCATTGTATTTATTCCAGAACTCTCGAAATGGTTGTATATCGAGTATGTGCATCGAATATCACAGGCAATCAGCATTAATAGTAAATCAAACATAAGCTGTGTTGTCGAAGGCACGCCATTTTTTTATTGTTATGGTGTACACTATTTACGTGAAGTCCACAGTCACGCTTATCCCAGCACATCAAATTTTTCTCGCACACTTTACAAATTATTTTAGCACCATCATAGAATAAATCCGGGAATTTACCTATGAATTTATTCACTTTGTCAGCAAATAACCGTTTTCTACCCCTGCGTCTGTCGGCCATGCTTTATTATTAAATTAATCTCAACAATACAGTACAACAAATAAAATAAAAACACAAAAACAATATGCAATATGTCCCAGTGACTTAACGTGTACACAACTCGAAAGCTAATAATAGACTGGACTGGAGAAAGAGTTTCGCGGTCAAGGTGAATGCCGGCGATAGTAAGTACATCTGTACTCTATGACCATGATACACAGAAACGATTTGCAGCTTTAATTATTATACTAATTTAGTCATAACCATAAGCATTCGATTTTAATTTGTCAACAACAGATTGAACATCAGTAACTGACGGTAGTTTAAAATGAAACATTAAATTTTCGTTAAATGTATGTGATAAATACCAATTAGTAGAATCAGGACAATTATTTATAGGGTTGAAAATAGAGGAAAAATAACTATTTACTTCATCTTGTTTACGTAAATATGTAGGAATATCAGTATTTTGTCGTTGTATTAAATTTAAGTTTTTTATAGACTTTAAAGATCTTTAGAACTAGAATTATTTTGCATAATATAATAAATAAGCGGCCTTCTTGCGTTTAATTGTATTTACGGTAAAGTTACGTGTTTGTCTATAGAAATGTCAATCACTAGAGCTATTAGATTTTTCGTACTTACTAAGGGCTTTTTTACGTTCTTTTATTAACTGTTTAACATTATCCGTTAACCATGGTGCATGTGGTTTAGTTATTCGCGATGTTATATAAGGCGCATGTTAACTGAATAGTAACAAAATATTTTCGCTGAAAACTGAACATGTGTCAGTGGGCGTAAACACGCAATCCGCCTATATTTATCTATGAATAGCTATTGGACACTCGACAATAACGAGCTCGGTCGGTCCGTCCAATTACCTGATAAAAATCCCTAATTTTTTGTTCCTATTTTTATAAAGAAAACAGATTTATTGCATAATACTTAAGAATATTTTATCATTTCATATTGTTTGGGAATGTTTGATTAGGTGTTTACAATATAATATCCTATCTACGTAAAAATCGTCTGTGGAATTTATCGCTACCTCCCGACCTCTACTTATATGTCATAATAAAAATAGTATAAATTAACAAAAAAAAAAGATTAATAAACCGAAATTTCTAATTTTTGGAGATATACGAAATTTTTTTATTAAAACCAATGATTTGTAATGATTTTGTCTGCATCATATAAGGTAAAGAGTAATTATAAATACGTCATTTCATCAGCAATAACGTTTATTACTACTATTTCCAACAGATATTTACTACTGTGTGATTAAATTATTATAAAAAATTAATGAAGTATTCTGAGACGAAAAATAATAGTTAATATTAAAGTATTGCACAGATGTTTATTTATGTATTTTGAACTAGGTACCTATAAAAAAATGATAAAATTTGGCATAAACAAATTTATTGTTACGAACAATGAATGATCACAACTTGTTGCTTTTGTACCCCTAATGATATAGCACATTTACAATTTTTTTATCAGTAAAAAGAACAACAAAAATACCTATATGTTTA
>JANEYF010000107.1:15000-44553 GCA_029963845.1 Rhamnusium bicolor
CAAGGCTCCATGATAGGACCGCTGCTTTTTCAAATCTACACAGCCGATAATTTTACCTCCCTTAAGTTTTATAATATACAGTGTTAAGCAGATGACACTCAATTAGAGTATTCTATTCGCTACAGTGATATTAACAACGCACATATTAAAATAAATAGGGATCAAGATTCCATTTCACAGCACTCAAAGGATCATAGTCTAAAACTGAATGCTGACAAATGTGCTAATATTTTATTTTGTTCAAATAAAGTTAGAAATAATCTTAATATAAATCTTAAATTGCCAATAAATAATCAGCTGCTTAATATTGTTCATAACGTAAAAAAATTAGGAATAATTTCCTTGATGACAACTTGCGCTTTAAAGATTACATGACTATGCTAATTAAAAAATCATGTATTGGATTAAAATTGTTATACACAAACATTAGCATTGTAAACTTCAAATTAAAAAAAATTATGTGAATTTCTTATTTTCCCAATTTTAACCTATGGTAATATAGTCTATTATTCTTGCCTTGATAAGCTAACATAATACCGACTTCAAATAATTCAAAACAGCTGTTGCTGATTTGTTTATCGATTACACAAATATGATAGTGTCAACTAAAATAAAAGCAGCTTGGTTGGCTTCGAGTTAAAAACTTACAACGTACACGTATCATTTGTCCGTATTTGTTCAGAATATCTTAATAGCTGATTCTCCTCTTATCTCCTACAAAAACTATATTCATGACGCAGATCTAAGATTTATTAATTGCCTCTCACTATCAAGATATCATTCATCCATGATCGTTTTCTTATAATTCTGTAACTGTTTACAATAATATAACACCTCAGATAAAGTCTCTCCCTGTTGCAGTGTCCATGGAAAAAATGTTACACTATTTTTTCACTTCAATAATCTCCTCTGACGTCAGTCAATAATTTCTAATTCAATATAATATTAATTTTTGTTTTCTAATTTATTTATATACTTTTTTTTATACAATTAGTATGTAAGCACATATAGGTACAACGAAATGTTTCATGCATGCTCATAATATGCGAATGTTATTATTTTTTTGTTGCTTTCTAAAATTGTACTTTCCTTTAATTTTTACTTTTTATATTGTATATTTAAATTGTTAGGTCAAGTTGAGTAGCCATACCTACTAGACGTCGCATTTTTTAAGAAAAAATGTATAACAATTCTTCGTACAATAGACGTGTTATTATTATTATTTAATGTCGGTTATTGCTTCTGATATATTTTTTAAAAGGTCTATGTTATTGTGGAAATCATTCACTACACATTTTGCTTTGGGTATCCCCATAAATAAAAATCAAGTGAGGTAATATCAGTGGAAGCAACTTACAGGACCGAACAATTCAATACATTTATTATGAAAATGCATATCTAACCAGTCTCTAACTCGAATTTCGTTATGCTGAAATACAACTTCCAAATTTCATATCCGAACTATCATTGACATTAGAAACCACTTTTTCTTGTAATATTTTTAATTTTTACTTAAATAACTGATACTTTTGACACAATTTCACGTTACCTTATTTTTTTAACCAACCTATATATGTTATATCGATATTCTGACTATGGCTAAGGACTTCTCAGAATAAGCAATATGATACAATAATTATTGAGTATTTCATAATCATCGTTTTAAACCTATTATGATAATAATAAATACCTATAGTTTCTTACATTTTATACTGGCATTCTTTTTTGAATGCGTTAGTATAAAAGTTTTAGGTAAATAATAATCAAACACGCTACTTCAAATACATTTTAGCGTATGCACAAACTATTAAAACATCTACTTTGCCTAGATGTAAAATGACATTGGATTCTTAATATTAGAAAAAAAATGTTGACTCGCCAAAAAGATTTTTTTTTCATTTGCAAAAAATGTTTATGTGCTCAATCATGTTTTCTTCATCAGATTTAATTGCATCATCCATGTTTTCATTTTTTTTTTCGTATGTCATTGTTAATTTTAATTTTACCACCTCTGCTAGTTCATTTATTGTTTTTTCTAGCTTGTTTTTCTGGTAATTATCATTTAAAAATGTTTCTTCATCCTCATTACAACATATCATTTTATTTTCTTTAATACGAATATTGCTTATATGTTTTGGTAAACATCTTTTACTGACATTATATTACTTTACACAAATGTAATCGATAAATGGTTTAGTTTTACAGCATTTGATTGAACTAATAAAGGCAAAGTAACGAGAAGAACTGCTGCTGCTAAACATGATGACCAGTGATCACATTTGAATGATACTCAAGTACTCACGAATATATCTGGTGTGATTAATTTAGGGACATTTTTATACCAAAATTCGATTTCGCAAAATAACAACAGTGCTATATAGACAGACGTCCTTCGAGAACACTTGGTTGTCATTTGATGTTTTAATATAGTATATACCGATGAGATTCTCGCCTACGTGTTCACGAATAGAATCCGATCCCAGTGTCATAGGTAGATAAGTCCAGGAGGAACCCTAGCCTATATGTTCATTTCATGAATAGGACTTACCAAGATATCGCGGAGAATTATGAGAGAGCTTCTAGCATACGTGCTCACAAATAGATTATGATGAAGATCCCAGAAATTTATGTACCATCCGACCGAAACACGAACTCAATAAAACCCTAATAAGGGTTGGCCCTTATTAGGGTGCTATAGATATAGCACAAACAACGTAGAAAGTCTCGTCAACAACCTACCTGTCCATGAATTAATATCTTGCCGTAGTGTAATGCTTGTAAACCATTGCCACTTGTATCGACAACCTGCCGTAGAACCGCCTTCGGCACTAGTTACTAAAATAGTTAACCGCTTGCTATAAATACCAGTTACCTAATCCATAGTTGTAGTAGTTTCCGTAACTTAGCTTTACTTGATATACTTGATCACCATGCTTGCATTATCATAATCTCTTGCTTCGTTCATTGACTTACTGACTTATAATATGTTAATATTTACGCTGTAAAATACTATATTCTTCTTTTATTTTATTCTCCTGTAGGACCAGTCTTAAAATAAAACAGAGTAAGTAAAGTTGAAATTCAGATAGGTATAAGTAACAAATCTGATTGTAAACGGGATATCACTTTAGGCTGGTACATTTTTCATTTATACAAAACCGCTGCAATTCACCGTAGAGGAAAATATTGCAGTTAATAATATTAGTGAGGAATATAATGGCGACTTCTCCTGTTTCAAGTTTTACGATTAATTTTTTATTTGATTTTCTCGACATCATCATATTATACAACAATTCGTATTATGCACTGTTTTCTTCGGCATATTGTCGAATAAACGTTGATGAAGGAAACAACACGGTAGTAAAACCCAAACGATACAAAAATGATCGAACGAATGTAAACAAAGGACATTACTCGTTGTAATTTCCGAACTTACTTAGAAGTGAGTAAGTAAAAAAAGATTAATTAATCTTTTTGGATGTAAAAGCAGACAAGTATTATATTTAGTAGTTAAGGGGGAGAATATCGTTTTGATCCATAAGGAAAGCACAACTGTTAAGTGACTAGTCGTCGTATTGACTACCGGCCGTATTGATCTTGTGTTTTGTCCGAGGGGATCATGTTGTTTAAATCATTTAACAATTTTGTTCATTTCGAGAACTTTCAAGCTAGAGATCTGTTGTGTGTACGACGAGTATAAAGGCATTTTTTATTTAATCAATATTTTCTGTTTAGTGCAGTGGATGTAAAAAATATCCTCGTCTTCAGAAACAGTGACATTATGTAAAGTGTGCGACGTTAGACTGTCATATGCGTAAATCCGCTGTGACGAAACACGTGTCGTTAAAAAAATAACAACCATTGATTAACGGTGACAAACAAAGGCGGTGAAACATGTTATATAAAGAAGGTAAAATACTGTTTACTGTACCGTCTGCCCCTGTTTTGCAGTCAGCATCTGTTATTTACGTTATGTCATCTAAATTCCCTATGTACAAAAAGCTTTTATTTTCCTGTCGTTAGAAATCAGAACCGTGTGGCGGGGAGACGGTATACAAAAATTCTGCCTCAAAATATATAATTAAAAATGCGCTACATATTAAGAAAATTCTTGTTGGCAATTCATAAAAAATATATAACTAAAAGTAACAATAAAAATAATAACCTTTAGTGACATCTGAAAAAAAATAATACTTTTTTACTTACAAGTAATTCAATCCGATTCCTGTAACTACTTGTCAACGATTCTAGCTTGGCACTTGAGGTTGGATGCACAGTGGTCTAATCCCCGACCTTTTATTGTAAAGCGATTTGGTTCGTCTCTGTCCCACACTAGCGATATTTCTTTTGTCTCTCTGCGCCGCCAAGTGCCAGAAAGCTACAATCGTTGAGTAGTATGTTTGATGTGGTTTGGAGTGGTATGGGTTGCAAAAAAGTGCTTTTTGTTTGTTATCGTTATCAGTAACTTCCACAGAGATGAAGAAAATGGCCCTTAGTCATTTACATATTTTTTATAATGTATAAAAATAAGGTAATTGTGTACGTCTCAGAACTTTAAGACAGGACATCATTTAAATTCATCGATAAATGAAAACTGGAGACGAATACTGGAGAAAGCAAGATGAAAACATTCTATAAACTTTTCCAGAAAATGCTTGCTTTTCGAGATACAGGAAGTTAAATGAAAAATTTTAAAGCGTTTATTTTGCTAAATTTTGAAAACAGTTCCAGCTCTCGACATAAAATATTGGTTAATGATTTACTTAAAGTATGTTTGTCGTGTTTATTTTGAGATAAATTTGTTGCTCTAGTGTCATAGAAACTGGAGTGCGTACTCCTTTTTGTAATTTTTTTTTTTTACAAAACTGCATTTTTCTGTAAGAAATAGAAGAACACCCAATACAGTAATTTATATTACAAACGAATCTCATTTGGGCTTGTCAACGCACTAGCAGTCTTTCAAAGGATAGTCATCAGAATATTGGGAAGTCTCAGATTTAACAAGCTTACATGGACGATATTCTGATGCCGTCTCCTGATATCGATCAAGGGTTCGAGGCACTCAATGTACTATTAGAAGCGTTAAAGAGTTCAAAGTTGACTGACTGTCAAAGTGCTTCTTCTACAGGAGAAGTATTGAATACTTGGGACACGAAATTGACCAGAATGGTGTTCGACCGGGCTTAAGGAAAATAGAGACTGTGACGATGCAATTCCCAAGATCTCAGCATGTGCATCAAGTTCGTCAGTTCATTGGCCTAACAAGTTACTTTATAAAGTATGTCAGACAGTTTTCAATAATAGCGCGCCCTCTAACATCGCTTACTAGAAAAGGTAGCGAAATGAACTGGCATGAAGAAGTGGCGAGATCATTTGAAACCATCAAGGAAGTGCTAACATCTCGACCTATTTTAGCGATTTACGGCAGTTTAGTAGAAACAGAAGTACATACTGTCGCCTCAAAACTGGAAGTTGGTGACGTTCTCCTCCAGGGACAATCCGATAACTCACTCCATCCTGTAATGTATTTTAGTAGACAAACAACGAAAGAGGATCAACGTTATCATTCTTATGAGCTGGGGATTAAATTCAAAGTGGTTACAGACTGTAAGTTTTGAGGACCACACTGACAAAAAGGGATTTAATACCAAGAATCGGCAGTTGGTGGTTACTCACACAGGAATTTCAGTTTAGTGTTGAGTACCGACCAGGTTGTAAGATAGCTCACGCAGATACGTTAGAAACCCCAGCTGAAGGAGGCGAAACCCAGTTTGACGTTCTTTTGATCAACGTCGAGAATGACAACTGGATTCTATCCGCACAAATACAGGATAGCCGTTGTAAATACATTCATGAAGTTCTAGTTAAATAACCCTCTGACAAAGAAGAACAAAATCTCCATAATGATTACAAAATTGTGAATATTAGAATATACCGGAAAACAACTGAGATAATAAGATGGTTTATCCATAGGCATGCCAGACAGCAAATTGTTACTTTCCACCATGATGGAATGGGTCATCTAGGTCTAGATAAGACACTATCTTCCATAGTTGACAGCTGCTGGTACCCAGATATGCACAGCTATGACAGTAGATGCATAAAAGGATGTCTGGGCTGTTCGTCATTACCAACGTTTTTGGTAAATGATCGTTATGAGGTCTCGGACCTAGAAGGTTCCTGGAGGACAAACCGTATATTTACAGTATGTGCTGCGGATAAAATGAAACATTTCAATATAAGCTTTGAAAGTGATAGCAAGCAGAGTGCGCGGTCAGATAACGAAAACTAATATCGTGCAAGTTTGCACCCAGTATCGAGGAAATCCTCAACATGCCAATATTCTTTAAACGATTTCGTTCTCGTTTATCGCTGCTGCTCCTCGAGGATGCGGAGATTTTTAGCCTGTCCGATTGTAAGAAACAGAAGAACACCCAATACAGTAATTTAAATTGTTTTCTTTTCAACATGCTGAATAAGTATCTAGTAATGTCAGCAATACTCTATGTGAGAGGCATCGAAAAGTGTATATTGACATTTATATTTATTAGACTGACTCATGAAAATGCGTTAGAAAATTGTTATTCTGTTAATGTGTGTTAATGTGAAGTTTCCAAATTAAAATAAAGGTGAATATAATAAATTGATGTTGTTATTGTGTCAAGCTTACACTTCTTTGTTTAATTCTCCATAAGAAATAATTCTTTTAATTTTTTTCTAAAAGTTTGTATTTGAATAAATTGTAATTGTAGTGTTTACACATTGAATTTCAGCAATATACCTCGACTATAAAAAAAAATTACATTGGAACTGGATGAGTTTGAATACAAATTCAGAATGAAGTGTTTTAAGCAACTAGTTCATGCAATGAATTTTGTTTCTTTGGATAAACAACAAACAGTGATTATGGGACATGGTTTAATTAATCTAACAATAAGTTTGCCTTTCACGACATTAAATGACAATAATTATCAGTTTGTTTAGCTAGCCTTTGATTATACTGTGAACATCGAGTTACTGTGAATTTTTAAAATTAATTACGCAAGATTTTTAAAATTAATTCACTAGATAGCAGATACATTTCTTACAAAAAGTGTGATCATTCATTTTTTAACCTACATCCCACGTCTTAAAAGGCAAACATTTTTTTGGAAAAGTTTATATATGATTTTCATGCGGAATTTACCGTTTTAATTTGCCGGTGATGTTACTGATGTTAAATGTACTCTGTATGTATGTACGAATATAATACTTACCTACTATGTAGATAAGTATTTAATTTGGAAAACCATGCGATATAGTGAAAATATATACCTATGTATGTAGATATACCATCTATTTATCGTAAAACCTGTGGTAAAACGTAAACACCAGTATACATGCTTATTTGTTATTTTAAATATACAAAGGTGTTTAATAATGTTAGCGTGTGACTGTGGATCACTTCTTGTATTAATGTGTATAAATGTTATCGCCTTTTAGTACAGTTTTAATCAAGTTTATTGTGATGTGAGCTGGGCTGTCTGCATTTCTGAACAGTGAGCTCACTCAAGGCAAACTGGTGTTTTAATAATTTTACTTATGTAGCTCTCCACTCTATTGATATCATACAGTCATACAAATAATAATATAATATGAAAGTAGCACATAGCTAGATGATATTAGATTATTTATGTATGAACAAACAATAACAATTTATTTTTAATAGTACAGTTTAGTAGCGGCTATTGAAATTTGGTTATGCGATGCCATATAGTATTAAGGACCCAAATGATAATTCAAGTAAAGATTATATTTCAAAAAGGTATAACTTTTTAAATAATCAGAATTAATGAAATCTGGAAATGTGTTCCCAAGCAACATTCTGACGACGAACCGACGTTGCTGTTCGCAACTAAAAGTCGGTGTGCGACGTACACAAAACGTCGGGATGACCCATAATATTTGTACTAATCTGGTCAATAAAATATGGGTCGATTCGACGTAGAGGACCGACTTTAGTCGTTGTGATTACCGACCAAATGTTCATCAAATTTTACGTCGGCTTAAGTTGGTTGTCAGCCTATTACCAACCTTATTTAAAATTTGCCCTTAATCTGACCTACAGAAAGTCGGGTGTAGGTAGTGAAACTAAGCAATTTTGTATATTATTCTATTTGTCGTACCTATCTATTTATATAAAAAGGATAAGGCGTGTTTATCATTGAGTACGTATTATATACAAAATACTACGAATAAAATTTTAATAAATCTGGTGGGGTAAAAACTGAAACGAAAGAAACTTTATTGATACATATATATAAAGTAGGTTGAAAAATATAGTGAACCCATAAGAATAATGTTTATTTTAAGAACAAAAGTACTATTTTTATTTTTTTTACTTTCAAAAAATATTTTCCGTTTCCAAAGAATGCGCAATTGAAATATTGTTTAACTAATTTTACGAGTAAATAAAAACTTTTTGCTTACTTTATTTGAAAAAAGAGGCAAATTTTGTGTATTTAAAATAATTGTACACATAATCAACATGGCCGCCTATTATTTCCTTCTGTGGAACCAGAAAATATGGCGAAGGCGGAATAAGTGCAACTATTTTTACTAATAGCGACACGGTTAAATAATTTTACCTGCATCAACTTGCAGTTGGTGTATAAATCTTTACTAAATATCTATCAATACCTGAATTATCGACATTGATTTTGAGGTTATGTTAGACCAAGGACCAAAAGCCTAACACCAACGTCCAACCGACGTTGCTAGACGACTACGTCAGTCAGCAACGTCTAACCAACGTTGGAATGTTACCCAAAAATTACCTAAATCTAATTAATCAGTTACCAACGTCTAATCAACGTTGGATAATAATCTAAGAACACACTCAACGTATTAAGTAGATTTTTGACATCAATCCAATGTTGGTAAATGTGCTAGATGTAAATAGTAGATTTGCGAGGTTCAAGCTACGTTGCTCCGACGTTGTATCATAACTATAAAATTTAGGATGCTACTTGACTAATATTTGTAATAATTCTGACCTTATAATTAGTAAAAAAAGTAGTCGGTAGTCGGTAAAATGTTACTTGAGATGAATGTAGCTACCTATCAAGTCGGTTACCAACGTTATACAGAAGTAGGTGTATTACCGAAAAATTAATCGGAGCTACTTAAGTTAGTCATTAACGTCTAACCAACGTTGGTTAATAACTAAAAAGGACCAAACCTATTAAGCCACTAACCAACGTCTAACCAACGTTGGCAAGTGTTCCATAACAAACTTGATCTATTCAGTTAGTCACCAACGTCTACCCCAACGTTGGTAGGTTACTTAAAATTTAACCATATCTATTTCAGTCAGTTGTCAACGATCCAACGTTGGTAAGTTATTCAAAATATAATTATACCTATTTTAGTCAGTTGTCAACGTCTCATCAACATTGGATAATGACTTGAAAACATATCAAACCTTATTAAGTCGTTTTCCAACGGCAAATCAACGTTGGTAAATCGTCCAGACATAAGCCGTAGGTTTGCGAGGTCGGCGTAATATTTGGTTCGACGTCGTATTACTAACTACAAAATTTAAGTTATTACTCGACTACTATTTGTAACAATTCTGACGTCGGAATTAGTGAAAAAGTAGTCGGTAGTTGGTAAAATGTTGTTTGGGTTGGTAAAATGTCGTAATTATGAAAAAAATATATTGCCAATTGTAAGAGTCAATAAAAACAACACAAACCCGGTGAAATTATAAATAATATATTAACCACAGACATACACTTTTAAATAATATGATTGCCAATTTATGCTGAAGGTGCCTATCGGATTTCTGTAGCCTAAACATTGCCTCTCACAGCTAGCCAGCCGCAGGAAACCATTATTTTCCTTATCTTAAGCCGCTAACAGTCTGCCATCCTGATGACACTGATTGTCCTCAATCAGCTCAGAACTGGATCCAGAACCCTGTTAAATATCACCAAAAATTACCTCAATGTCGGATTGAATAAAAACTATCAGCATATGCAGGGCATGATAATGTTGGGGGTGCATGCATGAAAGTTCAGCTGTTAATATTTTGTAAAGCATCAGCCAAGCATCTTAATTAACTAAATCATAGTCAAGCATCTATGAGGAATGTGGGCAAACATCCACGTGAAAATATGTAACTCATAGGCAAACATCTATGAGGAGTGTGGGCAAACATCCACGCAAAAATATGTAACTCTAGGCAAACATCTATAGGAGTTGGGAAACATCCACGAAAATTGTAACTCATAGGCAAACATCTATGAGGAGTGTGGGCAAACATCCACGTAAAAATATGTAACTCATAGGCAAACATCTATGAGGAGTGTGGGCAAACGTCCACGTAAAAATATGTAACTCATAGGCAAACATCTATGAGGAGTGTGGGCAAACATCCACGCAATAATATGTAACTCATAGGCAAACATCTATGAGGAGTGTGGGCAAACATCCACATGTGTACTAGTATGACAAACATCGTTTACAAATTTCAGACAATAGCAATACAAGGGTTTACCTGCTCCTTTAAAGTTATCCAGGGTTTCAACTTATCTATGGCTGCAATCGTTAAGCTGGTTTTTCCCTTACCCTTTGTAACTTTAGCAACTGCGTATCTATCATTTGGCAACACTGATGTTACTCGAAATGGACCCTTGTACTTAGGAAGTAATTTGCGACTTTGGCCTGTAGCAGGAGCATCTGTGTTCTGTACCATTCACAAGATCTCCAATGCCATATTTATGTGCCTTTGCTTGCTTCCTATCGTATCTTATTTTTTGATCCTTTTGGTTTTGGTCGATCCGATCCTTGACCTGATTTCGAATTGAAGCTAAATCAGTACGATCCATTTGTTGTTTAATTTCAGACAACAGAATAGCATCAGTAACTCCTCTTGGTTTGCTACCAAACAATACTTCGGACGGCGTTGTTCCAAGGGCCTTATGTACCGTAGTATTTAACCCCTTTGAACTGTCTTAACTTGCGTGTCCCACCTATCATCTTCTACGTTGCCAGTAAGGGCTGCTAATGCGCTCAACACAGTGCGATTTACCCTTTCACATTGGCCGTTTTCCCTGGGCGTAGCAACGGCGTTTTGAATATGTTTAATACCCAGATCAAGGCAAAACTGTTGGAAAGTACGCGATGTAAATGCTGTGCCTCTGTCAGTAATTATGCGTGTGGGAACGCCAAAGATATCAATAATTGCTTTAAGGCTCTTCACTACATGCTTTGTTTTGGTATTTCGTAGAGGCTCAAGAATGGTAAATTTAGTAAATCCGTCTACCATTACTAACAATTGGGTATTTCCTTTTTCCGATTTAATAAAAGGTCCTAAATGGTCAATGTGCAGCGTATGATATGGGACAGTAACCTTTTCTATTGGGTATAACTGACCAGATTTTTTACCAGAATGGGCTTTATAATAAAGGCAATTAAGGCAAAATAATGTAACAAACTGACGCAGCTTCGGGAACCAATAGTTTTGCTGAATTTTGTTCAGAGTCTTTTCTAGACCAAAATGGCCCTGATCGTCATGACATAGTCTACAAATTTGCCATCTATTTAACTTTGGTACAAGCCACTTGCTTGTTTTCCCTATTTTCCTGTAAATAACATTACCTTTTAATTCATAATTATCATAGTATACTTTATTACTGGGGTCTCGGTCTTTAGTCAACAGAATATCGCGAATTTGACATACTTCCTCGTCTTGCAATTGAGCGGCTAAAATCCACTCAACTTCGGTTATGTTAATGGTCAAAACTTGCTGCGGAATTCGACTCAAACAATCGATATGTGCCATTTTTGTTCCAGTCCGGTACTCGATTTCAAAATCATAGTCTTGCAGTTGGAGCCACCATCTTGCAACACGGGGTACTATATCTTTTTTTCTGTGCTGTGCTACGAGTTGCATTGCAATCAGTTACTAATTTAAATTTTAGTCCTACGATGTATATTCTGAAACGCCTGAAGGATTCGACTACAGCCAACGTCTCTAATTCATAGGAATGATACCTACTTTCTAAAGACGTAGTTTGCCTACTAAAGTACGCGAGTACATGTTTCGTACTGCCTTCAAATTTCAGTAACATCCCCGAAACCCCATCTTTACAAGCATCAGTGTGTACTTCGGTACTTAAATTCTGATCAAAAATTTTCAAAATAGGTCGAGTGGTTAAACTACGCTTAATATCTTGAACTGCATTTTCTTGTTCATGTGTCCATTCCCATTTCACATTTTTTTAAGTAATTTAGTGAGAGGTTTTATCGTAATGGCAAACCCCTTTATATATTTTCTGAAAAAACCGGCGAGACCAAGAAATTGCCTGACTTGCTTCACATTTTTGGGACAGGGCATTTCGCTTACCGCAGTTATTTTCTCAACACCTGGGCGCACACCATCCTTAGACATTTCGAAACCGGTAATTTTTGTTTAGAAAAAACTGCATTTAGATAATTTTAACGTCAGATTATGCTCCTGCAGTATTTTCAAAACTAGTTCTAAACGATCGAGTCCCTGCTTGAAGGTCTTAACGGGGATTATAATATCATCTATGTAAATTATTGCCAAGTCGGACAGGACGCGAATCATGAGTTTTTGAAATACCGCTGGAGCATTAGATAGGCCAAAAGGTAAACGGAGAAATTCAAAATGACCGTCCGAGGTAATAAAACCCGTCTTGTCTATGGAGTCCTTACTTAATGGAATTTGATAAAATCCCGAGGACAACTCCAAAGTGATAAAATAAGTATAACCACCCAATCGATCAAGTTGGTCATCAATTCGAGGAAGTGGGTACAGAATTTTTTTCGTAATTTTATTTAGTGCCCTGAAATCGACTCACATACGAGTTCCACCGTCTTTCTTGCGGACTAATATTATTGGACTTGCATAATTTAATTGTGATTCACGAATTATTTTGGCGTCTAAAAGTTCCGTTATCATACCTTTTACCTTTTCACGCTCTGTAATGGATAATCGGTAAGGCGCGTACACAACAGGTTTACTAGAGTTTAATTCAATCTTCATTTCACCTGACTGCGTGTGGCCGATTTCCTTTAAGCTAAAAAAAACCGAGACCTAAAACGTCGCACAAAATCAAATAAAGTCTATCGTTGTTTTTCCTTAATATTACCGCATTTAATATTTTCCAAGCTGAGTTTGTTCGAGTTTTCAGTAATTTGATTAATTGCAACTCTATTAGAAATTGTATCTAAACTAGCGGGCATCGGTAGTTTTGTTATCATTAATTGTTTTTGTGTTTTAATAATCAACACCGACGTATCCTCTGTAAAATTGTGTCCGACTAATAAATCAACAAACATGTACGTGTCTTCAATTATATACATTTCTACAGCAAGGCTTATTTCATCAATAGTTACAAAACCCTGACATTGATATTTTGGTACTAACGATCTTTGTTTACTCGGAGTCAAATCAAATTCATGAGCAATTGACTGCTTTATCAGCGTACACTCACTGCCAAGGTCTATGAAACACTTAACAGAGTTATTATTAATTTTAGCACATTTGAAATATATATTGTCATTCGAAGTTCCGACAAAATTCACCTTTTTGTAATAATTATTATTTTCTTCGAATCGTTTTTTTCTACAAGTGCTCTCTTCATGACCTAATTTACGACAAAAAGAACAACTGGTTGATACTTTTTTGTCTTTTTGAACAAGCATGTCGCTTATGACCAATTTCATTACAAGAATAGCATTTAATTACTGCCTGATCTGACTCTTTAGAATTCCACGAGCGGTAATCCCCTTTTCTCTTGTCATCAAAATTCCGCTTTCGATTTTTAATACGTACTTTATTGCTAGTCTCCTGTCTAGTACTCGTGGAATTTTTTATGTACGCTGCAAAATCAACAAATGCTGTGCAGTTAGCCGCTCGTAAAGTCAACCGAGTTTGCTTATCTTGAACTCCGTCTGTAATTACATCGTTAATTTGCTCGTCTGTCAATGGTAATCGTAGTTTATTTAATTTAGTAAGCTTTGTAAAACAATACTCGTGCCAATCCTGGCCAATTTGAGCTTTATAAGACGCGGCATCATGAAATAGTTGTCCAACATTTAACTTTCCAGGAAATGTTGTTTTCAATAAATTTTCCCATTGAGCACACGAATACTGCGCAGTTTTTAAACCCTCATACCAATCTCTGGCGAGCCCCTTTAATTTACCCAAGGCTAAATAGGTCGTGGTTAAATCATCCCAATGATACATACGTGCACATTCATTTACTTTGTTTAGCCAATCGTTTATGGTTTGATTATCATTGGTTGGATCAAAATCACACAATAATCTATCATCTTTATAAAAAGTCCAGTTTGGTCTTTGATTAACAAACTTATCAGCAAAAAATGAGCCTGTACTTACAACCTCCCTCAACTGATCAATTTGTCTCTGCATGTGTTCTACTGTCAATGGCGGGGTGAGGGACCTTTCCGACAGCTCAGCGGAAGCAGCAGGAGTAGTCACAATGGCCCGGGATGAACTGGGCGTTGATGATGACAACTGTTCACTTAGTCGATTCAGCATTTTTTTTTGTTCTTTATCCAACTTCTGAGATGTAAGAGTCAATAAAAACAACACAACCCGGTGAAATTATAAATAATATATTAATCACAGACATACACTTTTAAATAATATATGATTGCTTATTTGACAGTCTATTCATGAATCCACGTTGCCAATATTTAGCCCGTGACTGCCAATTTATGCCGAAGGCACCTATCGGATTCCTGTAGCCTCTCACAGTTAGCCAGCCGCGGAAAACCATTATTCTCCTTATCTTAAGCCGCTAACACAATATTTTACAAATTGCCTTAAATACCTATAGTTTCTTACATTTTATATTGTCATTCTTATCTGAATGCATTAGTATAAAAGTTTTAGGTAGATAATAGATTAAACATGACACTTCAAATACGTTTTGTCACGAAAACTATTAAAACGACTAGGTACTTCATTTAGGAACACAATGACATTGGATTAAATAATAGTATTCTTAGTATTAGAAGCATAAAAACCCTAAAAGTTACCTGGGTGAACAAACCATTTTTGAAACTTGTTTCTCAATTTTCTGGAAAATTTTCGAACTGGAAATTTTGCGGAAAATTTTCCGGGCACTTTTTGTAAATTTTCCGTAATTTGATTTTCCCGCCACATTAACAAAACATAACTGAAACATATTAAAAAATCGTTTTATTCAAGTCTTTCTTGAAAAAATAAAGAAATAGATGCACTTAAGTACTTACAGCCACTGTATATTTGAGTCAGAATGAGAAGTAGTAGATATCGATATTGAGGAAAAGAATAATATTTTTTATAAATGTGCCAAAAAAAACGGGAAGATACAGTTAATGCAGATTTACCAAAAGGAGAAAATGCAGTTTGCCAAAATATAGCTACCTCAGACTCAAGAAATAATGTTTCTAAGCGAAGGACAAAATTTTTTTTGGTTTTAGTCCTTTCATGAAATGATAAAGCTTTGTTATATTTGTATTTTCTCTTATATTTTCAGTTCTTCTTTTATAGTCGTTTTACAGTCGGCAATACTTTTGCAATACGAAATGAATCTTAATGAAAGGCATGCGCACGAAAATCATCATCATTGTAATCAGAATTGAGAAAAAAAAACTGACTCTTAAGTGCGCATGCATGCCTCTCATCAAATCTTCTTGCGTATTACATTGTATATTGCCGACTGTAAAACGGTCTTTAATGATTTGTCTTATCTAACTTGACATTCTTAGATAAAAAAAAGATAACATTTTTTAATCTTATACATAAGGAAATGTACATACATTAACTGTGGACCCATGGTTAATGGATGGGTCTTACAATTAACAAACTCCATTACCAAGATACAGGGTGTTTTACCGACATTGCGTATTACTTCCTCACCTCTCAGTCAGTATTCGTGAAAAAAATTTTGAAAATTTTTATTGCATTTCTGGACGAATCTCGACGAATTATGACGATACACAAAATATCAGACAGAAAAAAATTTTGTGCCTGTGTGTCTGTGGTTCGCGATAGCAGATACAGTTTTGGAGATAAGGCTTTCAAATTTGGTACACACATTCTAGAGGTCAAGAAAGAGATTGAGTTCGTTGATGAGCAAAATCGATTCCCGTCTAAAAAAAATATTAGTGACATTCCACCAATGTGACTTTTTTATAACGTCAAAATATGACTTTTTAAAACGTCAAAAAATGTGACTTTTTTGAAACGTCAAAAAATGTGACTTTTTAAAACATCAAAAATTACTTTTATTGTAAACTCCACCACACGTCGAGTTTTACTATGGTGAGGAAGTTCTGATCCCCAAGTAATTGGCATCAATTTTTTTTCTTAAGCCACATCATACGAACCACTCTGTATAAAAAAGTTATATTCAGCAGGTATGTTTTACTTACTTAATTCATTAACGTGTGTGTGTGCGTGCGTGTGTGGGCGCGCGCGTGCGTGCGCGTAGGTTTCCTCGTCATTGTGTGGACACACACCAGAATATAACATGATACGTGTGGCTCTCGTGAATTGTGTGGCCATACACACGGCCACATAAGGCTAACCTATTTTAATCGACTCTACGATGCCTCCCTACCCCTAAAAAATGTGTTTTAGAATATGTCCCCATAAGTCACTTTATAACTTGGTGTGTATTCCAACCAAACTAATACTAACATTGTGGGGCCCTGTATCGTGCTGCCACCTACAATTATCTTTATATAAATCATAGTTTGGTTCTAATTTACGTTCTGTGAGATGTGTGTTAAAATAGATGTACTGTGCGGCCTTTTCAATTAAGCTGAAGAAGGTTTTGAGATAACTTGATCAAAGTGATTATTTAGGTTTAGCTTAATATTTAGTTGACTATTTTAATCGTCACACTCGATATTGTCGTTTTATTTTTAAATTAGGAAGAAATATTCTAAAATTTGGTTTAATACTTTGTTATGATGAAACTGAATATGTAAATAGAAAAATAATTAAAGAAAAAATATGTAGAAAAAAATATATGCAATTTTTTTATTGGTTGGTTGTAAAAATGACTAAATACTGTGTAATTTTATTCAGCACTCAGTTCATATTTTCGGAATAACTGGAGTGTGTCACTTTTCAACAATAAAAAATAAGACGAAATTATCTGGTAGGATAATTAAAATTATCAATCTGAGATTAAGCTTATGCAGATTAAACACTTCAAAGGAGATGTCTCAAAGCTGAATTCGGAAAAACGTTGTTTATTCAAATTTGAACATGTTTATTTAGTTACTAGAAAAATAAATAATTGTTGTCATTTCTGTCTAAACCAGAAGTACTAAAATATAGTAATATAAGTCGACAAGCAAAATATCCTTTGATCTAATAGGCTCAATATAAGTATTTTTCTTGATATGCGGTACGAAAAGCCATTCTCGAGGTCCTTGATTTTTTATTCCGGTATGTTCATTCCAAGAATTTGCATATTTTCGTTTCAAGATTAACATGATTTATCGTGTTAGGCTAAATTTAACATCTATTGTCAATATAGTTTCTTAAACTGTATAGCACTAGTATTGTATTAAAAAAAATTATGGTTATACTACGGCGAAATTAACAGATATGACGTTACCTCTAGAGGATTGTATGAGTAATGCCTCTGCTGTAACTAGGCGCTATGAGAAAAAATTTTCGCACAGACATCTTCCAAACATAAAAATATTTTTAAGAGCAGAACAATGACTTTGCGAAACGAACAGTGTAAAACCATGAGGTGAAAGATAGGGAGCTCGAGAAATGTAAGAACTGGAGAAGTGGAGGAGAACATATTGGATTTTGTATCAGAAGATCCCACTATTAGTAGTAGAAAATTAGCTCTCATAATATATATCTTCCGAACCAGTATCCTAGGAGCAGCAGTTATATCCCTTTCATATTCAACAAGTTCAAAAATAGTTACCAGAAGATAGGTCTCGGCGTATTGGGTTTTACAAAGTAATAAGTGAAAGAATTCAAGCTATTCCAGATTTTCCATATAATACTCTGTTTACGGACGAGGCTACATTTACCAGGCAAGTGAAATTTAGTTCTCACAATGAGCATATTTGGGATGACGAAAATCTAAGACAATAAAAATAAACCACCATCAGCATACGTTTAAAGTAAATGTTTGGGCATAGCCACATTAGGAAATCATTTTGTGGGAAATTATATTTTTTTTTGGTACACTGAATGGAATCGTGTATTATTTTTTATACAATAATTTATTTAAAATTCTCAGGGATATCCCAATTAACAAATGACAAAAACTACTTTTTTATGCAAAATGGCGCTCCTCCCCATTTTACTAGAATAGCCAGAAAGTTGCTGCACACTCACTTCTTAGAAAGATGGACTAGAAGAGAAGCAGATGCAATAGGGAACTTGCACTTTTTTTTTACTTCATAAAAATGTTCTACAATACTAAAAAATAAGATATGCAAAATATGATGCCCTAATTCCCAATAATAAATTTGTTATAAATTATTAAAGTTTTCGCGCATGAGCGAACCGTTTCAAACAGGTTCAAAAGCGCGGGAGTAGTCGTGACATCACACCATACAATTTACAAGCGACGACGGAGATCCCAGCACTCGACCGCTTGATTTCAGATAAATTTTAAGTGTATACTTAAAATGGAAACAAAAAACTCCTTGTTTTAAATATTGCATTGTACCGTTGTGTAAGAATACTACAGTGAAAGTGCCAGATAAAACATTTATAATATTGCCAGAAGATAAGATTCGTCGATCAAAATGGCTAAAATCGTGTAGAAGAAATGAAAAAAGACATTTCACAGAGCAGTAGGTCTCTTCATGTGTGTGAAGATCATTTTAATGTAAGTACATTATTAAATACTATATGTCTATCTACTAGTTTTTCGCAGGCGGGCAATAAAATACTCCGAATTCCGAATTATTGAATTTTAATTAGGATAGGATTAAAGAAAGAATGTGTATACAATGTTAGAAAATAAGATTAGTAGATAGAATGTAATTTAGTGATACTAAATAAAAGTTAATTCCTTGTGGGGAAGGAAACAGCTATTTATTATTATACTCTTCGCAAATACGATTACGAAGAGTATATTGCATTGATCGGGACATTTCTAAAATCGTTAATATCGCTCGCAGAGAAAAAACCATTTCGTTCGTCGTCGAATTCTGAACAACTCTCAAAATGTCCGTCTGTTCATCTGGCCGTCCGTCTGTCCGTCCGTCACGTTTCTTGTAAGCACGATAACTAAAGAAAGAAAAGTCCGATCGAATTGAAATTTGGGCTATAAGTTAGTGTTAGCTAGAGGAAGAAATCCATTGTTTTTGAAAAAAATCAAATAGTAAATAAGAAAGTTATAGGACATTTTATTTAAAAATATGAATCTACAGAAGGTTGCAATTTTCAATGTGCTACTAAAATTGAAGTAATTTTCTATAGACACCAAAATGCTGTAAAATATACTACCACAAATTTCGCCTACGCAGTCGGCATCATCGGGAGATGAAAACAATTGAAAATTAAATATGTGATCAATATATTAGGTATTGTAAGAATAAATCTTAGTTTATACTATAAAATATACTGCCACGCGTTTCGCCAATATAGTCGGCACCATCGGGAGAGAAAATTAAATATGTAGTCAATACATTAGGTATTGTAAGAATGAAGTTTATAAGACAAACACAAGATTCTTTTCAAAAAACTGCGAAGAGTATCCTACAGAATGTGCAACAATTATATAAAAGTTCAATAACACTACTGTCTGCGAAGAGTAAAATGTTTACCTCTAGTATATACACTATATACAGTATATTGCAAATACCTTTCCCTTGCCCTTTAATTTATTCTATTCAAATCTTACATTTATCTATTATGTGAATGATAACACGACACAATCACTTATTTCCCCTTGCCACAAAACATAGTACGAAGATACCTCCCAATGAACACAAGGAAATCACTGTTAAGTACTTAGGAGGTAACTTTGTGGATATCAATGGCCTGTGTAATATCCGTTTTGCGCTTTATAAGCTCCTTCATAATCAGCGAAATGTCCGCCACATTGAACATTACAGGGAAGACTTAAAGAGATCACTTTGTGGACATTGGTGCAACTCTTACAAAACTCTTATAAGAGTTACATGAAGCAGTTCTTATTTATATCGAAATATGATCTGCAGAGAACGCCACTATGTGACTTCATGGCATCTTCATTTGTAATGTTATAAGGCCTTAATTTGTGATCGCCCTTTTAAATCTTTGGTTATTGCGGATAGTACATCCCATATATACACTTTCTAAACATCGCCAGTTGGATGTCGATAAGCTATCGTGTGGTAAATTCTATAGGATGTTTTGAGTGACATAAAAATATATTTATTTCAAATTACTTACCGTCGTCTCACACAGATATATAGAAAAATCACATTCAGAATTTATTTAGACATTTACTGTAACCCCAGATTTACTATCAAAAACGATTTTTTTTTTATTTTATGTTTTAAAAACCTCAAAAAAGTAAACGATTTTGCTTCCCACAAAAACGGGATTTCCATCATCAAAAATATAGTAGCTAGGTAAAATTAAATGTGCACGGTATCAAAAAAAAAGTAAATATTAAAAACTTCGTTTATTTTATAGCAAAATGCCAAATAGAAGTTTCTTACAATGAGAGTCTTTATTATCATTTGAAACTATTCTAAGAAACTTTTTTATTTTTTGTTCTGCTGCAAAATAAGAATAAGCAATTTCATCTTACAATTTCCACTCGACACCTTGTGCATTTTAATTGTACTTACATTTTATTATGAGACTGCCATTTTTGTGAGAAGCAAAACTTTTCCTTTCATTTAGTTTTTTCTAAAACAAAAGATAAGAAAAAATTCGTCTCGGATAGTTAATACTGGGCCACAGTAAAGTGATAGGAAATCAAATCCATACACATTTGGATTCAATACAATTTGACACTTCACGATACTAACTGCATCATATTATATATAAAGCTAATTCACATTTTCTAGAGATTGTATATTTTGTATGGGTTTTAGCGATTTTTTACAAATATTGTAGACAACATACAAGACAAATAGGGAAAAACGGCAACAACGTAATTCAAAAATAAAATTTATTCTTATTTACAAAAAACAAAACAGGATAACAAGAACACATAATTTATATACAAATGTCTTAAAAATCAGTATATCACATGTTTAAAAAGCTCGTTTGACATGGTACTAAAATTAGAACTGAATTCAGTATTCAATTTAGTACTAAAAATGATTGTATATTGTCATACAAATATTGTACAAAAACTTGTTACTAAATAGTTAGAGCAATCTGAACCGACAAGAAAATAAAACAAGTCCTAATTTCTTGTCAATAGTAAAAAGTAAACAATACTGTTAGTAGCATACGAAATACACTATTGCTACCTTAAATTCAATTCGGTGAACCTAGCCATTTTATAGACAGGAATTACAAGTAAAATAAATTATATTTTCATGTCCATATTTGTGAAATAAAATTTTTTAATCATGTCATAAGTGACAACTTAATTAAGTTTAACATTAAGGACTAAAGTCCCATATCAAATTGTTGTGCGCCTGTGCAAATTTAAAATTTAGTACAAGATATTGTACGAGTGTAATACATGGTTTTCAGCCAATTTCTAGCACTACATTGAGTAGTGAATTCCGTTCTAATTTTAGTACCATGTCATACGAGCCTATATAAGAGTTTGAAAAGGATATTATTAGTAATTACTAACAATATTCTTAGCTAATTAGCTGTCAAATGGCTTGAATTTGTAAGGTGCAAATGTAAGTATGTGAGATACCTATTTACTTATTTCTATTTTCTTCTCTCTCTCTTCTTTGTCTTGAGTGTCTTAGCCATTCCTTTACGTATATTTCAAAATCGCTTTGAGTAACTCCAGTTGAGTCTTGAACAGCCGCTGGAATTAAAGGCATACATTAGGTAACTATAATAAATGTGGAACATGAATAGAATTTTTCTACATTTTTACAGAATTATTAATACCACTGACAATTCAAGTTTGATTTTGATGCTCGCTTCAAAGCAGTCAGTGGCCTAATAATGCATGAAAATCAGGCAATCAGTCAAAAGTCAAGCATCTTGTACTGATTATCTGTGTTCCACCAGAAGATGTTTGTTTTACTTGAATCGCAAATATAGTCATGCACTACAATTTTTAAAGTGAGAATATACTTTGATAACGATAAACCAGTGGTCTCTTTACAGCAGTATAATATAAAATTATTTATTTTTGTGTTAGCTACAAAAACTGAAATTAAACAAAAATCTTGTGGCATTCTATAATCTGTAAAACTTCAATTAAAATCTCCATACCAATAAATGTTTGGAAAATCACAAGGTTCTGGACTTTAAAATTATTTTTAGCTCCTGTCCATGAACAAATTTCAGCAACTCTATTTGTTAATAATTTCCTTAGTACCCTTAGAACAAAATCTCTACTTCCATTGCCTCCTATACTCTTGACAATCTGGTACTGCAATTAAATAATACAATGCAATGGAGTGATTTAAAGACTTATGTACAGTAAACGCCACGAGTCTTGGCGAGCAGTAGGGACTACAGGGAAACGTCCTATCGGAGAACTCACGGACGTTGCACACCTGCTGCACCACCAATTACGATACGGATAATTGCTACTACTCTACGACTCCCCTTAGCTCTCTAAGACTCGTGGCGTTTACTGTAGTTTGGTACACAAAATAAAATGTAAATATTAAGATTTAACATTTTTCTGATTGTTTGAGGAACACAACTATCAGATAGAGGATTATATATACTGAACTTTTATTTTAATTATAAGAAATTAGTATTAGATGTATTAAGTTTCATTTATAATACTGAAATATATGAATACCATTATTTATTTACTTTTTCTATAGGCAAACGAGATAATGACAATCAGATTGGGAAATATCCTCTATTATCATCGTATAGTATGTATATACTCCTCTAATGTGTGATTACTTGGTTTCGAAACAAACTTACCCAAACATTTTTGTATTTTTCGTCAGATTTCACAATCTCTTCTAATTCCTGAAGCTCCTCTAGTTTCTTGCAAGGCAAGAAATTTTGAATCACTTTACTGTCATCATTGGCTATTTTAGGGTTCTTACTAATCAATTCGATATCCTGCCGTATCTCTTTAAGTTGAACGAAAATGTCACTGAGCATGTTTATGACTGTCATATGTCTTCTCTCCGACAATTCTAAAATTAAAAATATAAATATCATGAAACTTGACTCCCTGTTATCAATTTACCAGATTCTCGTTCCAATCTATTAACAGGTTCCAATCTATTAACAGGTTCCAATCTATTAACAGGTTCCAATCTATTAGCAGGCTCCAATCTATTAGCATGTCTCAAGCCGATCCACTTGGTTGGTCAAATTTAGAAATATTTTGTAGATTATCTCCACTTGAACCAGCTTCTAAAAATTAAAAATACTTATATGAAGTAATCAAATGTCTCTTGGGGAATTTTAAGTAATTTTGGCATTTAAGTCCATTTTTATGTATTTACCTGAAAAATGCTGAGACGCTATGTAGGCATCCGTAAACCCATCAATGTTTATTTCATTTTCATCATTGTTTTCTTCCGAGGACGTAAGTCTTAAAGAATCATCAAGTACTGGAGGTTTGCCTGCCTCTAAAAATATAAATATTAATTTGCTTTTTGCAAAACTAACGGTTCATATTCCCTATGCCATTTTGTTACTAACTTATTCTTTTTAAACCATTTCTAATGTTTTCAAACAAGAGTATTTTTTTAAAGTTCTCTAAAAAAACGGTATTAAGAAATCCGCTTTTTTTAATAAATGTATATATAAGTAGGTAATTTAAAGTTGAAGTTTTTTTTGTTGATCAGGATATAAGCATTGAAAAGAATTTAAAGCACTGGGATGTGACTCAGATTTATAAAAACTTGTAAGCACATGAATTAAGAATTGACAATAAATTTTGTATAAATCTTACGTTTTGGTTTTTTTCAATTTTGGCTGGAAGTCCTCGTCTGGACTAAAAGGCGATGGAACCTTTATGGTTCTGCACCCTCTCCCTTGCTCTGTCTCAGTGGATAGCGATTCATCTGCGATGTGTTTTTGGGCATCTCGTAATGTATCTAAAATATTGTCACAATAAAAAAAAATTATAAAAACAAAGAAATTGTCTTACCATGATATGCATCAACTCTTACTGGGTGTAAGGGCCATGATTTACGTGGATCCACCAGCCTCTTAATATACAAATGGGCATTTGCGCCCGGTGGCCAATAACAATGAACTTTATCTTCAGTAAGCCATTTAGTTGGCACCTCAGAGATGCTCTCATTGGATGGATCAGATTCGTTAAGGAATGTAACCACTGCATATTGCTTTTTTTCACATTCACCTTATACATTATCATAAAGTTATTCACAAGATATACAAATTTATAAACACATGACATTATTTCACTATATCATAAATTTACAACAATGGTGGACCATCTTACACAATATTTTAAATTATACTTCTACAGGGAGTTTAAAATTTAAAAAGTATTTTCTCTATAAATTATACATATGGTAAAAATTGATTAAAGTACATTCACTTAAAAGACCCACATTGGAGCCGCATTCAGGTAAATAAAAAAAAGTTAAGTTGTATTAGATAATATTGTTTCTTTAAATTATTTGCATAGTATTTCCAATATCAGTTTAAAATTCATAAAAACGTCCGACAAAAGAATCTAATGATCAATTATGATTGAATTCCTTTGTCGGGCGTTTTTATGAATTACTTTCTCGATTATACTAATAAGGAAAAGTAATATGTGATCGTGCTGAAAAAAAAATCGAGATTTCAACGGATATATCCGTTTTGAGGTCCTACAAGACGATTGGGACGATTTAAAAATGATCTCTGTCTGTCTGTGTGTGTCTGTCTGTAATCTTCCATGATAACTGCCGAGCCGTTAATTCAATCGAATTGAAATTTGGTATACAGGCATGGTTTGGTAATGCGAAAAGTTGAATGGTTTGTGGCTGTCATCTGTCAAGTGGAAGTACGACTGTCAAAAAATTATAAAAGCTATATTTCACGAAACTAGACTTGTGATATGTCATTTGAAAGCCCTTGAAAAACTCTATTCAGAAAAGCTAAAAAATGTCAAAAATTTAAAAAATCAAGCCAAAAAATGTCAAAAATTAAAAAAAAAGAAATAATGTTTGGATACTCGTCGGGAAAGTTTTGGGGCGACACAACCGATTTTTTTAAACTGATATTGGAAATACTATACATGGATTTGTCCTGCGTTAGGAAGTCTATCTTTTATTAAAGAAATTATTAAATTATTACCCGTGGTTTATGTATAATTTTATAACATATTTTAAGTCTGCTTGCAGTGCTTGCCACCATGCAGATTATAATATTGTACGAATCAATCATTATCAATTACAATCGTCATTAAATGTGTGCAACAAAGGAATAACTAATGACTCATTATCATTTAAGAACAGTTTTACACATTTTCTCTCTACATCACTAACATCTATAAACATTGCATCTGAAAGATCAGAATCATTAACAACATATATTCCAAACTCACTAGATTTACAGGGAATTTCAAAGTATTCTTGACGTTTTTTGAAAACTCTACCACTTACAAATATTTTATCTTTGGCTAATACATTATTAATTACAACTATTTGTCCATTTTTTAAATTTACACAATTATCTGGGTGCCTTGGAATAATTATAAAATTTTGAAAATGTAATTTTAATATTTTTCTGCCGTTTTCTTCATCATTGGAGATATGAGGATATATTGCAGCAGTCTTTTTCACAACTGGTAAACTCATAATCTCAGTAATCCGATTGTGACACTGCTCCAAAGGCTTATTACAAGACTTAACACATTTCTTCAAATTGTACATAAAATTTTCAAACTTAAAGGCACTGAAATTATCCAACACACCGAAATTTTTGACATCCTCACACAAGTGGAGTAATCCATGAACATTGTATGACATTTCTTCATATCCATAAAATGTTTTAAATTCTTTGACAAAATAAATCAAAAGTTTATTAGCATAATCTCTGCCAATTGGTAAATAACTTGAAGAAGATAAAATTCTAATAGCACAAGATAAACTCAAAAAATGTTGATATTTTGGAGCTGGAAGAATATCCTTCAAAAGTAATACACCAGTATAAAGGAGAAATTGCCTATACTCAGTTGCTTTCCATTTATCCACTGTTGAGAGTTCCCTAGGTTTTCTAGCGAATTCTAAAGGAATATCTTTCTTGAGTGATTCAAATTTTACAGAGCATTCATTTAAATTTGTTAGCCTCTGGTTCATTCTCCCATGCACAAGTTTTTTTAATATTTTTTTAGTCACACCTAGACATACTAAATGCATGTAATCAATTACAACCTGGGACACCATTCCTAACTCCTTGATGTCTTCTAATATTGATCGTTCCTGTAAATGATGCTCTTCTTGCAGTCGTTCCCGAAATGAATCATCAGTGCGAAGTGTGGAATTGATTTCCGGGTAAATTACTCTGTGTTCATAATAATCTCCTTCTTGTGTACACTTTCCACATGCAAAATACCCAGAATGAGTTTTAACAGAAGTAAGAAATGCTTTTGCAGGGGCATCGCATACAAAGCAATTTATGTGCACTTTAACAATTTCCTCTTCCCATTGGATTCCATTTAATAATACATCCTTTAAATTTTCAACAAAACATTTTAAAAAAATCGTTCACATTATCTGGTTTTTTATAGCCATGATAAATTCCTATTACAAAAACATCTGTATAAAAATTTTCTGCTAGTGACCCCAATATGGGCCAAAATACACTGTTCGAGCTTTGAGCAAGTGGTAATCCGTCAATATTAAAATTCAATTTGATAGAAGGTGGAGGGTTATGAAAATATTTCTTGAGGGAATTTAAAATTCCTGCTTCTAGGCCAAAATGGCAATATTTTCCTGGAGTCACGTCCAATAGATTTGATATAGATCGTGGAGTTGACATTAATGTTCGTGCACTAATAGGCACCTGTAACTCATGTTTTTTTAAAATAACCAGTAATTTCGAGCATGTGCTTTGACTGACATGGTTTTCAGCTGCCCACAATTTAAGGTCATACAGTAAATTTTTGCTTTCCACTGGTAATGTAATCAATTTGTCAATGTTCTTTGGTGAATCATTTTCTACAAAACTGTGGGCATTCCACTCATAATATCGGTCAAAGTTGGTAACTTTACTTTTAGGTAAATTTGTAACAGTATCTGCTGCTGAAGGTGTTGATGGACCATCAGCAACTACCCCTAAAGATGCTGCTGATCCACCTCCATCTTCAGTGTCATATCTATTATTTAAATGTTTATTTATAAAATTATTTTTCAGTCGACGCTTCTGACGCGAACTTAAATGTAATATTCCTTTAGGCATTGTCAGTTTTAATAGTAATACTTACTATAATTAACGCCGCAGGAAAACATAACGATGAAGACTCCAAGTTGTACACAGATGCCCCTATAATAAAATAGATAAATGGTAATAGCATACCTACAGAAACTAAATACTTGATAGGATTGAAAAAATCATTAGCATCTGGGTTGCTTTTGTTCTCCTTTTAATTTATAAACATGTTTAAGAAAACTTCTGTGTACAGGGTATTTCACTTGAAATTGGCACTTACATACCCTTATTTGTCCTCAGCTTTATCGAATTGAGTCGTTCAAAAAGAGAATGAAATAGTTTTTTTATGAAACTTAAGAACCTTAAAAAAAGTTCCTCAAATATACAGGGTTTGAAGGAAGTATTTGTTCAAATTGGAGCACCATGTATATTTTCAGATATTACAGATATTCATTAATAATTTGATTACAAAAATATATATATAAGTAACTGTTATGATTACTGTTAGTTCTTTAGATATCAGTAAAAATATGGCTCCGTGGTCAAGAGGTGATAGACTTGCTACGAAATCTCGAGATCCAGGGTTCGAACCGCAGTCAAGCAGTGGGATTTTTTTCAAGAGAAATTAATTTTAGGTTTTCAGGGATAAAGGGAGTTGTATTACCTGTAGTGTTATTTATTTATTTTTGATTAGAAAATTAATGATACAGGTGTATCATTTAAAGTGTTGGTAATGGTAATATTTTATAAAATTGTCAGGATAAGTATTTTAAATTTCATTGATATTATCTGTCAACCCAATTCAATTATCAATCAAGTAACAAATATTTTCAAAACAATAATTTATGTCATTTTGCAATGCTCCTTTTTGACGTAATTTGCTGTTTCGATAGTAATTTAATTATTTCAAAACTGCACAAAGTTATCATGTAACAACTATATATTTTTGTAATCTGAAAATTAAGAAGATTCTTTATATTTTTTAATAAACAGGATGTTCCATTTAAAAATATATATTTTTCACACAATGTATAATTGAGGATCTTTTTTAAAATCCATTTTACAATCCTTAACCTTCATAAAAAAAAAACTAATTTATTTCTAATTTCTTCTTTGAATAAACTCAAATCAATAAAATCTAAGAAAAATAAGTGGGCGTCAATTTATAAGAAAATCACCCTGTACAGATGATTTACTTTTAAAAATCAAGTAAATGTACTTTGTCAAAAAAATAACTTCAGCTAGATGGCAAATCATGATTCTAATATCACAGTAGAATGAAAGTAACTATTTACAATATGAATTTAATTGACAATTAGGGATAAATATTCTTAACTGAGAAATAATTTCATTTTCAATTTTACGGTAAGCATTCAGACTATAATATTTTAGCGAATTCAATTCTCTACAAAAAGAGCTTAGAATTTTTTTTTATAAGACCTACGTACGGTTCTCAAGATATCGCGAAAAACTGTTTACACCCCTTTTTCAGGAAGACGTCCAAATGGGGGGCTTTCAACCCCGAAAATCGAGTTTTATAATTACACTGACCCCCCTACACATCCAAAGAAAAATTTTGTCCTAGCCAAACTTTTCAATGCACTAATAAATGACTATGACACGTCCGAATTATGGAAGCGCAGGCGTACCTAGTTAATTAAGATATTCCCAATTTTTATTCCAAATTACTTTAGATAAAATATCATTAAGTACAGGAAAAAAAACAATTTGCTTCGAGATAATAAAAAAAATATTTCAATAATAAAATGCCGCTAGACCACACAAGAGCATGCCGAAAGCACAAGAATAAGTTACTTATTCTTGTGCCGAAAGGTACCTACGAGTCACTGTCAAGTTATTTCGGACCTCGACTATAGCTACTTTATATCAACAGACGACACATAAAAAGTTCTCAAATGTCATTAGTTTTGGTCAAACTATAACCACAGCATACAAAACAATTGCTGTGCTATTACTTTAATTCAGACTGATTAAACAACTGACAAATGTACGTGCCTAAAATTGGA